>JAJTJO010000074.1:504388-918849 GCA_024550625.1 Dendroctonus valens | reverse complement strand
GGAAATAAAGCTCAAAAAACTCGCATGAAAAATTTGAATTGAATGAAACTCCATTGAAAACTTAGATTCACTAAACACATGCGAAAAAATCAGGGCAGAATCAATGAAGAGAGCGAAACACTTCCGATCACTAACTACAAAGACAGAGGAATTAGCACAAACACCGACACCAAATATATAAAGCTATTTAGACCCTGCTAGACTTTGGACATATACTCATGACCAACGGAACAGAAGGACAAAACGTTATACACAAAAAACAGAGCAAATTGCCACTAAGACTAATAACACGAATAAGACACCCCACAAAACCCCACTACACAACCCCCCCACCCAACTACTATACGAACGCACAAACATGACAAAGATCTCTGAGAGACTCATACAGCTACAGACAAAATGGACAAACAACCCTACAACTGGACCATACTGAACCCCCTTTGTCTTAAAAGACAAACCAGACATCCCGCTTCCGTTCCCACTACATAACGCTACTCGAAACATTACAAACGCAACGGACTAGTGGACAATAAAATAATTTCTTCTTGCCAATGAATCTTATATTCAATAACATTGTAACTAGAATGGGAGAATTTCATATTTGTTTTTGTCTGGATTGGGACTGCATGTGTTGACAAGGGAGCAGAAATACCGATAGGTCGTTGGCCTTTTTTAGAAATAAGGATGTTTACTACTTACTATGTTACCTAGAATAGGAGAATTTTCATATTGGTTTTTTATTGGATTAAGACTGCATGTATTTACAAGGGCAGAAAGACCGAAGGTCGATAGCCTTTTTTTAGAAATAAAGATGTTTACCTACTACTACTCCATTGGTTGAGGTCGATTTTATTAAAAAATAGCAAATTTTCTCAAAAAGCCTTAAAATCCACAACATTTTAGTTACAAGGAAGCTTGGAATGCAACAAACCTTGTTTAGGAAAGTTAAAATTAGTTTAAAAAATTCGCTTAAAGCTTCGAATCCGAAATAATCGACATTGTTTATTTTAAGGTTTTTTTGATCACGATGTTTACCCTAAGATATTTTCCTCATTATAGACTCAAACACTTTATATATGCACAGTGGAGAGCTTCATAGGTCGGACAGAATTATTTCAGCTCAAAAACCACGCATGTCAAATTTTTATTTTTATTAGTTTGATGTTTTAAAGCGGCAAAGCAGAGCAACATTGGTAAGTGTTGTTTGGAGCGCTTTAATTTTGATGATGTAATTTAAAGCTAATTGTTTAACCGTATTTCTAGCCAATCTCTGTCCACAGCGTTTTTTTATTTTATTAACTTATTAAAAAAATAATACCTGATTATTCACTTCTACTTCGAGTGAAATTGCATTCTTAAAGGAGTTCGCAATTGATTTCAATATTTTCGTAGACAATATCCGATTTTGTCAAAATAGCTACTTTCTCTTGAAACCGATTCATATTTGTAGAGACACTTTGTAAACTTTAGATCATGCAGAACTTTTCTTTAGGTAAAGTTAACTCTGCTTGTTTTGCAGTTATGTGAGCGACACCAACTAATTCGAAGTAGTTGACGCCTTAATTATCAACTTAGGCATCTTTTTCTTCGTTATTCTCAAATATCTATAATTAACTTGCAAATTTCTAATATTCACGGTTAATAAAACATTTAATCACCCAGTATTTTAACAGTTTTTCCTACTTGTACCATATCGGGTTATTTCCAAATTCAACTTAAAATGCTATATTTGAAGTGGAAATCCATTTATTTACTCGTGTTGCAAAGTTGAAAAGTCTCAAAAGTTGCTACATAAAAAGTTCTGCAATTTCCGATTGAGAAATGCGTCAAATTGGGTGCATGCGTCCATAAATTATCAAATCAATTACCATTTTTTGTTGACATCATTATTTGAATCAGTGAAGAGGAAAAATCGTTTCAAAACTGTTTATTTTTTAAATTCCTTTTTATTAATATTCTTTATTATAGATGGAATGGGTTTCAAAATAAACTATGGATCGACATTTATTATGTAAGTGGAAAATCTTATTCATAAAGTCAGAGATGGAGCAATAATAATAAATCTTAATTAAAAGCTATTGCCACAGCTATATATCATATGATATATAATGTGCTATTGCCATTCTATTCTCATGGCTTTTGGTAAATCTGTAATTATTAGGATTTAATATTATAATTTTTACTCAATTGTAATACAACTCCAGAAATCCAAATTGTCCACATTTTCATGAAAACTATTTAGCGATGTTTTCGGCATTTCTCATTGACGTCTCGTAGCTGAATCATATAGGCAGGCAATCGGTTTGATCTTGCCGCTAAACCTGGATACCTTTTGGAGGATAGGTGGTTGACCCAACTAAATTTATTCAATTTAAAATAACTGGAACCAGTAAAACCGAGAGCAGTACTTAATTTACTGGGAAAGAATTTTTGCTGGACCTGCATTTTCAGATTTAACAATTGGCACATGTATTTCGAAATTATTGAATTTCATTGAAGCTTGAACTAAATTATACAATAATGCTGGAATATTGAAAAGTTGCAGTTCAAAACAACTTTTCAAAGATTAATAATAAAAATATCTTTACCATCTTCATAAGGACGTAACAAGCTTCCCAAATTGTACATAGAAAACGATTGGCTCTTTAATTAGAAAAATTTCGTTGGATAAAGATCGTGATCACTCAAAAAATACTTAAGATGAACAAAAATATCGATTATTTTGAACCAGAAGCTTTCAGCGAGTTTTTAAATCAGTTTGTTAAATCCCTGGCTTCCTTGTGATAAAATGATGTGGAAATCGAGGCATTTTGAGAAAATTCTTACCTTGCGTTTTAATCGATAAATTGTTTTATTTAAATCGACCCTCACCCCTCATAATGTAAAATAAATAATTCTTATCAAAAATGAGATAAGTGAAAAAAAGCTAGAGCAGAAACAATTTTTTCCCATATTTTCTGAAACTCTCCTAGTCATATCCCCTTAACACCTTAAAAGAAATGACGTCAATTTTGAATCACTCTGTATAAATTGTTTGAGGATATAATCAGGAAAATATCGTCGGGTAAAGATCGTAATCGCTCAAAACACATTTAAAATGAACAAAATTTTTGGTTATTTTAGATCTGAAGCTTTGAGCGAGTTTCTAAATTTGGTTTTTGCATTCCTTGGTGATTAAAATTATGTGAAATTTGAGTTATTTTGAGAAAAATCGTTATTCAAAACGAACAAACGAAATCGACCTCCAACCCTTAGTATGAAATTTTCGATCAATAATCAAAATTTTATAGCGGGTTTTTTCAGCTCAATGAATTGTTTCCGACTTGAGAAGTTTGCCAATATGTTTTCATAATGTGTTCATAATTTTTTTTTAGCTTGAAGTCCTTCATTTTGCATTTGCGTGTTGATTTTTTCATTTCATACAAATTTCTTTCCGTATTTCTTTCATTGTGATTAATGGCAAAGTTCAAGTAATATGATATTTCCTTTTGCACATTCCGAAGAGACTCCGAACTGTTTGTGTTTTTCGCCTTGAACAACCTGTTTATGCTTCGTAATAGATGGATATATAAAGGTTTCCTCTCCGGAAATTCAGATAGTTGATTTTTCTGTTTCGTAAATAACTCGATAGAAATGAAAATTGTAATATTATTAATTTGCTTTGCTTTGTTTGTGACAATAATAGGAGCCAAAAAGAGAAAAGTCTTCCACCACTACCGTACCCGGCATTTGCTCAGTTCCTACGAGACATCTACGATTCCAGGTAATTTGGAAGGCTGCTTTTGCAAGTATAAATTGATGCAGCTTTGCAATTACTGAAAAGGTCCAAGTAAATATATTTTTCCTAATGCACCTTCCAGAAAGACTCCGAACTGCTTTGATGTATCTATTTTTTTCCTGAAACAACCTGTTTTATGCCACGTGATAGATGGACATTTAAAGGTTTCTCCTCCAAAATTCAGACAGTTGAATTTTCTCTTTCGTAAATAACTCGCTGTAAATAAAAATTGAATTACCATTAATTTACTTTGTTTGTCACAAAAATTGCAGCCAAAAAGAGACAATCTTCGAAAACTACCAAAGCCGGACATTTGCAGAGTTCCCACACCCGCAAGACATCTACGAGACCAGGTAATTTGGAATAGTTGCTTCTGCAAGTATATATTGACGCCGCATTTCGATTACCGGAAAAGTCCAAGTAATATGTCATTTTCTAAATGCTAACTAATTTTAAACTAACTTATTTTAATTTTTCTGGTTCTCTTACAATGTTAAAAGTTTTTGGGGTGATATATTTAGGGTTTGTTATGAAATAACTTCCAAAATTAGACCTCCAATGAACCGACTAGAAAATTGAAAATAATTCTATAATATATTATTTATACGGTATAATTTCTCATAATAATACTGTGACTACATAATGATCAAATGACGCAATCATTAATTGTAAACTCAGTTCAAAAGTTATTAGGAAAAAGCTGTCACTAAAGTAAACAGAATTTATTACTCTATAACGACAAACGTATACACTTCGAAAGGATTGCACTTAGCTAAAATTCCGAGAAGACAATATAATAATGAACCGTATTCACATCTGAATACACCAACTTTCTCCTTTGCAATTGCTAATAATGAAGCGATAAATGTTTTTGTCATTTTTATTATGCGCCTTGAAGAACCTGTTCTTGGTTCAGGTTAAAAGGTCATAGATTTGATGCTGCTTTAAAAATCCAGTCAGTTATTCGACTTATTTCATACAGAATTTAATTGCGATTAAATTGACAATACTAATCTTTTGCTTCACTACGTTTATTGTGCAAACAGGCAGAAGAAAGACCAGACCTACAACTACGCCCAAGCCAACTCACGGACCAGGTAACATTGAATAGTTTTTGTTATTAAGACTTGAGTGATACTAAATTTTATACTTTTATCTACCAAAAATAGTTTTTAGCAATTTTTTATAGCATATATAGCAGCATATTAGGTGTGTTTCTCTATTTTATTAAATATATCAAAGCGATGCAGGATTGGTTATAAGATACCAAGCATCCTATCGATATAGGTAATCAGTGTCGCAAAACACGCTATATTTTTTAAGTCCATCAAATGATTTTGTTTAGAAATTGCCATAACATATTGATATAATATGAACAAATATTCGAAAAAACATAAAATAACTTTAAAAAGCTGGTTTACACATAATAATGTGTATTTACGACACACATGGCAATTTTTTGCAATTTGATATCAAGGTTTAAGCAATAAAACCAATTTTTATAAACAATGTGGTTTTCTTAAATAATAAAAAATGTGTCAATTCCAACTTTTTTTTTTGATATAATGTTCTGACTTGTCTTGATGTACTAAATATGTTTTTCATCTTATTTTGTGCTCTATATATCGATCAAAGTATTTCGATATAACGAATGATCCGAGCCTGTTCTTATGAAGATGGTAATAGATATTTTTATTATTAACCTTGAAAAAGTTGTTTGAGAACTGCAATTTTTCAAGATTCTAGCATTATTGAATTAATTTAGTTCAAGCTTCAATGAAATTCACTAATTTCGAAATAACATGTGCCGATTATTATAATCTGAAAATGCAGGTCCAACAAAAATACTTTCCCAGTAAATTAAAGTACTGCTCTCAGTTTTGCTGGTTCCAGTTATTTATAAAATGAATAAATTTTAGCTGAGTATGGAGCTCCCGGCGTTATATTTGCTGCCAAAAACCCGATTGCTTGCCCTAATGTGAATGAGCTACGAGACATCAATGAGAAATGCCGAGAAGTGTCTAAATAGTTCAGAAAAATGTGGAAAAATTGCAATTGTTGGAGTGTACATAAAATTGAGTTGAAAAGTATATCATTTAAATCCTAATAATTTCAGATTCACCAAAAGCCATGAGAATTGAATGGCAATAGCTCTTAATTAATATTTATTATTATTGCTATCCATCTATAGCTTTATTGAATAAGATTTTCCACTTCCTTAATAAAACGTTGATCCGTAGTTTATTTTGAAACCCATTTCCATCTATAATAAGAATCAATGCAGTATACAAGTACAAAAACTTCAAACACTAACGGACAATACAATTGCTTGGTTCTACAAATGGAGACTTACACCAAACGCCACGAAAAATTAACTACTTTTACTAAACCACCAAATTAAAGTTGACTCTCCATCAATAACAACAGGCGGAAACAGAATTAGACCAAAACAAGAGGCAAAATACCTAGGAATGACACTGGACCAAAAACTAAAATTTACAAACGGACAACATTCAACGGACAAAACACTTCCGATCACTGACGTACAAAGACAAAGGAATTAGTACAAAGACCGCCACAAAAATTTACCAATCAATATGTAGACCTCTGCTTGACTACGGACATATACTGACAGCGAATGCATCTAGGAAACTAAACAACACATTCAAACAAAAGAACAGATTGCCCTGAGATCAATAACGAAAATAAGACATCCTCAAAACCAACTAAACAACCTCCTCAAACCAACTACTCTACGAACGAACAAAAATAACGCGAATAACAGAAAGACAACTCCAATTGCAACGAAATGGAAAAACAATCCTGAACTGAACCTTTACTGAATCCCCTTTGCCTCACAAGACAAACGAGACAACCCGGCTTCCGCTTCCCAACAACACACTACTTGAACACTTCCAACACGACTGAACCAACCTGCTAGACGATGAAAGACATGACATAGAAGAGAGATTTTTTTTGCTTTGTAATAATTTTAAGTTTACATTTAAGATAGTTTAAGTTATAAATTAACACAATACAGGTATATATGCAAGGCAGAAAGGCCGAGCGGCCGATAGCCTATTGGGAAATAAACATTATATACAGGGTGATTCGAAAGTGGCGTATTATATTATATATTCACCCTGTACATTACAAAAATATTTTTAAAATGTGCGCCCGGTAGGCGTCTGCCAATTCATAAAATAATACTTTTAAAAATCAAAACGGTTCAGCCGTAAACTTCAGTGCCGTATAGCGTGAATAACCCTGTATATGTACACATGGACCAAATTTGCCGCACTTTATTTAATCGGAAATATGCAGAAGAGTTTTTATGTAGCAACTTTTCAGACTTTGCAACACGAGTAAAGTAAATAGATTTCCACTTCAAATATGGCAATTTTAAGTTTGAATTTGGAAAGAACCCAATATGGTACAAGTAGGGAAAACCGGAAAACAAACTGTTAAAATACTGGGTGATCAAATGTTTTATTAACCGTAAATAATTAGCAATTTGCAAGATTAATTATAGAATATTTGAGAATAACGAAGAAAATAGATGCCTAAGTCGATTATTAAGGCCTCAGCTACTTCGAAGAAGGTGTTGTCGCATACATAACAGTTAAACAAGCAGAGGTAACTTTAACCAATAAAAAAAGTTCCGCATGATCTAAAGTTTACAAAGTATCTCTAAAAATATGAATCCGTATCAAGAGTAAAGTAGCTATTTTGACAATATCGGATATTGTTCTAAGAAAATGTTGAACACAATTGCGAACTCCTTTAAAGTATGCAATTACAACGAAGTAAGAGTGAATAATCAGGTTTAAATTTTATTTTAAAAGTTAATAAAATAAAAAACGTTGTGTACAGAGATTGGCTAGAAATGCGGTTAAACAATTAGCTTTAAATTACATCAGCAAAATTAAAGCGCTCCAAACAAACTTACCAATGTTGCTCCGCTTTGCCGCTTTAAAACATAAAACTAATAACCTTTTATTCAATTACTTTTAAACGCCTTTTTACGGCTTTTTGCTAACTTAAATTCGTTTGATTTAAAAAAAGTTTGATTATAGTTTCTGTACGTGTGCAATTTTTTTAGAAAATTGCTTTTTTTAAGTCGCCCATCATCTCATGAGAGGTTCGATCAAAAATAAAAATTTTACATGCGTGTTTTTTGAGCTCAACAAATTATTTCCGACCAAAGGAGCTCCCCACTAGGCATATATGAAGTGTTTGAGTCTATAATGAGAAAAATATAGTCGGGTAAAAATTGTGATTGGTCAAAAAACACACATGTCGATTATTTCGGATCCCAAGCTTTAAGCGAGTTTTTGAACTCGTTCAAACTTTTTTAATCAACGTTTGTTGCATTCCAAGCTTTCTTCTGATTAAAAGGATGTGGAATTTGAGGCATCTGGCGAAAGTGTTTATTAAAAAAAGATCAACCACAACCCATTTAAAAATTTTTGATCCAAAATCAAAATTTTTCAAGCGTGTTTGTTGCGCTCAAATTTCTCAAAATTACTTTATTTCAATATTTGAAAGAAAGAACAGAAAAAAAATAAGTAAGAAATTAAGAAGGTAAGTTGGTTGTGAAGGTCGAAGTCGTAAGGTTCAAAATTCTGAAGCAAAGACAATTTTGGAGATAGAAGCGTTCCAAAAATGTGTTGTAACTTACAATCAGAAAGTTTATATACGAAATTTCGTCACAAATATGCAAAAATCACACATTTTACAATTGCAAAAATGCATCCAATGCGATAAGAAAATCTCAAGTTTGATGTCAAGTAACCATGATTTGTAAGATTATGCTTCGGTTAGGTGTAAAATTTTAAATGGAAAAATGCTTATGAGTTGTTTTAAAAACACGGAGAAATACTTGAAGAAATTGTCTGAAGACAATTTGAGAAATTGAGTGAGGGTCGATTATGCAAAAAAAAAACCCTTTTCAAAAATTATTTGTATGCAAGCAATCAGATCATGCAATTATTCCTATTTGCATTACCATCGCAAGAACCTTGATTTAGCATTACAGTTTATTAACCTTGCAGAACCAGTCGATGACTTCAGGTTATCAACCGATGGGATCGATTAAAGGTACGTCCTCAGTGCCATTCTACTCATTTTGTCGTGGTTGTTTCGTGCTGTTCAATCAAAATGAAAATTGCCCATTTCGCAATAATTTTTGCGTCCTTTTTGTTCGCCGTTACGAATGGACGAGGACTAAAGTCTGAGGAAAAACCTGCAATCGTCAGTTTAGCTGCTAAGGAAAGTGATAAATTAGAGTTTCCTCAGAAGCCGATACTTACCACTTCATTGGTTAGCAATGATTCAAAGGAAATCAACTCTACCAATCAGAGCGGACCAGGTATTTAATTTTTATGACATTTTGAGTTTCGAAGTCCAAATATTTATTCTACATTTACATGTACAAGAAAAATGCCTTGTCGCTTTAAATACACTCTTGGGGCTTCTTCAGATGAAGGGTTCAATGGGTTTACTTCATTATCAAAGGCCAAGTTTACTTCTATTTTGCAAGCTGTATACGATTATAAAATGTCTTCAACTTGAATTATTTTTCTTTTTAAAAATATATTTCCGGGTATTTTAAGTGCTTTTACTCTTATTCAAAAGTAGGCTGGTTTTGTTTCTTAAATTCTCCTGCTTTAAGATAATCTACAGAGCAGCACGCAGGAGGTGAAAAGCTGTACTTTCATTTTTTTTACACAAATTGAAATTTAAGAAAAAAAATGGATGCTAGTTAGAAAAAACTTCGTAATAATGAAGAATGTCTTTCCTATATTTCCAGGATACACGTTGGTCTCCATTGCTTTCGTCAAAGATAACCCGTGTACAGGGACCCAGCAAAGAGACCAGAATGGAAAATGCCGAGATCCGGCTTAGTTGAGAAAATTCATTCCCAATAAATAACGGAACAATTGTAGTTTTTTTGTTAGTAAATCCGTGAATATTTTAGTTAATAAGCAATCATATACAGAAATCCATGTAAAGTACACTTCGCCATCCAAGCTAATTAATTAATTCTTCTGAATATCTTGCATGTTAAATAAGGTTTTTAATCACCCAATTTAGGTTTAGGTTTTTCATTGCACATTTTATTTTATAGTAGTAGTAAACATCTTTATTTCTAAAAAAGGCTATCGACCTATCGGTCTTTCTGCCCTTGTTTAATACATGTAGTCTTAATCTAAATAAAAAACAAATATGAAAATTCTCTAATTCTAGGTTAACAATATTATTAAATAAAATTTCAATGGCAAGAAAAAATTATTTTATTGTCCACTAGTCAGTTGCGTTTGTAAGTGTTCGAGTAGCGTTGATGTAGGGAAACGGAAGCGGGATTGTCTGGTTGGTCTTGTAAGACAAAGGGGATTCAGTATGGTCCAGTTGTAGGGGTTGTTTGTCCATTTTGTTTGTAGTTGTATGAGTCTTTCCGAGATCTTTGTCATGTTTGTGCGTTCGTATAGTAGTTGGGTGGGGGGGTTGTGTAGTGGGTTTTGGGGGTGTCTTATTCGTGTTATTAGTCTTAGTGCAATTTGTTCTGTTGTTTGTGTATAACGTTGTGTCCTTTCTGTTCCGTTGGTCATGAGTATATGTCCAGAGTCTAGCAAGGGTCTATAATAGCTTTATATATTTTGGTGGCGGTGTTTGTGCTAATTCCTCTGTCTTTGTAGGTTAGTGATCGGAAGTGTTTTGTTTTCTTTATTGTTTCTGCCCTGATGTTTCGTATGTGTTTAGTGAATTTAAGTTTGTGGTCAATTGTGATTCCAAGGTATTTTACGTCGTTTTTTGGTTGTGTCGTTTGGCCGTCTGCAGTTATTGTAGGGGAGTCAGCGTTGAGTCTGTGGTTTGTGAGCAGAAGTTGGTTTTTTGACGCGTTTGGTGTTAGTCTCCATTTATAAAACCATGTCATTGTGTTGTTTGTTAGTGTTTGGAGTCTTTGAGCTGCTCTCTCAGTAGTTTTGTCATGTACAATAAGTGCCGTGTCGTCTGCGTATTGTAATATGTATGCCGATCTGTCGATTTGATTTTTGTCTGGTAAGTTGTAATTGTATATGTCATGGCAGTATATATTGTAGAGAAACGGTGAGAGCGGGTTTATTTTTATATTTTAACATCATCTGATTTTTCAAACTGAATTGGCAGACACCTAAAGTTTGAAGCTGCTCAGAGTGGTGACAATAAAGCATGAATTTCTACCACTTTCAATTTTATTACGCAATATCATTATGGAGCAACCAAGTGTAATGCAAAACTAAGTAAATAACTTTTCAAAGTCAATACGCCAGTTTATAATATATATTCCCATTTATATTCAAATTGACCTTCCCGCTTTAGCAGGCAAATAAGCTTGCTTTCCGTGTTGCCGCAATTTTTTCCTTTGGCAAAGCAAGAACTGTCGGATGGACTAATTTGCTTAAAAAAATAACTGAGATTTTCGCTCCGAAATCCGAAGTTCAGATGAAGCTTGTTTGGGCTTTGACGTAGTTTAAAAGGCAAAATATTTTGTTAACGGCTCTGTTTTTAAAAAGGTTTTGCTTTGGAATCAGGGCTTGTGTATTGAATATGCATGCGAAACAGTAGGATGTTTCGAAATATCGATTTTTATAAATTTACAAGTTTGATGGAATTCATTGCGGCAACATTTACCTCAAAGCTACGGGAACATCGGATAATAGAGCTGAAGCACAAAAGGGATTGTCAGTACAAAGTCGGGCCCGTCAAGCAATTACAGGGGCCATGGGTCGTGAGAATTGCTGAATATCGCTATAGGTCTGCTTTGTCTTTATTTTAAATGTTTTCCTAAAGTGAATTGCGTGGTTAGACAGGACTTGGAATAGCATTAGGGCTGGAATTGGTTAAATTAACGCAGCTTTAAGAGCAGGCGATACGATGCGAAGAAACATTGCTTTATTCTATTCTGCTTTGATGGGATTCATGTAGTTTAGCACATCATTCCCATATGCGAAACTATTTAGCAACATCTCGACAATTTCCATTGATGTCCCGTAGTTGATTTGGCTTTGGGCAAATAGTCATTTTCGTGTCTGTCAGCGATGTAATTTCAAAGACCCCTAAAAAATATTATACATATAATATAAAATATTTTAACGACATGTAATATTGCTGTCTTAAGGAAAACAAATTGCCAAAAACTGCTATTCCATTGAAATATTACCATGAGCAATCGACGTATTCCGAACTACTGTGTGATTTGCTGGTTTCAAGCCACCATTTTCTTCCAGTTGTGTACACTCGACCTCATAACAATGCTTAATAATTAGCACAAAACACAACGAAATTAATGTAAAAGTTGCATCTTTCATGCCGCTGTTCAAATACTGCACAATATCACAAGCAACGAGAAAAATGTTACTGAGGATATCGTTAAAATAGAAGGAGTTTGTTTTTATACTCTTACGATAAAGCGTACATCTGCTTTTTCAATGGTAATTGGATCATTATATTTATATTGTGGTGAGTCACATTCTTACGGATTATAATACAGATACAACTGACTGTTTATTACAGATTTGTTCGATTTTATATTATTGTAAAGGCTTGAGGTGTTACAGACCATCAGTGAAACTACAGAAACATATATATTTTATAACTGAAGAGTACATTAGATACTTCCTTAGCTGAGTTACGTGGAAATAAGATATCAAAAACTGTACGTGAAATGAGATATCATAACACCTCCCGGCCTAGCATGAAAATTATCTTCCTCAAGAAATGTAATTTCATTTGAAAATTGAAGTTTCGATAAGTTTCTTTTTTTTTTCGACTTGTTCTTAAGTTTCTTACAAATCAATTTATATATTATATAGCAGATAAATGCAAATAGGACGATGTATAATAGTATGGTCTATATGCTAGTACGGTAACATATAGGGGTGTCTGCATCCCTTGGAGTTGGACTGCTTGGCTCTTTAACTGAGCTTGGATGTCTTCTGCTGATTCTGGTTCATGGTATTTCAGTTTAAGGGTAGGTGGATTGAATACTGCTTGACATGCTCTGGTAGAGGTCCAGGTCAGATTGGGTAGTTGATTTCTTGAAATTGTAGTTGCTTTAAACTCAAAAATTTTCAAATATTAATGAATGGCGTCTTAACGGGCCTTGGCAGTTGGATTTGCCAATCAACTCTTCAGGTGCTGTGATTAACCATTTCCCATCGGCTACTTTGGTCGATTGGATTTCTTCAAGTTTACTTCGAATGGGTGCCAAGATTGTGACATTTGATTGGAATTGATCAGTTGGACACTGCAAGGTGGATGATTTTCTATCATCTTGGCTGACTGTTCGTTTGCAAAGAAATTCATTAGTTTATATTTCTAGACATTTTTCATTGTCAAATGAGCACTTTTTCTCATTAGGGCCAGGTATGGTTTGAAGGTTTGTGACTAGAAAGGAAATTGTTTTTGGGAATTTGAGAAGGAAACAATTTGTAATAATTGGTATGTTTCCGCCTCGACCTAATGGAAGTTCTAAAATAAAAATTACTTCAAATTCCTTTATGAAACTTTTAACTTTTATTAAGTTTTCTAGATTTTGTTATTTGATGAGAGTTGATATCAATTGGTAACTTGTCATTGTGTAGTTGGGGATGTAGTTGGTTGATTTCTCTTAGAAGTTCGGTTGGACTAATTATTGAATTATGAAGAATATTGATTTTGAGAACTGTATGGCAACTTCTATTTTTGCTAAAGTATCATAGATTGATTGATTTTAGAAATTCGGGTGAATGTGTGTGACTTTAGCTCCTTTCTTGAGACAATTTGTTAACGGTTGTGATTTTTGCAAAGTCTTTAATAAATTTGCGGTAGTAACCAGCTAAACCTAAAATGATTTTATTTCTTCTGTGTTTGGGGTATGGAAAGTGTTTACTGCATTAATTTATATGGATTAGGACTAACTCTCTTTATTTGTTATTTTGTGACCTAAGTAAGCAACTTCATGGTGTAAGAATTCACTTTTGTCAAGTTGGACTTTGAAATTTGACTGTCTTAACCTTTCAAAAACAGATTTTAGTCTCTCGATATGTTCTTGTAAAGAGGTAGAGAAAATTATTATGTCGTCTAATGGGGGAATGTTATCTGCTTGATATTTGATCAAAGCAAAATTAGGGTGTGCCATTGTCTTATTATTTTTTTTTTAAATTAGACTTAAAATTATGTTGAGCGAAAGAATGTTTTGCTGCTTGTGCAAACAAAAGCGGAAAAATTCGCAATATTCGAATTGTTCAAAAAAATGGAAATTGGAAAAGTGGACTTACAGTGATAGAAGTACCAATGTTTTTTCATTTCTTTGATTCTTGTTTCTTCCTTAGTTGCTAGGGTCCAATAGGAAGGGCGATGCTTGTCTCTTCCCTGGCTAATCTATGAGAGGTGGGACGATGCTTGTTCCCTTCTTCTCGCACCAAAGTTGATCGGACGATGCTTGTTCCTCACGTTCTGGCCTTGAGTTGCCCTGTCGCTGCCAATCAATGAAATGTTCGGGTTTGTCACAAATCGTTGAAACGAACCGAATTTATCACGCACGATGCGGGATGACCGTTTTGAAAGTTCTTCCACGATGCTTACACGATGATCGTTTTTGATACTCACACGACGATCGTTTTGAAGAATTTCTTACGACTTTTCGTTGACAAATCTTACCGACTGCGCCAGTTAGAATCGCTACCTTGGAAAGGGAGTTTTTAAAACAAATTTATTTTACTTTCGATTGATATGGATTCAGCTTCAAGATACAACTGCCTGTTTATTACAGATTTGTTCGAATTTATATTATTTAAGTGCTGAGGTGTTACATACCATCAGTGAAACTACAGAACAATATTTATAACGTAAGAGTAATTAGATACTTCCTTACGCTGAGTACGTGAAATAAGATATCAAACTGTACGTGAAATGAGATATCAACAGTGTGAAGCAAATAAAAAGTTTCACAATTTCTTCAATTAACTTTTCGTAGTAAAGTGTGCTATTAAGTATATCCGGTTGAATATTTTCTGTTTTATTGTCTGAAGCAAAGTCCCACTTGTTATTTATTACCTATTGTTATAAAAATAAGTAAATTAATGAAAAATGCAATCGCTAATTTATGGGATTCCTACTGGATTGCTATTAATAAATCTGAAAGTATGATATCCTTGCTATGTTTTCTGCATAATTGAAGATTATTCTAAACGCACCCACATTTCTTTCATTTTATAAATCGAGTTCTAAATTATGAAATATATAATATTCTTTTAACAACTTTCGAAAATAGTCAAATTCAAGCATATTTTCTGTCTAACATTTAACACAAATTTTAAGAATTGAGAATTTGGAGCTTCGCAATTTTAACTCTCTTTATTTTAATTTTGCTTATTCTTATTTGCTCAATTTAGATTAGTGATGTAGAAAATTAAATTCCTTTTTCCATTACCTTTTCTGCATGTTTGTGATTTCAGGCATTTTATAATTATCTGTAATTTTAGGTGCGAGGGAATTGATCTGTTGGCACAACAAACACATTACATAGTGTTGGATGCCGATGTTGTGCCGAGCCCTTCGGGAACGACGCTGGTTTGGAGACGAAAAAACACTCTAAAGCAGCCAAATGTTCACTTTTCACATTTAAATCAGTGTTGTGCCCGGAGGGCTCGGCACAACAATTAGGGGAGAGTGGGCCATCACGAGAGACGGGCCATCATGAGGCTTTGCAATATTTTCTCTTACAATAAGTGGAAACATCTATTGCCCCGTTTGGGTATTACTAGCACAGTTCTTGTTCGGTGATTAAAGTTTCTAAGTTAAAATGCTAAAGTTAAATCTAACTTACCAACAGTTAAAAAAAAGTTATAACTTGTAAATGGGCTACCATGAGACACTTTTTTGGGGGCCACCTTGAGATACCATCTTGTATAGAGACAGTCATTTGTATCTTTAGATGTCAATGGGTCGCAAAAGAAAGTCCCTGAAGGGTACATTCCCAGAAGAAAATATGAAACGAGGAATATGAAGGAAATATGAAGGAAATGAGTAGTCCAAGAAGTTTTAGTGGGAGTAACTGGAGTAAAACTGTCATTGCGAAGTCCAGAGGTAAAGAAAATTCCAGCAAGGTATCATCCCTACGGATACTTCAGAAAAAGAAAAAATTGAAATGAGGTGCAAAGAAAAAAATTGAAATTTCCGAAAAAAAATTTAACAAATGAGATGTCTTCCGATGGCGACGGAGAAGATGTCCCATTTGCGAATTGAGACGACGATTCTGATTGGATTCCTGAACTGCGTTCGAGGAATTGATAGACAACCCAAAGAAGATGACTTTGTGTTAGTTGAGATTAATTATTTAAAGAATAGGAAAGTTTTTCTTCGTAAGGAAAATATTACTTGTGGCGACACATCCGAAGAAGTTGAGGTTAATTTTTTAAGGAAGTCGGGGAAATTCGAAGCGGGCTTTTGGCTTCACCAAGGGGTTTAGGTAAAAATCGAAGATTGCAGTGCTATTATAAATTTCAGCTCAATTTAGCACGTTTAATATTCGTTAAGTGCTTTTCGAAGACTAAAATTACAAAATTTTTCATTTGTTTTAGTTTTAATTTTATTTAAGCCGAGGTTTAAAGCTAATTAATTTAATTTTTAAGATTAAAATGCCAATATTTGTCAATCTTATAGTCGAAATAAAAGTTTTTTAAGTTTCAATTATCGTTTTTTTTATTGATTTTCTTATGCATCACATCTTTTCGGGACGTTCATGTACAGTGTTTGGAAAAAAGCCACTTTGAGTTTTTTAGTCTTATGGTGGACCACTCTCCGCTACATTCGAACACAACACTGGTTTGGACGCAAAAAAACACTCTAAACTAGTCAAATGTTCACTTTTCGCACTCAAATCAGTGTCGTGCCCGAAGGGCTCGGCACAACAAATACATCAGATTATGTTGAATACCGATCTTGTGCAGAGCCCTTCGGACACGACACTGGCTTATACGCAAAAAAAAACACTCTAAACTAGTCAAATGTTAACTTTTCGCGTTCAAATCAGTGTTGTGCCCGGAGGGCTCGGCACAACAAATACGTCAGACTGTATTGATGTTGTGCCGAGCATGCATACATTGGTTTGGACAAGAACAAACACTCTAAACTAGTCAAATATTCACTTTGTTGGCAGAAGATCATTTCAATTTTACGCAACTTATAGAAACTTAAATATTAATTTTTCGCGTTGTTTTTGCAGAAAAGCAAGTACTTTTATTCCCATTGTACTTTTCAGTTTTAGTGCATTATACATATTCACATTCGGTTGAAATCTTTGTTGGTTTGTTTACTGTCTCTTATATTTTTAAATATTTGTATGTGCGTATTATTCTGTGTTGAATTCCGTGATTCTCCGTTGCATATTTTATGTTGCAACATATCAATCAAGCCTAAAATTTCTTTGCATTCTAGTAGTTTGTTAGCTTAATTTTGCAGCTAATTATAATAAATAATAATAAATCAAACTGCTTGCTATTTTGCTAACTGGATAGGGCAAATTTAAACTTCAGTACTGATATCTCGGAAGTAACTATAAGCAATAAATGAGTTAGATAATGGTACAGTTTCCAGCTGAGAAAAACTTCGATTTGGGATTTGAAAATCAGCTAAATCTTCTGCAGGTATTCAAGAGAAGAACAAAAATTTCTGATCCAATCAATGCAACTTTTAGAAAGTAATTTAAACATTCGGTAATTTTAAGACATTGTTTACTTTTTGTTCCTAAGATTCAATCCAATTATCCAACTGCTTCGTACTTCATTTCGGACATTCAACATTATGCCTAAACAATTTTAAAACAGACTTGCGTCGAGTATAGAAGTAGTAAACATCTTTACTTTATTTCTAAAAAAGGCTATCGATCTATCGGTCTTTCTGCCCTTGTTTAATACATGTAGTCTTAATCTAAATAAAAAACAAAGATGGAAATTCTCTTATTCTAGGTTAATAATCTGATTAAATAAACTTTCCAATTCTAATGACAAGAAAAAATTATTTATTGTCCAGTAGTCAGTTGCGTTTGTAAGTGTTCGAGTAGCGTTGATGTAGGGAAACGGAAGCGGGTTTGTCTGGTTGGTCTTGTAAGACAAAGGGGATTCAGTATGGTCCAGTTCTAGGGGTTGTTTGTCCATTTTGTCTGTAGATGTATGAGTCTTTCCGAGATCTTTGTCATGTTTGTGCGTTCGTATAGTAGTTGGGTGGAGGGATTGTGTAGTGGGTTTTGGGGGTGTCTTATTCGTGTTATTAGTCCTATTGCAACTTGTTCTGTTGTTTGTATACGTCGTTTTTTGGTTGTGTCGTTTGGCCGTCTGCAGTTATTGTAGGGGAGTCAGCTTTGAGTCTGTGGTTTGTGAGCAGAAGTTGGTTTTTTGACGCGTTTGGTGTTAGTCTCCATTTATAAAACCATGTCATTGTGTTGTTTGTTAGTGTTTGGAGTCTTTGAGCTGCTCTCTCAGTAGTTTTGTCGTGTACAATAAGTGCCGTGTCGTCTGCGTATTGCAATATGTATGCCGATCTGTCGATTTGATTTTGTCTGCTGAGTTGTAATTGTATATGTCATGGCAGTATATATTGTAGAGAAACGGTGAGAGCGGGGGTCGAGTATATTTAATACAGCAATACATATGTCGGCTTTGACATTGTAATGTTAAAAAAATCGTTGTTTAAGAGGCTCAAACGAAGTAAAAAATAGAAATAAAAAATTGGTGAATGTTTCTCGAATAAAATTAATGCGAAAATCGATATTCAGTAACAAGACTTGATGAGTGCTAAATGGTAGATCTGTTAGACTGACTACTGTTTTCATACAAATCTTATCCTTAAACAAAAATGTAATTTTTAAGATTTAAGCCGGTTAAAGTTTCAATGGAAAGTAAGATAATTGGACGTTCAGTTTCATTTAAATGCTGAATGGGGTTTTTGAAGACATAACGCCACAAAACACACAAAATTAAACAGATATGAAGATATATCCAATAAATTACTGCTGCATTATCTATTGACCTTTAGCCTATGTGATACAAACATCTGTTAGTTTTCGATCAAAAAGCTACTGAATGTTCTATTTTAATAGCAGGAGATTTCCATATTTTATTACATGCATTTAACGTGTATGTCAAACTTGCCCCGTAACTGGTGGTTTAAATTTATTGAAACTACTGATTTGAGGAGCTGCTACACGATAAACCGATTAAAATTATGGTTAATAAATGATAATCAAGTGACTATAGGTATATTTAATGTAAAAAGGCCCAGAGGGAAATTAGTAATTGCGAGTTTGAGCTAGTTTGCAACTAAATACAATTATTCGTTGAATTATTTAACCACTGCAATCTGCTATTCTGTTATGGTAATGAAACTTCAACACACTTAATTGAAAAATAATTTTTGATTCAATATCTAAACTTATTCAGAAGAAACTGTGAAATATGGTTTAAGGTCGTTAGTTTTCTGTCAGGTTTTAAATTCAGCTCTAAAGATCTCCTGCTATTAAACAAGGAAAATATAAACAAAAAAAGGACACTGTGCCTTTCAAGATATTCTTGAACTGTGTTTAAGATCACTTTGATCCTTATTTTAAACAATACTGATTGGGCAAAAAAACGAGAATTAAATTATGTGTGCTGCAACGATAGTTGATACTTGGGAAAATACTATTCACTACAGTAAACACATTATTTGCGTGTTCATTAAAATTTTCACAACAATAAATCCTGCATTTGATATGTAGATTTTTGTTGGTGCTGTTCTTAAGTATTTCCGTGGAGTAAAAAAAGAAACCAGAAGGTATAAATTATAAAAAAAAACTCATTTTAATGGCCACATTTCTAAGATTATTCGTCAAGAACTGACTTTTCTTACAGCTTGCAAAAACTACTTTAATTTCATATATTTACGATTTTTCAAATCAGTTGCAATATTCGAGTGGTGTCTTTGCGTAGAGGCCCGTAAGCCAAACACAGTCCCCTTTCTCAGCTTCTCATAATAAACTGGCAAAAGAAATATTTGACTTACATTCAAATACCACCCAGTGCGGTTTCATTATTCAAACCTTCTGGCTCAGTTCATCTGAAATATGTCGTCCCCAGGAACGAATTTTTCATACTTTCTTATCACTAATACATATTGCAGCCCTTTTTATCTACTCGGGCGTCCTCTGGGAGCATTTTGTTTCACTATTTGAGTTAGTATTTTAAAATTTGCCAACTCGGCTACATGCAAAGCGCAATTTACTGTCTGCTTCGACGTGCAAATTCCAAACCGTACTGCGAAATAAACTCAACAGCAGCGCAAAACAATAATGAAATCTCTTCCATTTAGCACAATCCGGTCGATGGAACAATTTCTTAATTGCTTCGGAAAGAAACCGAAATTTAATTCAATTCCGAATGCGAGAAAAGTTCAGAAAAACTTAAACAATTAAAGAGATTGAGAGTAAAAAGTAGATTGCCTAACAATCTAACAGGAACAGCGTCTATTAGGGCAAATCCAATCTTGGCTATTTTCAGCAATCAAGAAAAAGTTGTAGGGTGAATCCACCTAGCCGGGTAATTTCCTTTGCTTTGGTTTGGATTTACCTTTTACCGTTTTTTCAGAAATTTTGCTTATGGACATACACACACTTTTTCTGCAACAATGATAAATCAGAGGAGCTAAATTGTTAAATTTCTGAACATTTATAATTATCCAGTGATTGAATTTGGCAAAAAAATTGCATGGGAAGCCTTACATTAAGAAAAACAAGGATTAAATAAAATCGAGATCGCACAGCAGGCTCGTGAATATTATTGTTTACAGATTTCCCCCACATGCCCTGCAGCAAGATTAAATTAACCGAAATTGAATCGAGTTTAAAAGACTAATAAGAGAAAATAACTAATAGATCCTATATTGAGATTTATGAGGAATTCGTTGGTATAAGATGAGGAACTTATGTCTTTTCAACAACCCTAATGTTGAAGATGAAATATTTGATCAAAACGTTGGATATTATGTTATTACTATAATAATAAACGACTCTATACAAATAACATCTTCTACGACCACAAGAAATATTGGAAATTCAGAATCACAGCATGTTGTGAAAGATTCTCAGGTTTCCTGCTGTTCAATTTGGATGAATTAAGAAAAAACGAAAGAACGTCCGATAAATTCGAAGCTAATCTGTAGCAAGTCAAGAAGAATCTATCGTGTCTTAAGCACATGAAGAACTACTAATTCTACCATTAACAGACATTTCAAATTTCTTCATCTTAAACGACATCGAGGACAATAGCAAAAGTTTCTATTTCTTGTAAGCTCGAGGTTGAAGGAAAAGTTGTCCAATAAGAAATAAGATTTAGATACCTCGGCTATAAATCTCGGGTTTAACAACAAAAATATCACAGCTAAAACAAAAACAGACCTTATAAAACAATGCTTTTTACACATTATTTTACTCAACGCGACGTGGTAGCATACGAGTTGAAGAGACCTGAAAGAATTGCCAGAAAAACCTTCCTGAATAGAGAAACATGCGAAAATGTATGAAAAAACAAGCCAAGCAGAGCAGATTAACAAATCTGAGTTAAAGGCAAATAAATAATGAAACGTCCACATAAATTGAATGAATGTTGGGTAATTTTGTCAGAAAGGCACACAACAAATCCCGAATGGGCTGTAGAGGTCAGAGTCGCCCTATGAAACGATGGAGCCCCAACTTGGGGAAATAGCAGACAAGGATATGAAGAACGAATAAGCTTACAATGAATAAAATTAATTGGAAATTATCTTGTACAAGTTAATTAACAACTAATACAGTTTGAACAGAAAAAATGTAAACCATTTGAATATTTTCTACTGTAGACTTTAGAAGCACTAATCCAAACTCACCAGTCGCATTTGTGTCGACTTACTGTCGATTCAGTTTTGCTTGGGCTGTTTAGACAATGTTGCAAAATTTTATTTAGAGATTAACTAAAAATGACAATTTTACAAAGCAATTGACTCAAGAAAATATTTAGTTTCGGGAGCAATTATCCTCATGACCTGGTGTTTTGTTAATTTTGCTCTTGAGGGGCAAAGAAACATGCCTAATGTTACCCAGGGTATATTCCATTCTTTTGGTTTTCAGTATTTTCAACATTTTCCATTGATTGATTGTTTCTATTTTTTACTTTTGTTAATCCCTTTGATTCTTTGCAAGACTAGATCGTTTAGAACTTTTAATTAATTAGTGCCCGGGGCATTTAGAGGATCGAATGCGAAATAACTGTGACAGCAACTGTGCAAACTCTGAACACGTTTTCACTGTCAAAATAAAACGCATGAAAGTAATTTAATTTGTTTCATTACGAGCCGAGCAAAAGAAATAATAAAATATCCGGTTGGCAACATATTTGTCGCTAAAATTTAAGTGTTATTAAATCTTTTGTTCGAAATTTCTTTACAAAAGCAAGCTCTTTCTGCCATCTAATATATTATTTCTAGGTTCACGTCCCGTTCTCTTGGGACCAAGTCTGCCGCCTTTGTTTCCTTTTATGCTGCAATTCTCTTTTCATATCTTTCGCTATCTCTGTTGTATACAAGGTGGTCTACTTAGAATTTCAAAAGATAGCTAAAGAGAGTCAATTAGCTCTTATTTAGGAAGCGAACTTTCGCACACAATTTTTTGCCAAAATTCCTCCCAGTGGAATAACTGTTAAACAAACCACGTCCAAAAGCACTGACAGAGGAGGTCAGGTATTTCAGTGGTCAGAAAAGGACATTATCTAGAACAGTTCGAAGGCTGAAGAAAGTGGAAGATTTAAGCCAAACAGAAGAAAACTTTTGATTCGTGCATATGAGCAACAGCAGCATTCAAATGGTCAATTTGCTGTTCTTGCACCTTGAATTATTTAAATTAAACACGTTAAATCCATTACAAGATTCACACTGTTTTCAAAAGTCGCCTTTCAAGTTTAGGTTCAGAAGTAATAGTAAAGTGCATGAGAAGTAGAGGGAAGCAAATGGGTTAACTTAAGACTTTAAAATGTATCTAATTAACTTTGCTATTTGTATACTTGCATATTGTAAAACTTTTATGTAGAAAGTTTTAACGAGTTTATGATTTTTACGATCTATTCAAAAAGGCACAGTTTTACCTTTAAGTAAGTCTTACAAAATAGTCTGGAAGCTATTTAGTAGCAGAATAAAATTCTTAATTTTCTTCATTCGTGTCAGGGAAAACTCAACAACTACTACGGAAGGAAGCAACTGCTTGTGTAATTTGTGTAATTTAAAACTCTTATGTGGAAATTTTTAACGAGTTTGTGCTTTTTACACTCTATCCAAAAATGAACTGTTTTGCCTTCTACTACTTCTTTTGCCAAGTAATTCTTTCTGAACAATATAGTTTGGAAGCCAGTTAGTTGCAGAATGAAAACTGTAAGTTTTCTTCGTTCGTTTTAGGGAAAACTCGAGAACTGCATTATTACGACTACCAGAATTGTGCCAGATTCAATGTTGTACTCGTTGTTTCGACTGGCCGTTTAAATAGTGAAAAATATATGCAAAAGTTGTCGGGTTCAATAACAGCTAAAACACTCGCAATGTTTTATTATTATTCTAAATAGGTTTTATTGTAAGATAAGCGCAAGTATCTGTTTTATTTAAGCGGGGACCACCAACTGTATTTAGAACCAAAATATTCAGTTAAAATGATAACGATGATTAAAAAAGGTGCAGGAACCAGGAACATAAACTAACACAAACTTTTCATTGCGGTTTCAAGAAAAAACTTATAAGAGATGAGTAAATAAAACGTATAAATTCTTAACGGCAATCATAAGGCGTCATTTAACCATCCGCAGCAGTTCAAATTATTACACTTTTATTGTTCGTTAGGTTAATAGGGCGTTGGTAAATTCTATTGTGCCTTTTCTGGAAAGGAATATAAGTGTGCTAACATTATTTGCGAAAGTTTATTTTTCCGCCTAGATTACTATCCGAAACCCATTCCCGCCCTAACTTTCAGAGCTTTTATCTAAAACCCATACATTCAGCAAACCCCACTTACCGCTTGGTCTAGCTTTCACGCAGAGCGATAAAACTAAGTTTTCTATGTGAACTCGGACTGTCTTAAATCAGGGAACGTTCACCAACTTTTTAGTCGTTCTTGACGACTTAATCTAAATCAACAGAAAGATTCATTTATCAACAAAACAATGCACGGCTATAACAAGGACTGCTCTATCTCCTCAACCTCGGTCTTTGTTCCCCTTCATTCGGCGACCAACCTTGTTATCATTGAACCCCTAATCGTGTCGGTTTTCCCCACTTACATTCCGTGCCATTTATTTAGCGAAAATGCCACGCATTTCGACGACAACTCGGAAAAATTAATGGCGTTTTTCTAAACGTTACGAAAAGGAGAAACGAATTGTTGCCTCCACACCGGCCCTACGTGAAGCAATAAATTATTTTATAACAAAAAGACGGTATTGGCCCTTAAACCGATAATTGCTAAAAAATGCCAAAAAACAAAGCTTTTGGGGCGTTAAAAAATCAGCGAAAATTGTTCTCGACTAGCCTTTCTCCACTCTATTTACTAGACTAGTTTTCCGCAATATCAGGCCGAAATTAATTTTGCATAGTATTTCCTGGCTCACGGAAGGCAAAGGAACGAGAATGCATGGAAGTAAGGCAATAAATAGGCTGAAATAAAGAAGCTTTCTCACTTTGTCGGGAGCTTTGCCTAACGAGACTTTAGAACAGCCGCATCGGTCCGGGCTCTTGTTCTGCCTTTGTATTTCCCCTTTTCGATGTGCTTTTTCTCCTCCAGTAAAGCAAAACAATTTAAATGCGGGTTTAGTAGCAATTCCTTTTTGGATTGATGAGGTTTTCCCCATGGAATCAATTACATTTGCCTAATAATTAATCAGTAAAATGGAAATATTGCATGCCAAAAAATGTGTCAAATCTATTAGCGTATTACTAAACCAAAACAAACAGATCTTGTCACAATACTCGTAATTTGGTCCAATTTTCCACCTGTTTTATTATTTACGTTTCACCTACATATTAATAGGGCCAGAAGACCAAAGTATCTGGAGAATCCAAAAGGCTCTCCGACAGGAAGACACCAAGATACCAGCTTAACACGGAGTGCAAGGTCTGCTATATACTAACGGTGATAAACCTGAAACTTTTGCAGGTATGATCGAGAGAGAGGCCAGGGAGAACACTCACCCAGACGAAGACGACGAGCATGAAATTGCCGTCAGACGGGCCGTTCGGGAACTCCGGGCAAAAGAGGTGGACAGCTGCATCTTGCCAAACTCACCAGGTGAAATGGCGGCCATCATCAAGCACTCAAGGCCGAGGAAGGCCCCTGGGAGGGATGGAATCACCAACAAGATGCTTAAGAACCTGCCGAGAAAGGGGCTGGTAGCTGTTACAAATCTAATTAATGCCATTTTCAGAAGTGGATATTTCCCGCACGTCTGGAAACACTCGGACGTGGTTATGCTCCCAAAGCCCAAGAAGAACAGGACTTTTCCCCAGAACTACAGGCCCATCAGCCTGTTGTCCAGCCTTGGCAAGATAGCAGAACGAGTTATCTTGCGGAGGCTTACGAGGGAAACGAGTGAGCTTGATCTGCTGCCGCCTGAGCAGTTTGGGTTCCGTGGTAAACACTCCACGGAACTTCAGCTGCTCAGGATCGTTGAAAGATGTGCCAAGGAAATGAACCAGAAGAGGACAACCGGCATCCTAGCTCTGGACGTCGCAAGAGCCTTCGACAGAGTGTGGAGAAAGGGACTCATCTACAAAATGCTGGAAACAGGTATTAGTGAGAAAATGTGCCAGTTAATCGACAGCTATATTTGCAGAAGGACATTCAGCGTCAAAGTTGGGAACTGCAGGTCAGAAGATAGAAGCACAGAAGCTGGAGTGCCGCAAGGAGCGGTACTCTCCCCGATGCTATACAACATCTTTACTAGCGACATTCCCCGGACCGCCAATACGACCCTGGCTCTCTTTGCGGACGACACAGCTCTGCTGTCATCTTCGTGGCACAAAGAGCAAGTGCGTCGAAACCTGCAACTTGCCATGGATGAACTGCAAAAGTGCTTCATCAAATGGAAAGTGAAGGTGAACGCAACAAAGAGCCAGGCCATCCTTATTGGAAGGAAACAAGACAGGATTGATGGAAATATGAATCTTGACGGAGAAGAGGTCCAATGGGCAAGTAATGTCAACTATCTGGGTGTTGTTTTATGTCAGAGGCTGACCTGGAGGCAACATGTGAAGACAGCGATCAACAAGGCAAGGGCTAGAGCGGCAACTCTGTATCCACTGCTGAACCGAAGAAGCCAGATGAGTTTGAGAAATAAGCTGCTACTCATCAAAAGTGCCATCAGGCTGGCCATGACGTATGCCTCCACAGCGTGGGGATATGCGTCAGAAACCTGCCTGAGGCAGCTCCAGGCCACGGAAAATAAACTTCTGCGGATGGCCATAGATGCTCCCTGGTTTGTACGTAATAGTCAAATTTACAGGGACCTAGAGTGGGAGCCATTGAGAGACTTAATGAAAAGAAAAGCAGCCACGACCTTCGAAAAGGCCGAAAACCATCCCTTTGAGGAGCTACGGAATGCCGTAGCCTACTCCCCAGAGGACAATGGGCCCAGGAAAAAGAGGCCTAGACACCAGATGGCCCAATAGGGCAATAAATAGGTACAACAGTTAACTGTAGATTGCTGTAAGTGTATAACTTTTTAAGATAGTGTGATGAAAGTAGTATTGAGTAGTGTTGTGCTTGTGTCAAATTAGTAAGATGTCCATTCTAGCAGTTAGCTAGCATGGACAGAATGAGAGGTGAAGGCATATGGATGCCAGAGCTGAACCATTCTTAAAGAAGGCCACAAGTTTTAAGGATAACGTGCGGAAACTTGCAGTCAAAAACGGGGGTTTTTTTAGTTGGTAGAAATCCAACACTACCTGGTGTCACGGGACACTGGGTGTCTTGGAGAAGATTTTTATTTTTATCCTACAGCCGCCGCCGAGCAAACAAAAAAAAAACCTACATATTCTTGACCCTTAATACCTTAGAAATGAAACATATAATAATATTCATAACAACCACAGGGCATTATAAGCGGGCATTATAGTAACGCCTGCTTATAATTCCCGCACATTTACCTATTATGAAGTTGCGATTTGTTTAATTTTCATTCTCTTACTTTGAAGTTTTTCCACTTTATACCACAAACAACAACTTTATTTCCAAAATTAAAATTCAATTTTCAAAGGTTCCTGAAAATAACGCAGAACCAACAACAGAATGGTTCGAGTTCCCAGTAGTGACCCTGTTCTGTGCCTCACACATGTTTGAAAGCGAACATTCTCCCCATCTTTCCTCATATTCATAAGAGTCCATTGAAGAATTCCCTTCCACCTTTTCGCGTGAAGATACTGAACTAGCAATCATTTCAGCAACCTTGTTTTTTGAGGAGATACTTCTGCTACCGTCGAACTTTTCCAGTTTTGATGTTTTCTTAGAGTTTCCATCAGGCCGAAACCTATCCGTCGGGCCAAAGGCCCCCGGGCTAGTTGGACCTTCAGGGCATTATACAATCCGTAACACCCTTGGTACATAATTAGCTATTATATTGCAGGCAGTTGGGTCTCTGTTTAATAATACCGATGTTATTGACATCCATTATTTATAATTGCATTTTCATGTCCTTATTTTATACCTAATAACTGGAGTATTGAAACATTGCCATCCGGGATCCAAAGTATCATTCTATTTTTGTGCTCATTGCCATTAATTCTGACAACAGACCAAAATAATAACTTGGATTTGAACGAGGCAAATTGAAGAGAGTTTCGGGGAGAAATAACCCTGAAAAAGTTGTCTTTGATAAAGAAACGCTGCGATCGTTCGTTATCGAGCTAGAAGAATCATCACAACAACCATACGACGTTGATCTACGCACACACAAACGACGTTGTTCCATTCTATTTGTGCCTTATTTAATTAACTCCACTGGCTTCTTGCTTGGTCAAAAAAAATTCCATTCATCTGAAGCGATCTGAAGCTCACATTTTATACAGAAAATACCCTTCGATTTATAAATCTATGACCTGGGACAGTTACGGGCTATTAAAAGACCCGCCTTCGACCCAAAATGGAAAAACTCCCTATAAAGTCGAAATATTGGCTGACCAACGTTAAGAAACGGTTTAAAATTCTGTCTCCACCAATAATATATGTTACCGTCAGTCGGAAATTAATGAAATAGCTCTGAGTTACGTGGGTTTAGGAAATTTATTTTGGGCAAAATTAAATCCACCTTGGGTTCAAATGTCGTTTTCAACATCAAGTAGTTCATCATGCAGCACAGCATACAAAACTCTGCGGCCACTGTCTGTAAATCAAAGTTACGTTTTCCATAAAAACGCGAGAGTATGATAGCTGCTTCATCTCCAGCTATGTGCATCGTGGAGTATTTAATTAAAATTCTGTTTAAACTTTGGCAAAATTACAAGCAAACTGCATCAGAATTTCCCGCTAATTTTAAAAATGAATTTAAAATTTCGCTTGTGCAAAATATGAATATATTAAAAAACTGGTATAATGGCTTTTCCTACTTCGTGGTAATTAATGGATTTCGTCGTTGAAGTCACTAGTCACTCCACAAGTTCCCTAATTGAATAATATCTTTTTAAAACATTTAAATTACTTCCAAAACTTGTTAAAACTTCGTAATTAGGTAATTGATATAGAGGGAACTCCCAAGGCGGCGGACAATCGATAATGGTGCACATTAAACCAAACTTTCCGTCTTTATAAGTGTTTATAATGAGCTAATTTTATGAGCTGCCAAGGAATTAAAATCGATCAAAGCAATAAGAAAATTCGGTTTGTTATTAGAACTTGAAGTATGACTGTAAATTCGCGCAACGAAGTGAAAAAGGTTATTTATTCGAGACGATTCTCACTTCCCCTTCAGCGGCTTTCCTCGTTCTTTTGTCTACCGAGCACCGGAAATATTATGCAAAATTAATTTTCGTTTCATAGTGCGGAAAATGTACTATAGAAGGAACATAAAAGGAGAAAATAACAACAAAAAATTCTCGCTTAAGAACTGGGCTGGTCGCGTTTCTTGAGGGCCGCTAATAAAGTCGACGATGATCTCATTTCAGTTTTAAAGGTAAAACGTGTATGTCTGAGGCAAGTCCGGAAATTTGTCAATTTTTCATAGTTTATTGGTAGATTTTTTTTATTACTTATTCTCCTTTTCTAATGGCCCAGATAGGGGCCAAAACGTCCATGTTGCTCAAGTTTAATTTGCTTTATCTTTCCCTATCACTAGTTTAGGACTAATTGGACAGAAATATAGATTTTGGAAAGGTTTGTGGTACAAACAATTGAAACTATTTTTCAAATTTAATTAGAAGTCCTTGAATCAACCTTTTTTCAAAAAACACCTTTTTTAAATAACGAGACAATGTTCCAAGATAAGTATTAGCAAATTGGGCAGAAAGACAGATATCGATCGATAGCATTTCCTGTAAGAAATAAAGACTAATATTTTACTACTTGTACTACAATTAGCAAATTATTTAAAAAATAAATCCGTCCTATCAAGAATAACAAACGATGTCTGCAACGAGACACAACATATTTTTAAAGTCGCATTGCACAGCAGCATTTTGTGGGCACAAATAACTCTTGCAAATTGACAAGTCGATCTCTCAAGCTGAAATGATCGATGATATAAACCTAACGTCTATATTTGCTTTGATCCCTAAAATGAAAGAAACTAACCCCGACAATCGGAAAATGAAGCTGACCGCCGACTGTTACTCAGTTAATCGCTCGTCGCAAGAGAAGCTGAGCTCACATAACTTCAAGAGGATTTATTTGGACGTATTTAGAGCCAGTGTTGATAGGATTCCAGTTATTGGGAAATTAAGTTTTCATATCGACAAAGGAAACAGTAGCTTATGGATCAGAACTTGTTTTATGTATTTAGGTAGCTGCTTGTGTAATAATCGATAAACTAATATCTAAAGTTTACACGATATTTTCAATGATTTTAGCTTTTTCTCTTTCACTTCGCCCTGAAGAACTTTTGCAACCAACAGGCAAATAAACCACCTAACTTATGATAGAGTTATTCAACTTATCCCTAGCTCGTGGCCTGGTTAAATATGTAAGAATTTGTTGTTATATTTTAATACAGCAGGGGGATTTATAAGAGCCCATTTACACTTTTCCAGAAAACTCGCCAAGCAATATCCGTTGCAGATGATTTGCGTTTTAACAAACCGTGAAGAGTCCAATTATCAACTCTTTAACGATTTGAGAAACGGTCTTTTTTTTGTCAATTCCATTGAGTTTTCTGAGAAGAATTTCCGACAACCAATTTAGTGGGTAATTTTAAATTCAGCGAGAATAAAAATTTCACGGCTGGCACCGGCTTACCGCAGCGAAGGTAACGAAATTATAAACTAATCCCGTTTCCATTATCAAAGAAGGCTTTATAGCCGCTTCGTTATCCTTTGTGAGAAACATGGACGACCTGCTCTCTTCCCTCTAATGAGTCGGGTCCTGCGATCTGTCGGGAATATCAATACACTACTTGGGAATCCACAAAACATGCGAGTTTCCAGATTAAATTCGTCCTGTGAAGTTTTGTGTCGATTCGTCTTTTAGTTTTTCCTCGCTGTGCACTTGAAACGTCGTTATCTTCACACTAGTTGCCTTCGTTGGCTGAATGTTTGAGAAACCTGTCGATACCAGTATCTATTTACCGTTTTGTGCGCTTCGGATTGTGTTAAAGTGCGGGCTTTTAAACGGGGCCGGGTTTCTTTAAATTTGCTTAGCATGAAAAATCCGGAAAATCTTTCGCCTTTAAATTATTATTCAAATGGATTGCAAATAGAGCATTGCCCTCAACATGGGTTGAGAAGCAGCTGCATCTGCTTATGAATAAACAATTAATAAAATTATTAAGATATTTAGAAGCAAAATCAAGGAAACTTTCATTTAAACTTTGTCAGGGCATTGTATTTTATAATGGGGAAGTTTATGTATGTATATATTTTACATAATATTTACATTTTCAATTAAAGCGCTGCGTACAGTAAAAACAGCTTTTATAATAAAGTCCAACAGCGTATTCACGAATTAAACGTATTATTTTCTAGAGATAATTGACGCTAAATATTATCAAAACGAGATAAAATCTTTTGCGGTAATTTGAACACGTAAAATTTGGTCCTCATCTCTTTTCTGCCAATGCTAAAATTATTTTCTCAAATGCCTCGTAGAGCGGGAGCCGGTGAAGTCAGAAATTTATTCCGGAAATTTTGAAAATCAAAATGATTAATTAAAATTTAGAATTAAGAGCACAGCACAAATATATATATATATATATCTATATATATATATATATATATATATATATATATATATATATATATATATATATAAATTAATTCTTAGATAAATTAGCTCCTTTTGAAGATACGATTTTAACTTTGCAATAAGCAATATTTCAAAGCAGATCAATCGTTATTTAACAGACGATTCGCTCCGGAAAATATAGGTTTCTATACATTTTCTAAGAAAAAATGTAGTGACAACCATACATCCAGGTTGCTATTTGTGGACCAAAAAGACAACATTATATTGTTCAAAACTTACTTTCCAAAACTTAAAATATATTACAATGTCGAGGTTACATAAAGTTGATCTTTCCTGAGGAGACAATTTCTTGCAGGAAATAAGCCAAATTGTCCTTACAGTAGACACACGAACTAGTAGGTTCTTTATTACAAGGAAATATTCTGTATTAAGAAGGTGAAAGTTACTGAAACTGGTGCTCCAACTCAGTTTCACAACGTGTTTATTTAATTAATTTTAAATTATAATATATTCATCAAAGTCAAAGTTTAAATCTTTCCGTGGGCAATATCGGGTAGCCCATGGGCGAAAAAGTGTACGGTGTTAAAGCCGCATATCGTCTGAGTAATTTGGAATTTCAATCGTTTGTTTATCCCGAGCCGTTCGAAACATATTAATTTTTTATGACCATGTCATATTTTTCGAAATGTACTTAAACTTTATCTGGCAAAAACGCTGTGCGAACAACATTTTATTACTGTGAATTAAGTTGCTAATGTGGTTTTCCTAAGGACAAGGTATTTTTTTACGACTAAAGATATTATTGGTTCCGATTCTTTATGGAGTTACATGCGTAACAAAATAAACAGAGATTGGCAATTCTATGCTTGTAATAAAATTTTGTTGTACAGCTTTCTTGGGAAATAAAAAAAAGGCTTAAATATATATAAAACAACTAATTTCTCTCAACTGGCTCAGGATGAACAGACGATTAAAAATCCGAATTACTCTAAAGTCGAGAGGCTACAACGTTGTATACTTTTTTTCTCTCTGGCCTACTACATATTCTCCGCAGAAAGATTTAAACTTTGACCGAGAAAACATGGCAGTGTTAAACACCCTGTACAATTTGCTTTTTTGCTTAGTTTATAACTTAACTTTTCACTTAAAGATTCACAATGCCACCATTATTTTCTAAAAAGCCATGAACATTTATCAACGTATTCATTTTCTATTCACCCAGAAATTTCGCAAATGGAATCAATTTTTGCTTCAAATGGCCCAACAAAAAACTCTAGTGGAATTAAATCGGGAGATCGAGCGGTCTACTCAATAGGACGTCTCCTACCATTCCATATTTCTTGAAAATTGTTACATTTTCTGCGCAATATCGAAAAGATTTTTCGATAAGATCTGATATTGCCGGATCAGCGACTGTTCCAAATGTATTTAGAGGTATGCCTTTCTCCTGCTGTTAAATTACCTGGGAAGAAAATTGGACCAACGATGTGTTTTCTGAAAATCATGTCTTCTGTAATTTTCTTGGAATAAAGTCTCAAGAAAATGAAAAGTTATGTCTATTAACTGTACAATTTAGTAAAAACAAACATTCATACAAAAACAAAATGAAAATTGTACATCTCGGTAATTGTCATCTTCATCGAGCTTTTGGAGCATCTTGATTTTGTACGGATCAAATTTACATTTTCGACGATTTTCACTTCCCAAAGTCCCCCAATATAGTGCTGTTTTCCGACCTATCATTAGTTTTTTGGACATATAACGGGTATATGACCTTCAAACAGCTCCTGAGGACAATCAAGCGCAAATTTGACTGATTCAGAATAAAAGGTAGTTGGAGCTATCAACTGTGAAATGCAAAATGAAAATAGCTTTATTCAAGTTCACTGCTACATAGAAAGCTCTTATAGGACGACAATCAAAAATCGCTTGCAGAAACAAAATATTTCATATCACGTAAAAATTAAATTTAGTTTACCAGACGAACGAAACCTCTAGTCGCAGATAAATGCTCATAGATAATAAATGACTAATCTAAACTTGGCACGATTCTCAAATAAACTCCCAATAAAGAATATCAGAACGAGCTTTGCCATAAAATATACAAAATAGGTCAGATTTGGTTATTTGGAATGATGCCAAAAAGCAGACGCCTTCTCGGTCAGACTGTCGGGACTTTGTTTGTTTCTGTCTGAAGGTTGCCAGCATAATTTACTGCCTAATTTCCTCAGACTGAGATTTTATACAGCAAAAATATGTGGTATTGAAATCAAAATTTATGTCATGTTTATTCATCTATATTCCACGCATTTTAATCAAATTTCAAGTAGTCAAAACTATCAATTCCATGTTAAGTAAATTCTGCTTGGTAATGGAAAAAGCTGATATAATTGCTATTTTATTTGGCAACACACTTCCAAAAAACTAAAACTAATTAATGTAGAAAATTCCCCAATTAATGGGTTTGCAAGGAGAACAAGGGAATTTGTCTGACTTGAATGGACACTGGATGTGACTTTAACTTTCGAGTGAAGCACTTCTGAGGATGTAAGCCACTTGTACTTGAGATAGATAGATAGATCAAATGTATTTAAACATTCACAATTTTTTGACAAGCATGGGGAAATGGAACAATACACTAATTACAGAAAAAGCCCGAAAGCTCGCCCGGTACCTAGCCAGGTGTTCGGCCTTGGTGTTCTTTTGCCCATGGTCCAAATGGTCGCTCATTGATCACCTGGGTGCAGCCCTAACATGGCTTCACTAATCAACGTTAGGCGATGATCTGAAAGTGACGGTTTGGTTTTATTGGAGGGGCATTCATTAAGGAAAAAAGGTCTTCCTGACGGGAAGCCAAAAATCCCTTTTGCTTTGACCTCTAAATTTGATCCGATGTGGACCAAATCCATCCGCCACCAGCCAAGACCAACCAGAACGAGACAGGACGAACTCGGTCAGTCACGTTATGTTGGATTTGTGCGTTTCTAGCCTGCTAGAAACGACTGTGCGTTTTGCAGACGATGTTCGTTTGTCGTCACGTACTGTCAGGGACAAAATCCTCATAGAATATGGGAAGTAGCTAGTACAGGGGACCATGGGTTGGGCGATCGTTGGCTCTATCTTGGGTGATATTTCGCGTAAGGACTGAGTCTTGCACTCCGCTATGATAAAATTAGCAGCGATGATACCTATATAGTCAGCTATACAGGATATCCCTGTAGCTGCGTGCAATTCGGTCATTCTGGTGTATCTGTCAGGCCATAAGACGCCTCTCAAGAACCTATTTTGGGTCCTTTGAACACGTCGTCTCGTGGAATCACTGACAGAGTGCCAAATAGGGGAGCCGTAAGTCAGTATGGGCCTTATGGTGGAGGTGTAGAGCAGAAGTTTGTTTTGAGGTGATAGAAATGAATTTGGCGCCAGAAGAGGGTACAACTTTCTTCAGGCCATGACAGTCTTTTGTACAGCATAGTCAACATGCTGGTTGAAATGAAGTCGGGCGTCCAGTTTGAATCCCAGGTATTTCACCTCTTTTACTGTTTTACTAGCTTGATTGGACCATGAGTGGCGAAAGGATTTTATTGTCAGTGAATTTTCGCGAAAAATAACAAGTTCAGTCTTCCTGGGATTCACTTTAAGTTTCCATTTGTTGAAATAGGGCGTCAATAAAATCAGGTAATGTGTAAAGCGAGATTCCTCAGCCTGAGCATAGAAAGACGATGTGTAGATAGCCGTATCATCCGCGTATTGTGCTATTTTTGTAGCGGGAAGTTTTGGAATGTCTGCTGTATACAATGTATACAGAAACTGCGAAATCACTGTACTTTGTGGTACTCCTGCGGCAATGCGTCTTTTGGCAGAAGTGGAATTCTCGATTTTCACCTGGATGGAACGGTTTTTCAGGTAAGACGCTATAAGGGAAACTAGGTAGAGTGGCAGTGAATGTACGGCAAACAACTTGTACAGCAGGCCTGTGTGCCAAATTGTGTCAAAGGCTCTTTCCATATCGAGAAGCAGCATTACCGTACTTTGAACCTTATTAAATGCTGCATAGGGATCCGTTACTATCCTCGCAGTCTGCAGCGTTGTGTTATGTCTTGGTCTTAAGCCAAACTGCTCATCCGGAATTAAAGCTCGAAGCTCGCTGCTACCTGTAGTCTCGATAGGATAACCTTCACGGTTTATTTGCCGAGGGAGTTCAGGAGGGAATTGTCCTATAAGAGTCGGGATCAGTCGGGTTTTTGCCCGGCTTTTAGATTGGAATGATTACGGCGTTTTTCCAGTCCTGTGGAAAATACTGCGATTTAAAGACTGCGTTGACTATTTGTACTATTAACACAATAGTTTTCCGCGGTAAGTTTTTGAGGAGTAGATAAGGAATTCCGTCTGGCCCTGGCGCTTTTCGGCTAGGGAGGCGCCGAAGACACGATTATATCTCCGACGGGGTTGTTGTATAGGAATGCAAAATCGAGGGTGGTATAGGGGTCTGTTTTCCTACTTCGTTATCCTGAAGGTCTGGTTGGACTTTGTGTACTTCTTCCAAAAGTCGGCGAGCAGCTCGCACTTCTCACTGGTGGTAATGTAACTCCGTCTCTGTTTTTCAAGATCGGAGACTTGCTCGTGGCCTCTTAGGAGACTTCTCTAAGTAAGACTCGACAGCTTCCACAAAAGTTGTCACGGGGGATTAGATTGCGTAGCTTTTCCGTCCAGGTAAAATTCCTGTATGCCTGTATGTGAAAATTCCTGTATGCGAAAATTTCACGCTGTATGTCTCGTGCAACCTCTGCTGCCCTTATACGATCGGCAGATTGTCTGAATCTCTGCCAGCGCTTCCTGATTCGATTTTTCGCCTTAATATGGTCCAGAATTTCCGCAGGAAGGTTGTACCGCCGCGGCCTGTTCGGTATTTTTTTAACCAGAACTTGCTGTGTCCCTTGTAGACTCCTTGTCAGACCTTTCACTTCAAGCTCTAGAGCCTCGACAGTATCGATCTGGTCGGAATACGAGTTAGATCTTGTATTCTCTTTCGATATTCGCGAAAATCGAAATCCTCATATGAATAGCGAACGCTGTTAGTTGTGTGCGCTTTAAATGTCGAATATCAAAGAAAATGAGCAAATGGTCACTGCTGAGGGCGTTTATGACCACCATCTCTGTGAGATTGGTGAGTCCTTTGGAAATTCCGGAGTCAAGAAAGGATGGGTGGCGTTGGGGAATTTGCGGGCATAACAAGTAATTCGTTTTGTATATTCTTTTTCCTGACTATACTTTAATTCATTCCAATGTATTCCTGCGTTTTCAGTCAATTTTATTGTCACTAATTATGGTGTTATGTGATGAGCCCTGCGTTTCGTCCCGGGTCTACCTATTGGACTCGTCAGTAAGGCTTAGGTAGACCCTGCCTTATACGCCGGACATCGGTTATACGCGTTCGGACGTAAATGAACCGAGCCGGTGTAGATCTTGTGCGGTGAGATGTTGGCAACCGTGTTGCCGATGTCCGGCGTATAAGGCAGGGTCTACCTAAGCCTTACTGACGAGTCCAATAGGTAGACCCGGGACGAAACGCAGGGCTCATCACATAACACCATAATTAGTGACAATAAAATTGACTGAAAACCCAGGAATACATTGGAATAACAAGTAATGAATGTGACTTTAACTTTCGAGTGAAACACTTCTGAGGATGTAAGCCACTTGTGCTTGAGAAACGCCAAGAAAAAATATTTTCCACTACACCTCCTAAGGCCCGGAAAGCTTACCTAAGTTGAAAACTGTATTAATATAGTAGGCAAATATCTACTTACCTTCAACGGGACATAAAAACACAATTGTTGCCACTAAGTACTAAGTTTATTTATTTCATGTATCAAACCAACCCAGAAAAAATCTCCAACTTTCAAAGAATATTCGAGTATGTTTTTCCCGATTTCACTTTAATCTCTTTATGTGGTGTTGCTGTGTGATCGATTCAAAATCAAATAAAATGCCACAGCTCCAGTGAAAACATTTTATTTTCATTAAAATAATAAAATACATTAAATATCATTAAAAATTAATATAAATTCAAATATCGGATGATAAATTTTGGAATCAGTAATATTAACATTAATCGTAATTACCATTACAGCGAAATTTACATCCTATTTTATACGAATTTACATCTATATGTGAAATATGCTAATAGATAAAAGTATACAAGGACATATTTAAATATTTGATGGCTAACGCCCGTATGTAGGTTTTACCTATTTATTAGTAGACTAAATCTTGAAAAAATTAATCAGGTTATTTTTAAAATTTTTCCTCCGTTTTATACTAAAATGTAACTTTGCGTACTCTAGTGATTTAGAAAATTTTATACAGTTTAAAAATGATTTGTTGATTTCAAATTTTGATATAGGGAATTGAAAAAATAACCCGATTGTATAAATGAAGTTCTATGAAGAGAACTGTATACAAAATTTAATTTTCATCTTCATAGCATAGTTCTAACATCCTAAAATGAAGGGTTTTAACAGTACCTTTGGCATTATTTACATCCTAGCCAGAAATTTTACTTCGATCACAGGGATTTTCTTTTAAATTTATACACAAAAATAGATTTCGTATGTTAGACTAGCAAGATTTTTCGCTACTTGAACGTCTCCATTAAAGTTAAACTAGATATATCACTAATTGACTTTATAACAGTTTTTTAAATTATGTCTTATATGCTATATTTCTTAAAGGATTCAGTGTAACAAACAGGAAATTTTCTTTGGAGTCAAGAACTACATGTTAAGGAAGTGTAACTCAGAAATCAAGAAGTAACACGGTTAATAAATTTTTCTAGACACAGCCCATCGACTAATAACAATTTCTCTTAGATTAAATTAACTTTAAAAATCTTGCTAATCGATTATCAACTAAATCCCTATTTATTTGCTCTTATGTATGTACACTAAGTTTTTAAGTTAATAATGATCAAAGCATTTCCGTTTCCCATTTGTGAAACAACATTTATGGTTTCAATGGTTTTCAACGCAGTTTATTAATGTATTTTTTATACAATGGCAAACAAATGTCTAATACAGGAATTAAAGGATAAATAACTAAAACGTGGAAGCCAAACTAAATGGGTGACAAAAAAAAACATATGTGAGCAGATAAGCGCAAAAAGTGGACGAATTCCTCCTTCAGCCAATTCCTAAATTTAAAACATACCATACAGTGCAATTAAATTTCACGAAGATGATTAATTATCAAAAATAAGTCATTGATCATTAATGATAATTAACAATTATTTTACTCATTGAGGATGATGATATTTTTGCAATAATAAAAGATTGAAGCTGATAAGTTTCAGGTCGTCGTGAACAAGTATTTCAGACTGACGTTTCGCAAACACGAGTGGTCTGCATCTTCAGAGGAGCTTCCGAAACTGGATTGTTGTGGATTGAGAAGCTGACTGTCAGTTTTCGAGTAAAAGACAAATGAAGATGCAGGCTACTCGGGTTTGCAAGGACGTCAGGAAGAAACTATTGTCCATGAGGGCCTGAAAGGCTGAAAAGCTCACTAATGGTGAGTGGTTAAAGTTTTCTGTACGGTTCAAAATTCCAGAATAATTAATCAGAGTAAAATAAGCTGTAGCTGCAATGTGCTTCTTTAAGGAAATAGACTGCAATATTAGTTTAATTATTCGCATTTTTTCAGACATTATAGTTTAAGAATTAATCCACTCTTTCCACACCTAAAAGCACCATATATGCATAAAAGTATCGAAAAAAAAGCGAACAAAAATCAAACAAAACGTTTATAAAAATATTTAATAAATTTTGGCTGACAAAATAGAGTGAATTCTAGATATAAAAAGAACCAGCAGATAATTGCCAATAGTAATTCTTAACTGAAACTGTATGCAAAAACTACAAAAAGTAAACAAAACAAGCTCATAATTATTGCTACTAATTCTCAACTGAAGTTCTACGAGAAAATTTTAAAAAGTAACAGATAAATATTAGATCAGAAAAAAACAGTGTTTTATTGAAAATTTTAGGCTTATATGTACTTAAAAGGAAACCCAAATTAAATGTATAATTACATCGCAATCTAGCGGACGATTTAATTGTTTGATTTCGGGTATAATATAACGAAAAAAAACATCGACATGAAAATAAGCAAAATATAATAATTAACAGGGCGTCATTTTCTTACACAAAAAATTAAATTCTGACAATATAAACCCATCCCGAAGTATAAAGTGTTTATTAAGCACCGTGTAGGTTCCAATCAATTCATAAAACTTTAATATAGACACCTTCATCTTCAAACGTAAGCAGAAAACAAAGTAAAACTTCTCATTGAATATAAAAACCATGAACTAATTAAAGATTAAATCAAACTGAATCTTCTACTCTATATCAAATAGTATTATTTTATTTAATTATATCGATAGTAAGTTTTCCAAAGGCTGGAAAATGGAAGATGAATGTTGTTGTAGTACCGAAAAGCCCTTGAAGTATTTACAAGACTCCTGGAAAGTGTAATTACAGTAAAGAAAAGCGACTTTCGATTTTTACCTCTTGGAACTGATTCAGTACGGGTGATGGTTTATTCGCATCCCAGCTGCGTAATTTTCCTGAGAAACAGCTGCCCAGCACGCGCATAAGCAATCTATATGCAACAAATATATCGGTCCATAAAAACTGTTGAAAAGCGATATAAAGCCCATTTTTTACTCTTGGCCTGACAGGTTCAATCAATAAACTACAATATGCATGGACAAAGCGCCAGATAGAAATGCGAAATCAGCCGGACTGAGGTAATTTTGTAAAATCGTTTCTCTTTGCGGAAGATTAAGACAATGTTTAGTCAATTTAACGAAATGTACGAAACATCGGCACAGACGTTTAATTACTAGCTAGCAACTAATGATACCTCAAATATTAATAATTAATCCCGAAGTTCAATTAAACCGGTGAGATTGGATATGATTTAGTGCCGTTTGAAACCGTTGCATCGATAAATTAAATATCCTACACTCCTTATTGGACCCAACTTTGTTCTCAACTACATCGCAGTTTGCCAAACAGAAATTAGTTGACGCAAAGGGATTAAACGATTTAATATATGATTGAAGATTACCCTTAAGGTAGTATTCGCTGAAGTCGATGTTTAGTAAAAGGGATGTTTGAATAGTTGCAGTCCACGCGATGTTTAACTAACAAATTTACACTTTCTTACAGTGCTATTTCGACTGTTGAAAATATAGTATTTTTTTTGAATTGAATATTGAAATTGTGTGAGCAAGGAATGTACACTTAGTTTATTCAACCTAGCCTAATTATCCTATCTAGCGTCCTATTTATAGTAAACTCATATAGATACACGTAAAGTCTTTGGCTTTTCATAATATGTCACATACTTCTCCTTCCACTTACCGAAAAACTCTTATATTAGTCCTTTTATACAAAACCAAGCGATTATCATTATTTTTGTTATCGACAATGTCACGATTGATGCGCATCCTGTTGAACCTGAAACAAAAACACCTTTTTAATTTAATGTACTAGAAAATATTAGATTTTTATTTTATTTTTAAAAATAACGAAAGTTTGAATGAATTAAAAAAATGATTTCAATGATAACAATTTCTAGTAATGTAAGTATTGCCTATATAATTTTCTTACACGCCAGTATTCTAAACAACTACATACTCAATTTCTGCAGCAACTCGAAACGAGATTATAAAGCGCCCAACCAGAAATCATCCAGGAAAATAATCTGCCGCCTCCTTTTTGCTGATAAATTCAACCATTACTTCTCTTTAAAGAGCGCATAGCATGCAACCCTTACATTCAGGTGCAAATCGAAAAACACAACAAAATAAATTTTATAATATACCTTGAATTAGTTTACTTTTCATTATTGCCAGCAAAAAATCGCTGTTGCTAACGTCCGAAACCGTAGTTAAAAATAATTTTCATTTAAAATGTTCACACAGATACTATCCCAGTTAGACTAAAAGTGACATTAAATATGCACAAAAGCGACCAGTGTTTCTAAGGCTTCGTAAAATACAAAACGTGTCTATGAAATAAATAAAGATAACGCGAGGCAGATCTTGAGAATAAACACAATTATTTAGCCAACGGTACAATACAAAAAACTTAAAGCTGCAAAAGATATCATCACCATCATCAACCAGTCCTCATAACGTCCACTGCTGGACATAGGCATCCGTCATGGCTTGACTCTATTTTGACCTGCCTGGATCCAGTTGATTGCAATTCCCTTCAGGTCATCGGTACATCGTGTAGGTGGTATTCCTCTATTTTGCTTATCGGTGCGTGGTATCCATTACAACAACTTCTTTCTTTGTCAATCTGTCGCCGCTCATTCTGGCTGCATGTCCTGCCCAATACCATTTTAACGTGGTTATTCGTTCGACGATGTCCTTACGACGGTTTTTCTCCGCAGGTCCTGGTTCGTAACGTGGTCTCTCAAGCTCAATCTAGTCATTGATCTTTCCATTTTAAGTTGTCCAACGTTCAGTTTTTTTGTCATTGTTAAGGTGAGCACTGGTAGAACGCATTGATCGAAAACTTTTGTTTCTTGACAGATGGGTAGGTCACTCTTGAAGACGTGTTTTAACCTTCCATAGGCCGCCCACCCAAGGCTGATCCTTGTGTGCATCTCACATATCTGATTATCTCTAGATATTCTAATCGCATGGCCCAGGGAACGTGTATTTTTCGACCCATTTGACTTCAGTGTTATCGATGTTTATGCCTTCGCTCATGACAAGATTTGCCATAATCTTTGCTTTGGAAAGGTTTCATTTTCAGACCGACCCCGGAGCATGCCTCTTCTAATTCATGGAGCATTTGTCTCTCCTCTCCTAAATCGTCAGTTGTTAGGACGATATCGCTTCTGTCTTCTATGTTTATTCTTTTTGTATCCCAATAAAGTTTTTTTAAGACCACATGTTCCAGAACTGTGATGAATAATTTAGGAGACATGGTGTCTCCTTGCCTCACACCTCTTCCGATTTTGATTCGGTTGATAGCTTCATGTAGTCTAACTGACATAGTGGCGTTCTTGTATATATTCGGCATTCTCTCAGGGCTTCTAGTATGGCTTTGATCTCTATAGTGTCAAAAGCCTTGTGGAGGTGACCAGTCGCCTGTTGCATTCGATGGTTTTTTCAATGTCTTTAGGTGATTATACTCTTTAGGTGATTATTTGCCCCGAAGCCTGATTGGAAACCCTCTTGCTCTCCTGGAGGGTAAAGCTCGAGTTCGCCTTCCAGCCTTAATGTTATGATTCTGGTAAACAATTTGTGTAGATGGCTGAGGAGGATTATTGGGCGGTAATTTTCCAGGTTGATCTTATCTCTCTTTTTATGGAGTAGTATGGTGGTCGCTTCATGCCACTGATCCGGGATAGTGCTTTGGTGTAGGCATAGGTCGAAAAGCATTCGCAACCTCTCCAGAAAGAGAGGACCTCCAGCCTTTATTGCTTCTGCAACCACATGATCTTCTCCGGGTGCTTTCCGGTTTTTCATCTTTGACAGCGCTCCTTTTATTTCCTTGATCATGATGTCTTCCGATCCTTGATTTATGACAACTCGCTCTTGTGTAACCATGTTTAAATCTAGGGGTTCTTGGATGCGTCTGCGGTATAGTTCGCAATAGAACTCTTCCACGATGGAGGATTTCATCTCGATTTGAAGTGATGTTGCCCTGTTTATTTCTTAGATTGATTATCTCGGATTTGCCTTCGGCGAGATTGTTGCGCAGTACTTTCATACTTCTATTTATCTCTATTGTTTCTCGAGTTTTTCTGCCGTGGTAGTTTCTGATGTCCCGTCTGATTGCTTTAGAGATTTCCTTATTTCCTTCTATCATCTTTATACTGGTGGTGTTTCTAGATTCTCTCATTTGGTTTCGATCGAGGATCAAGTCCTTTGTAGCTTGATTGATTTTCGCTTCATTGCCGTTTCTTGGGCAAAATAAGTCTTGGCCTTCTTTTAAAGCCTCGGTTATTTCCCAGTTCAAGCCGTTGATGTATGTATTATGTTGGACATTGCTTTCCAGTGAATTTGTAATCTGAGCCGCAAATCTTTGAGTATCTATTGGACCCGTCGTATTCGTTGGATGGTTTCCTTATCAATTTATACCGCTCTCTATGTCGAGTTCTATACGGATCATGCAACGTACCATTCTGTGGTCGCTTCCTGTTCTACACTTGTTTAGTACTGTCTCGTCTTCCACGATTTGCAGTTTGTCTGTGACTATGAAATCGATTTTCGTTTCTGGTCTTGCCATTTGGGCTTTCCATGTCCATCTTCTGTGAAGCTTTTTACAAAAGACGCTCTTCATTTGTTATAGGTAGTAGGAAGCCCAGCATAGGCTCCCCCGGTTGCTTCTTCCTTCGGACCGGAAAGTTCCCAGGCATGTCTCTGATTTATCCACTTTTAGGCCTATTTTTGCATTGAAGTCGCCGCAGAATATGGTGAACCGCGTTTTTATGTTGTTCAGTGCCGAACTTACGTCTTCATAGAAAATCTTCATCTGTGTGAGATGGTGTTGGGGCCTGTATAACCTTGATACCATATTTAGTGTTTAGTTTTATTACGAGGTAGGCCACTCGGGTTGAAATCTTCTCAACCATTTGAAGTTTATGTTTCAGTGTTTCAGTCGTTTATGTTTCAGTCGTTAATGAGAAAGCCAATGCCGCCCTTTGATTGTCATCCTCTCCGGAATGATGGAATGAGTCCGGATTTTAGTGGTTTTCGCCTCTATTCCTGACTTCGGTGAGTCCGATAACGTCTCATTTGTTATTTTGTGTTTCGGTTTCTAACTCAACCATATTTTCTTGGTAGAGTAGTGTTCTCACGTTGAATGTTATGATGGATATTTTAGTCTTTGGTTTTTTGATACTTGAACTTTTCTTTGGGTTTGTCTTGTCGTTTTGCCTCCCCCAGAATAGAATCCTTGAGGCAGACCTCTAAAGAGGTGTGGATTTTCAGTTTTCAAAAGATATATTGTCGACAAAAGAAAACGTATTGTGATATTCATATCCTAAATCCGAATCTGTTAGCTGCTACTCTACGATGCAAATGAAGGAAAGGCAAATGAAAGTTTTGGGGACACTTTGACAGTAGTGTCTGTACCAAAAACAGCTAAAGCTAAAGCTAGACTTTTATCAAATGAGAAAATAATTTCGCACATTGCTTCAAACCTGTTTCAAAATTTATATTTCCAATGCTATTCGTGTATTCTTTTTAGTATTCCTCGCAGATCCAAATTAAAATGAATAATATTGTTATCGCGCTTAATTAAATGTACGCACAACACCTACAAATTGCTTAAATTTCCATTTAATTTCGAATATGCGTTTAAAAATGGAATTTGCCTGCTGTACGATGATTGATATTATGTTGCCTTAAAGAAGAATGATATTTCAATAGAGAGTTATTGGAAATTATAAATACTGTAATGCAGTAATAAGGTTAATCCTTATTTTAATACTGCATTAGCTTTATTTCGTTAACGAAATGATCGTTATTGGTTCGTTAACGAAATGATATGTCTGGTTCACTGCTTTCAGTATTAAAAGACTCTAACCTTTAACCTAACCTCTGTGCCTAACCTTACAGAATTTAACGTTGTTGACTTTGTATTATTTTTCTTTTTCTTTTCTTTCTTTTTTTTTTTCTTTTTTCTTTTTCTAGAATACACTTTATTCGATTTATTATGCTGTTTGAGCATTTTCACGTAATTGATCAATTAAAGGTTAGACACAGAGGTTAGAAATGTTAACTGCCAGTTTAAGGTAGAAATAAAACGTGCAGTATCGCTGCACAATTAGCACAGAACAGTATCCTTATTAAGGGGTCCTTTATTTTTAGATGATTATGAGTCAAAATACCACAAACTTTATTACTGCATCCCCTTATTGACCGTCCAATAACTCTCTAATGAAATATGAATTAAGACTGATACATGACACGATACACGTCGATATTGTTGCATGTGAAAAAATTATTGGCCGATGTTAGAAGCGACTGCAAATTTTCATTTAAATGTAGAAAACATATGTTTAAGTTGTAACTAAAAAATTAACTTCAAGGAAATGTTAGTTCCTTTATTTCTATCCAGAAATATTTATAACAATTAAAATTACAAGTCCGAGAAAATTTTCTGTTTTGTTATGCCGTTTGTATTGAAAACATAGGTCTGCGGTGAATTTTTTTAAATTATTCTTGTGGTTTACCACTCACAATAAATTCTAAACCTTCTATGGACTCTAGAAAGAAGTAGCTGTTCCCTGATATTTTTCCGGTGTGGATTTAGCAGATAAAATATCAGGAGTTCTTCAATATGTGCCCAGATACTGATGTCTTCTAAGTTTAATACTGTAAGTGCTTGCTCTTAAGCTGTATGCGGAAATATCCTTGTTGTTTACCTGACCGAGAAGTAATACTCTCCATTTTTCACTATATCCACTTTTCCGGGTATTTCATTCTCCCTTGTCTTTTCCTCATGATCCAAATCAGGCGAAAAATAATAGCGCATTAGTCCTATCTGAACAAACATTGCTAGATAGTGACTAGTCCTACTTATATTCTTATGTTGACTTCCTCTAAGATTTTTTCCTGCTTTACGTTATATTTCATTGCTCATTTATGTTACTCCCCAGCTTTCTTTTTAGCGAGTTCAATGACTTGATGGTTAAATTTAATTTTTCGATATTTATATCTTGGTATAGGCATGGGCTGCTTCCCGTTATTATGTTAGTAAGCAAAAATAACGGTGTCATCTGCATATCGAATGATGTTCTTTGTCGACTTTACGCGAGCTTTCACATCTTCGAAAGTTCCGAGAAAAAAAATAAAAGTCGATTCATTGCAGTATTCGAGTTGCCAAGTACTCAAAACATATTATCATAAATCGGGATATCTTTAAATGAAAAACAAGTGTTTTTAATAAAGCAAAAATTTGTTTCCCATTTTTTGATCAATTAGGAGGAGAAAAGGTCTCTGGACATTTTTTGTGCGATGCTCCGTTTTCGAGTAGAAAAATAAAAGGCGAATCATTAACAACAGTTTAACAGTGTTTAACAAGTTGGAAGTGACTGCAGTAAAATGCAGATCCTCTTTAACTAAGTCATTGTATAATAGGTAGTTTTTGAGGCTGCAGCGAACTTTCCCGCAAAAAAAAATTAACAAAAAACGGACAGCGAGACATTGAATGGGTTTTGGCGAACATCGCAAATCAATTCTGGACGTCGGAGCGGCCTATGAAACATTAACCAAAGGATATGCTGTTCTGAAATAGGACCAGAAGTATACATAAATAAATTTTCTGCAATGCACCATCCACCTACTAAAAAATTTATAGTCTGCACGGGACTCGCGAACGTTTCAACGGCAACACACGCTAAAGCCAGTTTCAGGACAGAACAAGCGGTAAATAAGTTTTAGGGTTTTATGAAACACGGAATAGGCCGTAAGTGGAAAAACGACCGTCCTCTTTTATTTCCGTGGGAAATTTACTTTCGAAAATAAAGCCAGGTAACCATGTTCCGTGGCCAGTTTTATTCTAAATTAATAGCCGAAACATCGTCGGCCCGTGAAGCCCACATATAAAGTGTTTTATGTTTCGGTGCACTTGTTGGTAACCAATCTGAACGCTCAGAGCAACTGGTTCATAAATTATCTAACATGCAAGCAGCATCGGTGAAACACCCACCTGATGTGTGCACTCGGTCCGCCCTTGACCCATTTGGTGCTTGAGCGGTCCCTCTGCTTTCAAGAACCAGACCTTTTTGAGGCCTTTCTCCTCCAAAGCTTTTCTCATTGACTCGAACGTAGATTGTTGCAATACTCGCGGCGCATTTCAGCTTCATGTTGCCCCGCACGAAGTGTTTCTGTCGTACTACAAACTGCAGCACTAAAACAAAAGTTTGATTGTATTTTTATTAGCATAAGAGTTTAAGCGGTAGGATGAAGCACAAACTGTTTAGGTTGTCTAATTCAAAATGCTTCTTTGTGCTTGTAAACTGGTATGGAAAATCTGGATTGGTGGCCATGTATTTTAGAGGTAAGAACAGCATGAAAATATGGACATTAAATGTGAAACTGTAAGTTGTGAAGTAATAGAAGAGAACTGTTAAAAGATGATAGATCAGAGTGGAAAAAAGGTTGCTCTTTTCGAGATTTACTTGTTTGTGATATTGCTAGACTTAAAAAACTACTTGACTACAGCCTATTGCAGTAGGAGTTAACTTATGGAGCTTAAAGGCTTAAGGAGATACTGACCTATGCTCGAAGATTCCAGTCCTTCTCGGCCAACGTACTGCTTGAAGGGACCTTGGACGAGTTTTGGATCAGCTTTCTTTTCATTGATCAACCACGTTAAGTTTGCAGCTGGTTTTGAGCTCCTGATAGAACAGGTAACATTCACAGTGTCTCCAATATGGTATCTGGGTTGTCCTCCTGTAATGACTGGATCAGATTCTGGCGGAACTGCAACAAACAGATAAGAAATATATAAAGATGATCGTCAGTGATAGTGAGAAAAACAGATTTACGAAAAGCAGTAGAACGAAATACTTCACGTGATAACTTTGCGAAAATTGAGAGAGCAAACGATGTACTTGTTATACAAACTACTCTCTTTCAAAATTCCAATCCTCAAAAAAGAAAATTATAAGATTTAAATAAATAAAAATCGAAATTTCGAACACAGAACACCAGTTTGGATGTAAAAGATAATAAAGCATGACCGAAGAAGCCCGATCTTTGTGATAAGCTGTAAAACTGGACTCAAACAATCACTAAAAAACTTAAATCTGATTTTGATTTTGCTCTTGGATGTAGAAGAGGCCACCTATATGTCTTTCGCTCTCTAAAAGTGTCATAGCTTTTTCGTGCCTGTTTGTATTACATTTTCTTCAAAAATATCAATGGCTATAACATTTATTACGGAAACAACAACCGTTTTCGATATATTTTGATTTAAAATAATCGACGCATGTGTTTAGAATCATAAGATTATTCCGCAGTGTTGCTTTTGTGTTGACATGTCAGTAATAGCTAGACAAACGATTAAGTTTTAAAAAATTAGTAAATTGAAATAATTAAAAACGTTTGTTTACAAAATAGTTTCACTTTTTGAAAAACACATGCGTCAATTACTTTAAATCAAAATATCCGACGTAAAATTTAAACTTTTTCACGTAAAAATGATTGCGGGATTGATTTCCTCGCTAGAAAATGTGATACAAGCAAGAAACAGTTACTGCCCTTCTAAGGAGCGAAAGTCATGTAGGCAGCAAACTTAGGACTTTAAACTTACATGTAGGAACAAAACCAAGAACAAATTGAAGTTTCTCATGTTGCCAAAGCCCCCAAATATCAAGTCTCCCTTTATCCAAAAATCGATTTTATTTCAAAAATAATAACATTAAAAAAAAACATCGCTCACGTTCAGAAAGGTAACTGCAGAGAGAAGGGAATTCTAAGGAATATAACAGATGAATACCGACAAGACAAATGGCTAGAAACATGTAAAGAAATACAGAAGGACAAAGGCAAAACATACTGGCGAAAAATTAAGAAACTGGCGCAATACAGGAAGACTGGCACTACTGACACAATTGACGAAAACGGAATAGAACGCTACACAGACAAAGAGAAAGCGGACGCATTCGCCAGACACTATCAAAGGACCTTCAGCATATCGACAAACCCTAACTTCGACAATGACAACTGGAACTTGATCAACGACTGGTACTTGAACTATTTTAACAACTCACCAAACTATGCCTGCACACTGATCACAGACATAGAGTACGATGAAGCCGTAGCGCACATCAAGAACACTGCACCGGGGAAGGATAAAATTAAGGCAAAAGTCCTGAAAGCCTAACTCAAGAAACACACAAACTGATCCTAACTGAATTGAACAACTGCATCACAAATGGCAGAATCCCAGAAACATGGAAAAGCGGCTTAATAATCCCTATACCCAAAAATGGACTGGACAATACACAACCGAGCAACTACAGACTAATTACACTACTTCCAGTACTAGGCAAGATTTTCGAATGCATAATGAAGCAGCGGCTTGACAAAGTGATTGGAAAGTATATACCTACCTACCAATTTGGTTTCAAACAGCATCACTCGACCGTTCATCCGCTCTTTATTTTGGCCAACAATATACAAACTACCCACCTAACTGACAGAAAGACATCTTGCCTGTTTATGGACATTAACAAGGCTTTTGACAGTGTCTGGCATAGAGGCTTACTATACAAACTATACAAACTACACACACCAACATATCTACTACACACCATAAAGAACTTACTAGAAAACAGACAACTACAAGTACGAATTGACAAAACACTGTCATTTCCTTTTTCCCCTGAACAAGGGCTCCCTCAAGGATCCCCGCTCTCACCGTTTCTCTACAATATATACTGCCATGACATATACAATTACAACTTACCAGACAAAAATCAAATCGACAGATCGGCATACATATTACAATACGCAGACGACACGGCACTTATTGTACATGACAAAACTACTGAGAGAGCAGCTCAAAGACTCCAAACACTAACAAACAACACAATGACATGGTTTTATAAATGGAGACTAACACCAAACGCGTCAAAAAACCAACTTCTGCTCACAAACCACAGACTCAATGCTGACTCCCCTACAATAACTGCAGACGGCCAAACGACACAACCAAAAAACGACGTAAAATACCTTGGAATCACAATTGACCACAACTTAAATTCACTAAACACATACGAAACATCAGGGCAGAAACAACAAAGAGAACAAAACACTTCCGATCACTAACCTACAAAGACAGAGGAATTAGCACAAACACCGCTACCAAAATATATAAAGCTATTTGTAGACCCTTACTAGACTATGGACATATACTCATGACCAACGGAACAGAAAGGACAAAACGTTATATACAAACAACAGAACAAATTGCACTAAGACTAATAACACGAATAAGACACCCCCAAAACCCACTACACAACCCCCCCACCCAACTACTATACGAACGCACAAACATGACAAAGATCTCGGAAAGACTCATACAGCTACAGACAAAATGGACAAACAACCCCTACAACTGGACCATACTGAATCCCCTTTGTCTTACAAGACCAACCAGACAATCCCGCTTTCGTTTCCCTACACTAACGCCACTCGAACACTTACAAACGCTACGGACTAGTGGACAATAAAATAATTCCTTCTTGCCACTGAAATCTTATTTATTTAATAGTATTGTTAACCTAGAATAAGAGAATTTTCATATTTGTTTTCATTTAGATTAAGACTGTATGTATTAAACAAGGGCAGAAAGACCGATAGGTCGATAGCCTTTTTTAGAAATAAAGATATTTACTACTACTAACAAATGAACATACAAAATACAAATTTGTGCATTGTTTGCTTCATATAAAAACAGTTTGAAACTAACAGATAGAAACGACTTAAATGACTTGCCTGAGATTTTGTCGGAAATTTTCACTGCCTGCTTTTGGTATCAGCAAAATGAAGCTTCACTACCATTTGAGATTGAAAAAATTTATTAAAAGATGGAACCGTTTGAATATTAATAAATAGAAGACAATAGAAGTAAGTGAAAATGTTAAAACCAGAATACAAATTATCAAAAATCCAGCTGCAAAACCAGCTTTTGACACTATCTACACTTGCGTGCATAGAAATCGGCCCACAGTAAACTTTTGACTTTAACTATATATTTTTTAAAAACTATTCATCAGATAAAAAAAAGAAATATGCTGCTCGAAAGACAATTTAATATGCTTTAATGCGGTAAACAAATGAAACATGTTTATGTGGTGATTGCAACAAAAATAAAAAAATTGTCAAATATTAAAATTATTGCGTTTGAAATTTGCATATTAACTCGTTTTTCATAATCTCAATAGTGTTTAAGTGTGTTAGTTTAATGCATACTACACCAGAAAAAGCCGGCCAAGTTATTGCTATAAACGAAATGGACTTAGTCAGCGAGCTGTTGCTAGACAATTGGATATGACACGCGCAGCGGATCGAAGAGTGTGCAAACGTTATGAGGAGACTGGATCCTTTCATAGGCGACCTGGAACAGGCAGAAGGCGATTTACAACCGCTCGTGATGACCGCTTTATTGTGTCAACAACATTAAGAAATCGTTACCTTAATGCCGTTCAAGTGCAACGACAGCTCCGTGAGGTGCGAGGAGTGGCTATTAGTCAGTGGACAGTAAGACGAAGACTGCAAGAAAATAACCTGACCCCTAAAACACCTGCGATTGGTCCAAAACTTACTCCAGCTCATCGGCAAGCACGCCTGCGTTTTGCACGGGATCATCTGAATTGGACGTTGGAACAATGGGGATCTGTTCTGTTCTCAGATGAGACCAGAATATGCCTCTATGGTAGCGACCGAAGAAGGAAAGTGTACCGAAGACCAAGAGAGCGATTTGCAGATTGCTGCTTTGAAGAGCGGAGTGCTTATGGAGGTGGTTCCTGTATGATCTGGGGTGCAATGTCTATACGAGCACGAACCGACCCTGAGTTCATTCTTAGGGGCGACCGTGTTCACGGAAGAAGAGGTTAAACGGCTGTTAGATATATCGAGGAGATTTTAGCAATTTATGTGGTAACTTACGTCGACTACATTGGAGACGAAGTTACCTTTATGCATGACAATGCCAGGCCGCACACCGCAAGAATCGTGCAAGATTACATTGCAGAAGTAGGTTTTCGGGTTATGGAGTGGCCAGCATACAGTCCTGACCTAAATCCGATCGAACACTTATGGGATGAGCTAAAACGAAGAATTCGAGCTAGACTTCATACCTCAAACTCGATCCCACAGCTTATTGTTGCAGTAGAAGAAGAGTGGTTTAACATCCCCCAAGAAACAATAGCAAACTTGATTAGATCTATCCCTAAACATATGAGAGAAGTTATTAGGGAAAGAGGAGGTCATACCCATTATTGAAAAATTAAGTGTTAAGTTTTAAATTGTTAATAACCCTATGTATGTTAATAATAAAAAAGGTACCGTTTGAATATTAATAAATAGAAGACAATAGAAGTGAAAATGTTAAAACCAGAATACAAATTATCAAAAGTCCAGCTACAAAACGAGCTTTTGACACTATCTACAATATATATTATATATTTCAAAGGAGCATTATATAAATTATTGTTTATTTGCTGCTCTTGCAAGAATTGAGGAACGTGAATTACATTTTTGCAAAGAGTTTATCCAAAAATCCACCAACCTTCTTGAAAAACGGACCCAGATATGCGATAAAAGAAAATGAACAATCTGCTGAAAGCAAAATAATGTATAAATTCCGTCTGGTAGCACTCTGTTCCAGAGTAAAAATCTGCACTATGAAATAACCATGCAACCCAGATATAACAGGGCGGATTTCCTTGAAACATGAATTTATCAGGGCAAATTCCCAGATTAAAATTGGTGCATTTCCGATAGCGGCGAAATAAATATTTTTGCAATTTCGGAAAAAAACAAATAACGGCGACCCCCAAACCAGTGCGATACCGTTATGGATCATTAATGATTCAAACAATAAAAAGCATTTTCATAAATTTTAAACAACGCTCTCTATTTAATAGAGAGGCGCAGTTCCAAGAGCCCGAAATCAACGTTATGGATGAGGTTCAAGTCGAATTGGGTGCAGCATCTATACACATCTAAAATCTGTTTATTTGGAGCATCGATCCATAAATCCCACTTTGACATATCACAGAAATTCCGCGAGTCTGATCGTCTTTGACACCACTAGATCCACTGGATCCGAGATTGCTGTTACCTAATAATGGTAATGGAGTTTTCCTGGAAAGCAAACATGTCCGCTGTTTATCGACTAATCCAAACATAATATCGATATCGGTTGTTTGCGCTGATTTTATTAGTTAATCGTCATTTTAATTTGGAATTTTATTGGATTTATATCTACCAGGCTCGTATGAACTGAGGCGCATTATTAACAGGCAAATATAACTTTATTTGCTTGGTGTAAACATTGTAGATCGCGTTTTAGGTCGCTGGATAAACCATCTTGTCTCCTAAGTCTAATGTAATAATTCGCTAAAAGCACCCGGTAATTTTCCAAGTCGGAGATTAAAATTCAAGTAAAATATTATGCACTGGCGTTTCTCGTTTCGCACTTTTGGATGTCGGCTCGTTATTTCGCTTTCTGCCTTGTGTCATATTGTTTAGTTTCTACCCTCTGTGCCGGCGCGTTTACATGCTTAGTTAAATTTTCATACTTGAATCAGGCACTTTTACGGAATTTCCTAGAAACAGTTCTACCGAAATTTTGTTGGTTATTATTGCAATGCAACTAGATATAAGCAAGATAGCATTGCGCAAATGGGCACAGCAGAAAATTAGCTTGGGAGCGAAATGAACCAATTTTGTTGCCAGCGATGTCTACTTAAATTAATAATAACTAATTTAGTCAGCAGCTCATGCTAATTATTTCTAGTATATAATTCATAATATATAGTCATTTTAGTCTTGCACTGATAGACATGAAGAAGAAGAAGAACATAGGTTCATGCGACTGGTCTACTTATGCCATCGTATTTTCTTCCTGAATTCAGAAGCTCCGTTTCATTACTTCTAAGAAAATAGGCAAATTTCGTAAAATTTTTGTTCATGTAAAATTTCCCGAGTACTTCATCTTCTAGGATAAGAAATGTAATTTCTTCCAAATTTTGCATATTTTCACGTAGTCTAGCTGCATGACCTCTGCGATATTTCCGTAAGGTTATGCATTGGATCATACATGGACGCTCAAGAACGGACTCAACGTATTTTTTTAACGTAGATAATTTAAAATTTAAATCCAAACTATTCCTATGTCTGTGCTTGGAGACAGATATTAACGATCGCATTTTGCAAATATGTATTTGCGGTAAACATCCATTATCCTGTTCTAATTTATCTGCTGAGGGAAGAAAAACGAACTTGAAAATTACACTGTACTTCAAGCACTTCAAAATAGCTGACGGAATTTTTTCGAAGATAATTTTGGTCACCCCTAAGATACAAAACTGCTGATGGAAACCTGAGTAACTTTGTTATTGTTTTGGGAAAATCAACCAGTCTTAATATATGTTTGTTCTGCAGATATTATGCATTTCCACACTACCACAATATTTCCTTCTGGTTCTCTCTTCAGTTGTATGGTCAATAGTGTTTCCTCATTGCAGCTTACTTTGCGGTACATTTCAGAAATAAGCAGCTACTAATTTTCTTTTCCTGCTTTTGCAAATCAGCAAATCTCCTATGAATAGCCTGATAAATAACCGACATTGGAGACCTACTAATTCAAAAAATAAACATTTGGAAAAGCTACAGCAAATTTATACATATTTTTTCAAAATGTTTTTCTTGGGCAGTTCGCCTCAAAATGTCTGTCTTTTAAAACGACAGAGTTTTCTCATGTTTTCTGTTACAAACAGATAAATAGTGCTCTTATTTCACAATAAAAAAAGATTCTTCTACGGCACACTTAGGCTCACGCTGTAAGAGAAATCGTTGCTGCTATCGTTTTCAAAAGCTACCGAAAAAAGAGTATATTAATTCGTTCTTTAACAGAATACAAATGTCTAAAAATTCGCTCTGAGTTTTCGTTTTTATACAAATTGTATTTTTTTTACTGAGACGTAAATCTAATTGTTAAAAAAAGGTGAATAAAACTAATTGAGAATTTCAAGAAATTTTCATTTAAGTCAATTATCTTGATTTAGTAAAATTAATTTAACTAAGCTTGAAAATTTAATTAAACAACACTTTCCAGCACGGTGTTGGCTTTATAGTGCACAAACAAATTGCAACGTGTGTTACCAACTTGTACCAATATCGGAAAGGACGGCTCTTCTACAAATCAATGCAAGGCCCGTAAATGTCAATCTCATCCAAATTTATGCCACTACTACAGACTACAGCAACGAGGACGTAGACCAGTTCTATAAGCAAATATCAGATACCATCAAAGCCTTGTCACAGCATGATATAAATATTATTATGGGTGATTTGAACTCCAATCTTGGAAGAGGAAGAACTGGAGAACACCATTTGTTGGAGACTTTGGACTGGGCGAGAGAAATGATTGTGGCGATACTCTGAGTACATTCGCAGCAGGACATGATCTCATTGTAACCAATACATTCTTTCAACACCATCCTAGAAGATTGTACACGTGGAAATCGAATGATGGAAAAACTAGCAATCAAATAGACTTCGTACTCATTAATAAGAAATTTAGAAACAACATCAGAAACATAAAAACTTATTATCCAGGAGCAGATGTTCAATCGGATCATAACCCGTTAATAGGAAGAATGGGAACCAGGCTGAAGAGAGAAAACATATAAGGAGATATGATTTCGGAAAGCTAAAAGACACAGCCACAAACAGTTGGTACGGAATCAACTTTGGACAGAGACTGAAGAGCAGGTAAACCATGGAGACGTAGAAAAAGGCCTTAAAATGCTTCAGGAAGTAGACCATAAAGTCAAAGAAAAGTACTTAAAGTCTCTAAAACAGAGGGAAACAATCTTGGATCACAGACGAGATCCTGGAACTGATGGGAAAAGGATATTTTTGAAAAACAAAACGAGAGAATACATGAACATACCGAGAGCAATAAGGGCGAAAATAAGAACAGCTAAACAAAAAGAGAAACTGGAAAAATGTGGAGAAATCGAAGAATGCTAAGCGAAATTTTATAGCTTTAATATGCACAAGTTGAGGGAAATGACTGGAACAGTTGAAAGAAGAACAGTTAATGTACTTAAGGATAACCAAGGCCGAGTTATAGTAAAGAAGTCGGAAATTAAGCAAACCTGGGAAGAGTACATTAAACAACTGTTTGATGACGTGAGAACGGTTGCCACCCAATATTGATAAAACAGATGGGCCCCTTAGATCTTAGAAGGAGAATTACAGGCATCTCTGAAATGCTAAAGATCAAAAGGCTTTGGGTCCAGATGGAGTTCCGGCTGTGATATTAAAGTTGATCTAGGGGAAGAATCTAGGGTGGCTTACAATATTGTTCAATGTGATCTATGGTACGAGCGTCATACCCACGGAATGGCTGAAATCTGAATTTGTTACCCTCCCCAAAAAGCCTAATGCTAGGAAATGTAGCGAGTTTCGTACAATAAGCTTGCTGAGCCATCTACTGAAGATATTCCTGAATATAAATCGCAGTAAAATATTTAAAGTGAGGGAGGAACAGATGTCTGAGAACCAATTCGGCTTTAGAAGGGCTGTAGGGACTAGAGAGGATCTATTTTCGATCCAGGTGCTGTTTCAGCGCTGTAGGGATGTAAACTGCGATGTATACGCATGTTTAGTGGATTACAGGAAGGCGTTTGACCAAATACGCCAAACGAAAATGATGGAAGTTCTGCAAAAGCTGGCCTGAATGGGAAGGACCTCAAAATCATCAGAAATCTCTACTGGAATCAAAGGGCTTGTGTTAGGGTAGACAGACAACGGAGGAGATACAAATATTGCGTGGTGTGAGACAGGGATGCATACTGCCTCCTGTAATTTTCAATCTGTACCCGGAAGGCATTTTCAGAGAAGCCCTGCAGGGTACTGAGGCCGGAATCCTGCTAAATGGAGAACGATTGAAAAACATAAAGTATGCGGATGATACCGTTATTTTTGCGGACAAGTTAGCTTTTTTTGCAACTCCTAATGGACAGTGTTACATCATACAGTCGACAATATGGTTTGGAAATAAACACCAACAAAACAAGATTTATGATAATCAGCAAAAGCCAAAACACCCGCGATACCTTATTGGTAGACGGAGCTCCTTTAGAGAATGTTAACAAATACACATACTTGGGCACGAACGTAAATGATAACTGGGACAATTCTGTGGAAATCAGAACTCGTATGAAAAAGCCAGAACAGCATTTATCAGGATGAAAAAAGTCTTTACCCAGCCACAACTTACAGCTGGCAACGGAAATTCGCCTATTGCGATGCTACGTATTTTCGACCTTTTTTTATGGGATCGAATCGTAGACGCTTACGGAGGCCTCCTCCAAAAACTCGAGGTATTTGAAATGTGGCTGTACCGAAGAATTCAACGAATACCTTGGACAGAGAGAATGACCAATACAGAGGTGCTGAGAAGGATGGGAAAGGAAAAAAAGTCCTGAATACAGTTAAGACTCGAAAGTGACAATATCTGGGACATATAATGCGCAATGAGAGCAGATATGTCCTTTTGCGGAATATCCTACAAGGCAAGGTAAATGGAGCTAAAGGAGTGGGCAGAAGGAGAAAATCGTGGTTGAAAAATTTAAGAAGGTGGTTTAACCAATCAAGCACTCAGCTATTTGAAGCTATTGAATTTGGTGGCATCTATCAAATACATGTTAACCAATAAATTGTATAATCTCTGAAATTATTTGCTGGTTTTGTATGACTGGATCTTTAATTACTTTATTTAATCTATTTATTTTCAATTTTTATTTTTGAAATTTTGCTTTCTAATTGTCTTTTCAGTTCTGAAAATAGTTCTAATATTGAACTGATTACCTACTCATTTAATTCTAGCAAATTTGTAGCTTGCAAATTTGACAATTAAGCATTTCACAATTTTAGACCAGTAGAAACAAGAAATTCCACTTTCTTTTTTATGACTCGATTGAAAAATTGAACACTGCTCATGTTCGCTTAATAAACCGTTTTGTACGATACTGCAAAATTCCGTTGAAACACGTTTTATCAATTGAATCGTTAGAATGGGTAATAAAGTTCGCTGTTGGACTTTTTAAGCGTTTAGAGCTAGGTGCAGAACATCAATGGAAAACTATTTAAGGAAAATTATTTCAGATTTTTAAATATAATTTTCTAAATTCTTTAGTAAGTAACATAGGAACATTCCCGCTATACCACTTTCTTTATCTACAACTTTTATGTCCTTTTAAGTGCTTATAATATGTGTGCAATTTTTTCATTTTATCTCAGTTTTGCAATGAATGTTTTGCTCTAGAACTGCCTTGCATTATTCAAGAAATCAGAGGGTCTTCTTTCTATACTCTGGGCTGGTTCAAGTAGATCTTTTCATGTTTCTTATATCTTCAGCCGCCTTGAGCCCAATCTAATCGTCGTCTTGAGTTAAGCGTTCTGTCTTTTTCTGTATTAAATTGGAATTATCTCTTGTCAAAACTATTTTTAACTACCCCTGTTTTCCTTTAGTTACTTGTATCTTATGCTACCGCTTTTGTCTCCTAAAACATTAAGTTCGGTTCGATTTAAAACCTGCCGGCTGCTTCTGTTCGTGAACCAGTCAAATTTGTTAAACTTTATGTGTGGTTTCTTGTTCTTAAATTCTGTTTAGATTGTTAGTGTGTCACTATTTCTAGTATTTTGTGAGTAATTCATGATTTCTTCCTCTTGACTGTTTCAGTTGCAAAAGTATTGCAGCTTGGACTGTATCCCATTTCTTGGACGTTGCACTGCCAACTTTATACAAATTTCTCTCTGCGATTTAGGTAATATTTTGCTCGACTTTGGTATTGGAATTGCAATTCTTATTTTGCAATCACCTGAGTTACATCTACGTGAGACTAGATTTTGCGGAATTCATCATATGAGGCAAGTCTAGATTTTGGGGGCCGATTTGAGCCAAATTCGTTGTCCATTTTCTAAATATACTGAGTTTTGTATCATTGCTTATTTTCTAAATAGATATGGTGATTTTTTTAAATATAAATTCAACAAAACTAAACACGTCTGTCATCTCTTTGCTGGCTTCATTTTGGTTCAAATCTCTCAATTATCTACCGGTTATTTTCTTCATTGCCTTGATTTAAATTTTGAATCCTGGCCATTTGTTAGAAATATTCAATTGAATAAAAATTACCACTGGGAAACAAAAAAAATTCCGAAATTTCAAATATCGAGAAAACTTGACCCGAAATCCGCCAAAATAATTTTTCAAAATAAAGCTCAGGAGTATTAATTTATAAATCATTTTTGCGGAAGGAACTGTGCACTGTTTTAAAATTTCTCAGATCCTTTCAAAATATTTCATTCCTCAACCAATTTCAAACTAGCATTGTCTGCTATTGTTCCTAAGAACAAATTCTCTGTGAGCACCCGAAATACACAAATAGTTTCAGTCTCAATATACAAGTAGTTTAAATGAAAACACTGCATCTTCAGCATCGACTACTAGCATTCAAAAGGCCGCAATGCATTATTCCACTCCTCTGCTACTTAAACTTAGCCTCGTCTTCAGCTTAATGGAGGTGGGCTGGAACGAAGTCCCGCGTTCCAAAGTTAAATTTATTTATATCTAAATACACGTCCTCCAGCAAGGACCAGATTCTGCTGTTTTCAAGCAGTAAATCACCGTATTAGAATGTTCATCCCATTTCGTGTTTTTAACCAGCTAGTTTTGCATTCAGGATCACTGGCAGGTATATTTAATTTGCGGAATTTGCTGCAGTAGAAATGGGATTTAGAGCGCATCTAAAGTAGGCATTATACCTAAACCATGTTCACAGTCTTACACAGTACAATTAAAATAATTCATTGAACGAAAATGATTTCGTGGAAGTATCGAAAAAATGTCCAAACTGTTCCAGAAAAAATGTGTTAAATCATCGGTTACCAACTTTAAATAATGTCCAAGAGCGTTCTAACTGCTGTTGTTGATAAAATATGAACGTAAAGTTTTACGAAACACCTTGCGCTCCGTCAATGTAAAATAATAATTAATAATCAAGTTAAGCTTCTTCTCAGAAAAGCGGTTATTTAAAACAGTGGCAAAATAGGAATTAGAGGACGCTTTACCTGCACCAACTTTTTAAATTGCTATGTACAGGGTGTTACGCCACATATTCACCCGCTCTAATACTGGCATCATTAGATTTTGATCCATGATACCTGGCAGAAATGACAAAGTTGTGATTTGTAATAGTTTGATTGAAAATTTGCTCCAGATTTATGGAGTTATTGCCTGGTGGTGTTGAGGGAATAAGGCAAAAATTTCAAAGTTGAAATGCTCGTTCTAAATTGAGATATTTGCAAAAAACTGAATCCGAAATTTGGCAACAGTGTTTTGGTTTGCGCCTGCAATAGACGTTGCATTTGCTGATCTGCAAAACTGCAAAATTTTGCAAAAACTGATCTTTCTTGAGATTTTAGCCCTGGTGTCCATTTCAATAGCTATCGACTTGGCAAAGGCGGGGGGTGACTTGGGTAAAAACTGAAATTTTCATTTCATTAGCGAACCGGCCCGTCAATCAACTTTAATTTTTTTCAGTTAGCAGGGTGCGCTTATCGTGACAGATGACAAAACAACCGAAGCGTCTCAGTCGGTAATATCCGCCCCGAACGCCAGAGAATCCCTCTAGCAGGACGTGTGAATAATGGCGCAGATTTTGGCGGCAGGAAAGCAGGAACCGGCTCGACAGGATTATGCCAGGATTAACATAAGACACAGCGCGGCTTAGCGTTTGCCTGGCATTGAGTAATTACGGCCCAGCTTTTTCATTCACATCGTCGGATTTTTTAAATCGCAATCTTTGTCGTCGTTTATTTTAAGTGTTAAGCTTAACGGGTTTATCCTTCGGCTTGATCTATTTAAATGTCTCCTGCTGCCTTTAGCCGGCGATAATTTGCGCTGTTTTTCGCGTTAATCTTAAATAGTTGCCCTAAGCTTTTTTTTTTTTGTTTCAGCTGCTCCAATTCGACCGTAAAAGCGCAATTCTACGTAGTGATCAGGAAAAGGCATTTTTCAATTGCTCATTTTCTATAGATTTCACTATTTCAATTTTTATCGGACAATTTTTCAAGTGACTTATCTTTGAATCCAAGAAAACCAGCAAACGAAAATTATTATTTTTATTTGTTTCTTTTTTTGACTTGTCTTAGTCAACATTACTTTACATACTTCACCTCGACCATTTTCTTCTTGTTATCGTCTTTGCATCCAGCCATAATTATTTCGTTCCTTCACTAAAATTTGATTGCCTGCTAAAAATTACTTAAAACCATTCAACATTAACTTCTTTCTATACCTTATCAACTTCAAACTGCCTCAAATAGCCTCAAAACAAACCCTCTAATCATCAGAAAGCCGGAACTCAGCTTCCCGAGCTCACTTACTTAGCAGGTGAATATAATTAAAACCATCAACATGCAAAAGTTCTCTTCAACTTTTCAAGATCAGTTTACTTGTTTGTTCTAAGTGTCTTTTGACTCATGGAAGTTATGAAAGGACAATATAAAGACCTTGCGAGAGAATGAGGATAGAAAGCCTGGAATCTTACAAGCGTTTGCTTTTAAACTAATTAATAAAGAGGCCTGTTAATGAATTGCGTACTTTGTGCGTGCGAAAGAAAAAGCCTCGGCTTAAGTTGTTAAAATAACTTTCAACGGGATCAAGGTTCCCGAAATATTTAATTTTTCTATACACACAGAATATAATTATGAGGTGAGAGTGGAGTGACTGTTATTCATCCCTACTTTCATCCATTCGCAAGCTAAACTAGCACAAGATTTTTAACAGATATTTTTAAAAAATTAAACTTATTTAAATAGTAAATCAGTCGATTTAAAAGTTTTACAAATTCCCCCATTAACTTATCTAATTAAAACGAAATCATAAAAACACATGGAAGCCAAAATTTAGTGAAATAATTCAATAATAATATATTATTTACCACCAGATTTGCCCTAGGTGGATTAGTATGCAATTTTAATGTACATTGTAAAAGCTTCATGTCGAACGTAATTTTGATTATTAAATCATAACGGCTTTAAATACGCTCTAATTATTATTTATTCATTATGTCGCTTAATTAAAATACATGGTTGCAGCTTTTGAGCAATTTAAACTTGGATGGACCGCTTGCAATATTGGAAACTTAAAGCGAGAGACACATGAAGTGGCCACCTGTTTAATGAAGCCAATGTAAAATATTTCAAAATCTAAAGGTTTTTTCTATGCTGAAAACTAAAAGACGCTGTTTGCGGTGTTAGAAGTCGATCTTTTTCTTTAAAAACTTTACCATCGCTATAAATATAAAATGCATATGAGGATGTTTGAAGATTTACTATCTAGGACTAAAGAAGAGTTTCGTAAACATTGTAGGTCTCTAGAACTTGATAACCCCTTGGAAAGCGTAATTAAGCTAGTAAGTGTTTTATCTTCTAAAATATTGCTTGAATCTGTACACTATGTTTACATAGCTGAAGTCAATAAGGAATATTGAGACTTTTCGCTTAAAATCTCTGGTTTTTCGGGAAAGGAATTATCTAAGAAAAAATTGTTCACCGTTGGCATAACTAAACAAGCAAAGTTGTATCGGTTTTTAAATTTTTTTCGGGGCCCACAACTCGGGGAACTTCAACAGAAAGGAGTTAAACCATGCGCGCTTTTATTACGCCGTCTTGCCCCCACCGATTTTCCACAACCACAGAATAATATAAATACAGCAGCATCACCAGTGGAATAACCACCTTTACCAGCGACATCCCCCGGACAGCCAATACGACCCTGGCTCTCTTTGCGGACGACACAGCTCTGTTGTCATCTTCGTGGCACAAGAGCAAGTGCGTCGAAACCTGCAACTTGCCCACAGATGAACTGCAAAAGTGGTTCTTCAAACGGAAAGTGAAGGTGAACACAACAAAGAGCCAGGCCATCCTTATTGGAAGGAAACATGACAGGATTGATGGAAACATCAATCTTGACGAAGAAGAGGTCCAATGGGCAAGTAATGTCAAGTATCTGGGTGTTGTTTTCAGATCAGAAGCTGGACCTGGAGGCAACATGTGAAGACAGCGATCAACAAGGCAAGGGCTAACAGCTGCACGCTGTATCCACTTGAACCGTGAAGCGAAGAAGCCAGATGAGTGTGAGAACCAAACTGCTACTCATCAAAAGTGTCATCAGGCCGGCCAATGATGTATGCCTCCACAGCGTGGGGATATGCGGCAGAAACCTACCTGAGGCAGCTCCAGGCCACAGAAAATAAACTTCTGCGGATGGCCATAGATGCTCCCTGGTTTGTACGTAACAGTCAAATTTACAGGGACCTACAGTGGAAGCCACTGAGAGACTTCCTGCAAAGAAAAGCAGCCACGACCTTCGAAAAGGCCGAAAACCACCCCTTTGAGGAACTACGAAATGCCGTAGATTACTCCACAGAGGACAATGGGCCCAGGAAAAAGAGGCCCAACACCAGATGGCCCAATAGGGCAATAGGTAAAGCAGTAAACTGCAGAGTGCTGTAATTGTGTAACGTTTTAAGATAGTGTGATAGAAGTAGTGTTGAGTAGTGTAGTGCTTGTGACAAATTAGTAAGATGCCCATTATAGCAGATAGCTAGCATGGAGAGAATGTGTTGTAAAGGCATACGGATGCCAGAGCTGATCCATTCTTACAGAAGACCAGAAGTTTTAAAGGATAACTGCCGAAAACTTGCCGTCAAAAACGGGGGTTTTTTAGTTGGTAGAAATCCAACACTACCTGGTGTCATGGGACACTGGGTGTCTTCGAGAAGATTTTTTATCCTCCAGCCGCCGCCTGGCGAACAAAAAAAAAGTGGAATAACGGAGAGGGGCTCAGAAAACAACATCTACCGTTATCTTAACGCATCCGATAATGTTTACCGCAGAAGTGAACGAGGCGTTAGAACATTTGAACCGATACTTTGCCGGACAGTGAAAGTCTTCATTGTCTGAATATGCAAGCATACTAATCATTAATTAGATGTCTGATTTTTTTTCGCTGACGAAGAGCTTTGCAGACATGAAAAAGCGGCTTTTGAATGCGAATTTCAAAAGAGTTGATCTCTGAAAGTTGAAGTAACTTGGAAAAAATAAATAATGTCAATCAATCGATCTTCCTTTGGTGTGTTTGGTGCCAACATTTTCTGCTTTTGTTTTCAAATTTCGTGTATTTAAAGACAAAAATTGAGTTGTAATAACATTGGAGTATTTTCTGACAACATCCTGATACTGTTTATGTCCCAGTTCTTCATTTGAGAAAAACAATTTTCTTTGTTTTGTCGATAATAATTAAACCGCATTTTTTTATTGTGGTTTTTTCAGTTTTCACATAGCTGTTGGACCTGGAGGTTTCTCTCTTTTGTAATTACTGATTCAAAGTGATTGGTTTTCTCGAAACAGTCCTCGAATAACTATTTAAAATTAATAATTAAATGTTTGTCACAAATGCACCTTCAGCACTACAACAAAAATGTTGAGATCGAAGTTTTCCATGATCAAGTTGATTGACTAAAAAAACCCTGAACGTTTATAGCCTATATGCAATTTGGAAATGAACCAGAAAGGCAATTATTAGCAAAATTATAGTTAATGTTCATCGGCCGCATCATTGAAAAAACATGTATTCGAAATTTTCACGCGCTTATAAAACGTGAATTAAATACGACAAAAACCTAATTAAAATCAAAGCACATACTAATGACTGTATTTACAAAAGCAAAAAAATTCCGAATTTAATTTCACGTTGATCGATTTACTAATGATACATTGTTGGCCCTATAGAAACTGTATAGTAGGCAGTTAGAAATATTAATAAAATGTTGAATATTATTCATCTATTCCCTATTGCATCGCTAGTAAGCCTAATATACAAAGTATCCTAATATAAATTTAAACAGTAAAACATAACAGTAAGACTTCTCTTATTTACTAACAAAATATGACTTTTGTCGGTTCGTTTAGGCGTGAAAAACAGGCTTAATGTAGCTTAAGTAACGTGTTTCATATAATTATATAATGCATCGCTTACGTGAGTAACCACAATTAAATTTTTATTTTAACTGTGAAATCCGCTCACCGAATTTAACAATATTATTGTGCAAAACAACTGCAAAAGTGTAAATAATTAGGAACATTATCTGCCAAATGCAAGCGGAGTTTTCAGTATATAGGTGCATTCAATTTAATTAGAATTTTAGAGATTTTTTTGCAACAATCGGAAATGTTTAAGGGTTCAAGGCAATCCTTTTAAAAGTTAAAATCTAGAGAAAAAATTAGACAGACTTATGAAGAAAGATTCTTTAGTTTTGGCAAGCAACTAAATTAATCAATTGAATTAAATTAAGTAAATGTAGCAAAACTATAAACAGTTCAAATATAACAGATCTCAATAATAAATTGTATTTTGTTTATAGAATTAATTGTTTAAGTGTTAGGACAAACAAAACCAGTTGAAATGTACCAAATACAAATTTAGGATGTGCTTTTAGACATAGAGACTAAGTTGATTGATATTCAAAACAGTGCATTTTCGTGAAATTAAAATTTTCTTGTAATTTCTTTGGTAATGTATCGTGTTTTTAACCAGCGCATAGAGGCAAATAAATCGAAACAAAAAATCGATCTGGCTACCTTAAAGAAACCATCTTAGTACCTTGCCTGTATGTCTATCCAGATAATTGAGTGTTATTCGTGTTTAGATATTTGAAGCAATTCTACGCTACATTTACCCAATTGTAATAAAAACTGAACGCAAAAGTGCTTGTAAACCTGTTAAAATTAACCTTTAAACTGTGTTACATTTCAGTTGCAAACTGTTGTGTGTTTGAGGTAATTTGGAAGGAAAATATTGTTGTAACATTACGCTGATTTCGGGACTAAAATCCTTGTTTAACTGATCGACTCATTCCTTTCGAGTTCTCTAAGCTGGTTTTGGGATTAAAAATAAGATTGAGAAGGCGTATTTGTGTTACTTTTCGACAGGCAATCATATGAGCAATACTAGGCGTGAGCTTTGTGATCTGAACTATATTTGCAATGTGGTAAAAGTCAGAAGAGTCAATAATAATCGCTAAAATATCAACTAATCTTGTCTTAAGTTTGCAATGTAATAAGAAAGGAATTGTCAAGCTTCCCTTTCGACCACAGGTTGAAGGTGCATGACAACTCTTCCTTTAAAGTACCACATTGGGTTAAAAGTATTAATTATTTTCTTAAAATGGAACAGTTAAATATAAAGATTAAGAACAAGTTTTGATTCAAGCGGAACAGTCAAAAGTATTATGATAGACACTAATTAAAAAGTTAACAGCCAGTGAGTCTAAATAATTTTCACTGGAAAATGTATCCTGAAGAGGCGAAAAACGAATCTTGCCTGATGTAAGTTTCTGGAGAATCGAAACGCAAATTTTGTGCTTTATGAATTAAATCTGCAAATTTCAGAAACGTTAATGAACTGATACAATTGTGCCCTTTCAGTTTGAGTATACAAAAGTCGTAGCAGCTCTTCTGAAATAAAGGCTACAAATATAACTGAATGCACCTATTCCATTCCATTCTGTTCAAAATAAGTACGAATTAATGAATGCTCCCTTAACAAGTCCCTAGTACAAACCATGTTATTTCAGACAAATGCCAATATTTGCAGGCATTGACTAAAAGTCCAAAACCTCCATATCATCTACATTATTCTGATAAAGCAGATTGAAAAATCCAAGGCTAAACTACGGTAATCTCCTTGTTCTGGTTTTATTGGGCGAACAATGAATTAACTGAAGAGATAATAGGAGCCGTACATGAACGCCGAGCTTTTCCATTAAATTCCAAAAATGCATTTTTCACTTGCTTTCAACTTGAAAAAAAACTAACGTGATTATAATCCCAGTAGCTCCAGCTTCTGTGGGACTGTTGTGAAAATGTTAATTAGGTTAATTAAAATTTATACATTCGGATATGCAGCTTTGAAAAAAATATCCACCATCACGCACCACGGAGCAGATTTGAATTTATTGGCCTAGTGCAAATTAAGGTGGAGGCTGTGGGTTGTAAATGTTTATATTTAGAGTTAAACTAGCTAATTACATTTTATACTCATGTGTGCATGTATTCATTGTAACATTCTGCATCCCGCTAAGCCCCCGTGATTTCATAAGCAAACAATACTTTAAAACTGTTGTGCAAATTGATTGTTTCAGCCGCTTTTTGTTTACTCGAACAGATGTACTTCAGTGCCAAAGAAACCAGTAAAGTTCTCATTCTGCATTTATATTCGTCATAAACATTGTTTACGATCCAGATCCGTATCGCTTCGCAGATAAATTGGAAAAAGCGGAAACAAAGAACCGAAGTTCGTGCCGTAAATGACATCTTCTTCGGGCCTTGTTCAATTATTTTAAAAGCAAAGCTCATCTTAATTCAATTTCACTTGCTCTATGGCTTACCTTTAGATCTCAAGGGGCCGAAGACTTGCTACCAAAAAATTTCATATGGAGTTGAAAATTTCAGGAGTTTAACTTCATTTCTTATCCTCAATTGAAATACTCATTTTCATTTCAAATTGAAAATATATATATGCTGAAGCCTTTAATGAGTTATTGAGTAAACGTCGGGATTATCATACAAGATGTTCTATCGAGGCAGGGAATATTATTATTTTTTTTGTTGTATACAATTTTATTATTGGAGTGCATTTTCTAACTCAAGTCTAAATTGAATAAGAGCATTTATTTTAAACCCACCAAGAACTGTGAATAAACAGAATTTATTTTCATTCTCAGTGACAAAACGTTATAGGTCTTATATAGGAAATTCTGAAGTACGTTTCCGATGTCGCGTTCCTAGGAAGGTTTCAGATTTAGCATTTCCTTTGCGCAGTGGATATTTCTTGAATACTGACACCATTTTATTGTTTCAGCATAAAGTTTGGCAAACTTGAGCGCAAATACAAAAGTTGCTCATTATTGTTGCGACTTCAACTGAAAAGAAAATTTCAAGAGCAAAATCAGATCACACAGCTTTAAGGAAGTACTTATAATTCTGAGTATGAAAATGGAAATGTAACAGTTATGAACAGAAACGAAGTTAGGAACTGATAAGTTCAGTCTTCCAGAAAACGGGAATAAAATATGTCGATAATTGAAGTCGAATTATAAAGACATATTTTTATAAATAGCGAAAACCTCATGCATTCCAGCTCTGTGGAAGCTGCCTTAATAATAAACCTTAAGATTTCTTATTTTTAGTACGTTAAATGAACGATGTCTGATGTTATAAGAATCCTAATGAAACATTACCAATTAAGCTTGTCCATTTTTTTCATTACTAAGTAAGATTTTCAAATAATGCAAGTTTAATTTGAGAATTTTTAAGAAACCTGAAGAAATATTTTTTTTGCATTAAAAATGGGCTTACGATGGACTTTGATTAAGAAAGGTTAATAATAAAACCAACAACTAAAATTCAAAAATTACCTGATTTTTTTTCCGTTTGAAGTTTATTAAACGTTCATTAGGCCCATTTCACGACAAAAAAAAACACTGTTATTAAACTACTCTGAAAATATTCCCAACCAAACTTCAAACGGGAAATGTTCGTCGTAAAAGATCAACATACTGAGCATTAGAATTTACCTGCTCTTTAATAACAAAAATTAGTACACAAATTTCCGACCTAAAAACAACTTTGCTCATTTCAACTTCTCATAAATATTGGCCGGATTGAACCGGCGTTCTTTCTGCACTCTATTGAATTTTGTCGTTTGTAAGAAACCAATTCTCGGAAAGTTTCAGTTTAAGTTGTGCCAGCCATTTCTTAGATGGTTTTAATATTTAACAGTGCAGGCATGTTGTAGATAGTTTCAACTTTTAAATTTAATATATTGTCATAGTCTCAAGTCTCTAAGTCATATTGTTATAATCTCAAGAAAACACGACGGGTCTAAATCACGAAATCATTACAGATACCGAATATCTCGAAGCCTTAGCACAACTGAAAAACACGACACCCGGAAAAAGCAATATTAAAAGCAAGGTACTTAAGCATCTAGCACAGGAGACACATGACTTCATATTAGGAAAACTTAACGAATGCATCACGACTAACAAAATACCCAAGTCATGGAAGAACGGAATAATAATTCCAATTTTAAAGAATGGACTAGATGACACACCAACAAAAACTACAGACCCATCACGCTACTCCCGGGGTTGAGCAAACTGTTTGCTCACGTAATGAAAAACAGATTACATAATTTAATAGGACATCATATTCCAAATACCAGTTTGGCTTCAAGACTAAAAACTCAACTATACATCCACTTTTTGTTCTTACTAATAACATACAAACCACACACCTGACCGGAGGAAAAACTTGCAGCCTGTTTTTAGACATAAATAAGGCCTTTGACAGTGTTTGGATCGAGGGCTTACTGTACAAACTACACAAAACTTGGCACGCCAAACTACTTAATACATATTATTAAACAACTACTCGAAGACAGACAACTGGAGGTACGAATCAACGACGACTACTCTATCCACTTTTCACCTGCGCAAGGCTTACCTCAGGGTTCACCACTCTCACCCCTGCTTTACAAACATATATTGCCATGACATATACAACCACAACAGACAAGGCAAAGAAGGTATAGACGAAAACGCTTACCTGCTGCAATACGCTGACGACACTACCCTTATCGCGCATGACAGAACGACCGCCAGAGCAGTGGACAAACTCCAGACACTAACAGACACAATAACAGCATGGTTCTACAAATGGAGACTCACACTAAATACATCAAAAAACCGGTTGCTCCTCTCAAACCACAGAATTAAACCAGACTCTCCAAACATCACCACGGATGGTCAAATAATCAAACCCACCTACAATGTGAAATACCTAGGAATAACAATAGACAATAAACTAAAATTCACAAAACGTACAAAACATCAGAACAGATCTAACCAAGAGAGCAAAACACTTCCGCAGACTTACTTACAAAAACAAGGGTATCAGCACCAAGACAGCAACTATCATATATAAAGCGAACTGCAGACCTCTAATTGACTACGCTCATATTTTATTCGCCAACGCTACTGACAAAGCTACACGGCATTTACAGACAACAGAACAGATGGCACTGAGACTAATAACGAAGGACCGACACCCAGCAAACCCATTACACAATCCACCAAACCGACTACTCTACGAACGCACAAACTTGACAAGGATATCGGAAAGACTACTCGTCTTGCAATCAAGATGGAAACACAACCCTCACAATCTCACCTTCCTGGACCCCCTCTGTTTAACAAGACCCACCAGACAAACGAGTTTCCTCTCCCAACCTCAACCCTATTGGAGCATCTCCAGACATAAATTATGTGCATGTTGTGAATTATATTAGTTATTAGTTATTAAGTTTCGATTACATACTCATAACCAGTTTCCATACTCATAACACAGTATGCAGTATAACACATTACATGCTTAAAGTTTTGAAGATATCGAATTGCTAAAATTAATTTGGCTGTAATGCGCTAAATTATTAGATTTAGAATTTGAAATTTTGCACAAATAGGAATGGTGAAAGAAAAAGAGACATAATTTATAAACAACATACTTTTATTGATTCCCAGGATTAAAATGAAATTTTATTTTCAAAAGTGTTTCAAGTGTGCGCGGCTTTTCACAATAATGAAGTCGCTGAACAAAATTTTCTAATGAATCTAGAAGTATATTCGGAGGAATACCAGCAATTTCGTGACTTATTCTATCATGCAACTCTTCAATATTTTGTAGCCTATTTTTGTAAACTGCATTCTTAATATGACCGCACAGAAAAAAGTAAAGCAGGGTCAAATCGGGCGACCGAGTTGGCCATTCAACTGTCCCGTGCGACCAATCAATTTCTTAGGAAATGTTTCATGGAGATATGCTCGTGCCTAAATTTGCTAAGATAAACTTGATGATCAGTGCTTTTATATTTGATTTCATAATTTGGCGAATTACATCAAAATATAATTTTGACAACTCGATCTCTCCAAAAAGGTTAAACTTAAACATGTAATGTGTTATACGGTACTTGTTTAGAAAGTGGAATAGAATTTAATTATTGAATAAATTACAGGGTGTTCCATTTGAAAAAAGGTAACATTGCGGTGCGGTGACTTTTTGACCACTCCTGTATAAAAATTTTTTCGTTTTGTAAATCGACTGGAAATAACCTTACCATTTTTGTATTAATCGTTTTATTCTAGCTATATTAGTTTGGGAAATAATTCACCGTTTCCATACATAAAAGTGACCCTGTATGTCTACATCTCAAATTAATTTATAGTGAACTTGATTTGAAAAAATACCGAGCGGCGATTTAAAAATAAACTTGATGACTATTTGAATTTAGCGTCTCCCAAAATTCCTCAAATTGCCTTTGGGCGTGCGTGAATATCAACAAAAATTCTGGGAAAAACACCCCTGTATGTGACTAAATTCTATCATTTTGTCATTTATTCTATGACACCTGAAATCTCGTTGCTTTAACCGAAACCCATCTAAACGTGAAGAATATCCCTAAGAATTTGCGGAATGTTCATTCGACCCTATAGCAGACGGGGAGACCCGAAGAATGTGACAGGCGCCGTTGCGAGGACCTTCGTCGGAATGCGTGGGATCCGACTCTGGCCAATAGCAAGCGGGTTTGCATCAGGAATTTGAAACGCGCCAATCCGAGTCTTCTAAACCGGTTTGAAAGAAACCGGATTCAATGAAGCGAGTACGCTGTAGTAGCGTAATAGTAGCCATGAATGGAATACTGGAGTTTCTTGTCTTGGATGGATAATTGTGGTAGTTTGCGCATATTGAATGAATCCAAGTCGGATGTTTGGGTATTTTGAATACTCGCTGACCCAAAATAGACTATTTGAAAATGATTTTTGATAATTAATGTTAATTTAATTTAATTAATTTAAATTAGGAAATTTGAGACAATCAGATTTGACATAAATATATCTGGAATAAAGCAATAATCACGTTTAAAGACTGTCGTTAATAGAGAAATGGAATGACTCCAATTCTACAAAATTAACATAAAATTGTATCACCAATTAATCGGATATGCTATTTACAGGGTGTTTCCTCATAAGTCGCACACCTCCAAGACCTTTTATTTAAAAAAATTGTGAAAGTGACCAACACAAAAGTGGTTTAATTTACTCAAACCTTTTTTCATCTGAATTTAAAATGAAAATTGTAGTAGTAGTAAAACACGGAATGTCAAATTTGACATAAAGTATTTTTTAAAAATGAATCACCCTATATATTTAAGACAGGTAGATTGGAATTTTTTTTCAGAAAAATATTAAATTGCCTAGATTTGTTTTTCTGCAATTATGTTTTGAAATATTTAAATATCAACAAATTAAAGTAGCTTGAAATGAAGCAAAAAAGTATAGTAAGAGAATATAACGGAATTTATTGCTACTATAAATTTGAAAACAAATAAATAAATAAAAACAAAATCATTAAAATCACTGATTTGTATATGACCTCAGTTTAAACGCTAGACATGCTCTATAATCTACTTTCAATTTTCTGCATCTGCAGACCTCTAATTGACCTCCGCTTCATGTTTTTATTCGCCAACGCTAACTGACAAAAACTAAACGGCATTTACAGACAACAGAACAGATAGCACTGACACTGATAACGAAGATCCGACACCAGCAAACCCATTGCACGATCCACCAAACGACTACCTACGAACGCACAAAACTTGACAAGGATCTCGAAAGACACTCGTCTTGCAATCAAGATGGAAACACAACCCTCACAATCTCACCTTCTTGGACCCCCTCTGTTTAACAAGACCGACCAGACAAACGCGTTTCCTCTTCCCAACCTCAACCCTATTGGAGCATCTCCAGACTTAAATTATGTACATGTTTGTGAATTATATTAGTTATTAGTTATTAATTTTCCATACAAAACTTTGTAATCAACCCAGGGCAGAAAGACCGATAGGTCGATAGCCTTTTATACTAATAAAGATGTTTACTACCACTACTACTACTATATTGTCATAAAATATGGATTTTATCGTTAATAGAAACGACAGTATTTTGATTAAGAAGGACTTTCTTGAATGTTATCAAAGTGAGTTCAATTAGATGCGATTGATTGAAATTGACCACAAGCGTCTTTTCCCGATATAATTAAAATTATTAGCTTACAAACTTCGCTAGTTACGCTTTGATTAAATTAACATGGGATAAGAGAAGTTTAGTCAGTTTCTTCAGCTCATTAGTAGGTATTAGTTTAGGACCGAGTCTTAGGAGTTTGTTCTGTTTTGAGGATTATTTTTTTGTCAAAAGTATGACCCACATGGAGGAATGCCGGATTTAATATCAGAAATCACCTTTGGTACTACGGGTTTTTATGGTGTTCAAATAACATTTGAACATTGTTGTAGAAATTTGTTGGGCTTGTGACTTTTTTCTATATTGAATTCCGAAAATGGTGAGCCCCTGTCGAAGATCTTCGGGACGGTCACCACAAGTGCTATTTCCGGGTTTAGCGATTGAAAGGTTGATTCTCCAGCGTTATCATAGTCGCGAAATTTAGCATCCTGTAGATAAGTGGTCATCGTTTTCTTTTGAGTGGCTCACTTGTCAGAGCTGACCGATGACCATGTCTGAATTGAAGGATGTGAGAAATCACTCTATAGCGTTCGGCGGGAGGTCTACTTTTGGTACCCTTTAGAATCAGCCCACATTCCAATGGCGCGACCGTCCAAGGGGCCGAAACCCAAATCGTGGGAAAACATCTTCCCTCACCCTGTTTTCTCTAATTTTGACCACGCGAGTCGAAAGAAGGGATGAAAAGTACAAACAGTCTTCACAGAGCAGTCGCCACACACTCTTCGGGACTACACCCAGTAGTCATCTCAAGGAGTCTTTGATATAGACTCTCGGGAAAACACAGTTTTCATCTAACACTGTCGAAACAGTCGTGAGCTACACTCTCGGGACTACACCAGTAGTCATCTCAAGACAGTCTTCGCCACACACAAATAGTCACAAGTCTACAAAGGTAGAACTGCCCAGCCCAATCGCACACTGAAGTAATAAACGGTGGTACCAGTACTGGTTTCCCACTTGGCAAAAGGCCATAACGCTTATATTTCCTCGACTGCCCCAACTATACCCACCAAACACTAATCTCAAAAACCATTCGGTCTTTCGAGCCGAAACATTTGGTTCTCCTCCATAACATTTGGTCCAGCGAGCCGGATAGCACTACTCTCAAAACATTTGTCCTTCGAGCCGGATGTTTTGAGAGTAGTGCTATCCGGCTCGATGGACCAAATGTTATGGAGGAGAACCAAATGTTTCGGCTCGAAAGACCGAATGGTTTTTGAGATTAGTGTTTGGGGGTATAGTTGGGGCAGTCGAGGAAATAAAAGCGTTATGGCCTTTTGCCAAGTGGGAAACCAGTACTGGTAACCACCGTTTATTACTTCAGTGTGCGATTGGGCTGGGCAGTTCTACCTTTGTAGACTTGTGACTATTGTGGTGGCGAAGACTGTTTGAATGACTACTGGTGAGTCCCGAAGAGTGTATGCTCACGACTGTTTCGACAAGTGTTAGATGAAAACTGTGTTTTCCCGACGAGTCTATATCAAAGATCCTTTGAGATGACTACTGGGTGTAGTCCCGAAGAGTGTGTGGCGACTGCTGCTCTGTGAAGACTGTTTGTACTTTTCATCCCTTCTTTCGACTCGCGTGGTCAAAATTAGAGAAACGGGTGAGGGAAAGATGTTTCCCACGATTTGGGTTTCGGCCCCTTGGACGGTCGCGCCATGGAATGTGGGCTGATTCTAAAGGGTACCAAAAGTAGACCTCCCGCCGAACGCTATAGAGTGATTTCTCACATCCTTCAAATTCAAGACAATGGTCATCGGTCAGCTCTGACAAGTGAGCCACTCAAAAGAAAAGATGACCACTTATCTACAGGATGCTAAAATTATCGCGACTATGATAAGATGGAGAATCAACCTTCAATCGCTAAACCGGAAATAGCACTTGTGGTGACCGTCCCGAAGATCTTCGACAGGGGCGCACCATTTTCGGAATTCAATATAGAAAAAAAGTCACAAGCCCAACAAAATTTCTACAACAATGTTCAATGTTATTTGAAATAGCGACTGCTCCCTTATTGAATTAACTTATTCAGCAGCACTTGGGGATTGACTTATCAAATACAATGCAATTTCGAGTTAGAAAAGCTTAGTAGACTACCCTCATTCTACTACTTTGTCACTTCACTGTGCTTTGGTACTTGACCCACTAATACTTCACTGCGGTTTGGTACTTGACCCATAACACTGCTGCTGCCGCTGCTCTTCGATCAAGTTGTAACTAACTTGATCCGGCTCGAAGGACAAATGTTCAAATAACATTTGAACATTGTTGTAGAAATTTGTTGGGCTTGTGACTTTTTCTATATTGAATTCCGAAAATGGTTTCGGCCCCTTGGACGGTCGCGCCATTGGAATGTGGGCTGATTCTAAAGGGTACCAAAAGTAGACCTCCCGCCAGAACGCTATAGAGTGATATTCTCACATCCTTCAAATTCAAGACAATGGTCATCGGTCAGCTCTGACAAGTGAGCCACCACTCAAAAGAAAACGATGACCACTATCTACAGGATGCTAAAATTATCGCGACTATGATAAGCTGGGAGAATCAACCTTTCAATCGCTAAACCCGGAAATAGCACTTGTGGTGACCGTCCCGAAGATCTTCGACAGGGGCGCACCATTTTCGGAATTCAATATAGAAAAAAGTCACAAGCCCAACAAATTTCTACAACAATGTTCAAATGTTATTTGAACAATGGTGTTTAGTTAGAGGAAGCACCCCAAAATGTTTAGTAATAACTGTTATCAAACAGCGTACTATTCGGTTGTTTAGCTGCAAAATTTCACGAAATAACTATTTTAGAGAGCCACTTGTTAATAATTTTAGAGTGTGAAAATCCAAGTTGATTCTTGCTTTACATTAGTGTCTACTAAAGGCAGCTTTGGTCACAAAAGGATCCTTTCAACGCATACATTTATGAAAATATGTGCTACTAAAACGTAAACCTAGACGTTAAAAGCACGAGTATTTAAAAAATTGATCTGACTTCATGTTGGGTTTTGTCATACAAATTTAAACACAATCTCAAAAAAGAGGCACGAGCTTGTTCATTTAAACCCCTCATAAATACTAGCCGAAATCGGAAAAGCGCTCTTTATGCACTCTATTTTAGTAATTTTCACAGAAACATCTCCTGCCAAGTATTCTTTTAGTTTCACCCAATATTCCTAGGAAGCTTTTAATATTTAACAGTAGTCTTGTGCCGTTTGGTTTCACCTTGCAGATTTAATATTTTGCGGTAAGATCTTTATTGTGCCATTACAAGCGGCACAATTTCGATTAGGGAAATGCTCTTTGCTACGGTTAAAACGACTCCGAAACATAAACAGTAAAGCCAATGAACTACGGTTCGCTCTGGCTTTTAGCATAATAAAATAAGGATGTGTCATTTGGAGCACATGTCTGGATATTTATTGATGGTTCAATATATCGAAGAAGGTTTCCGATATGAAAATGGAAAACATTTCATTATAGTATGATTGATATGTTAAAGGAGCTTGATCTGCAACTTCACTTGACGAACTTTTATTAGTATGTCGTGTGTGGTTAGTCAGAGATTTGTGGAATTTATGCAGAATTCGTCGACTATAGTCGATTTGATCCTGTTGTTGGTGAATATTAATATGCACCAACCACACAAACTCTCTGAAAAATTAGAAGCAAAATAGGTTTTAAAAACCCTTTTTGGGTATATCATTGTATCGACCACAATAAATCTCGTTGAAATGTCCGTAGGACTAAAAAGCAGCAAGTCGTGCAACTGTCCGAATCCTACTCTCCAGACAGTGCAAGTCAGCAGAGAATATTATGAGATTCGAATCTCATAATATTCGTTTTCCCAATGGAGAGGGTAATTTAAGATTGGAACTTACCGACAACCATCATATGAGTTTGATCGGCGACAGTTTCGAAATAAGGAGCTTCCCCGGAGACCTCGCATCTATAAATTCCGCTCGTCGAAAGTTGCACCGATGACAAGACCACCGAAAATTCCGTTGAGTTGTGGAGCTGTAAAAGACAAGATAAAATTAGTATTTTTGCGTAGGGGATTTGTGAAATGAGATTGTCCACGTGGGAACGTCACTTCGAAAGGTCCGCGCCTTGAAACGTTTTCTCCACGATCTTTTAAGCTTAAGTAATGGAAAAAGCGCCCTTCTGGAGCATGCAAGTATGACAAACTTTGATGCAAAATTCGGGTTCAGATCTTTTTACTACTTGAAGATTTTCATTGAATTGTGGAATTATAAGATTTTTAGAGTAACGTTGAAGGGTCGTTGCATTCCTAGTTATTAAATTGCATTTCAGGCGAATTTGTCTTATCCGAAAGTTAATAGTTTCCGAGGTTCAAGGTAAAAAAGTGTCAACAAAGTTTTCTTTTTTAAAATAAATTCTTAACCAGTTTTACTACGACCAAAAAATTTGGGTTTTGGGTTTTTTTAGATCGAAGAATCCAAATTTCCTGTAACTTACTTTGCAGTTCCAAAAAGGCTCTAGGTCAAACAAAGAGTGTCAAACCAAGTAAACAAAAATTGGAAGGAAACTTTAAACTCAGTGAAAAAAAAAAACATAGCTCACAAAGAACTGGATACAAAAAGGAAAAATCAAAAGAGCAAATAAGTGACAAAACACCAATCAAAACAAGTTGCAGGAAAATCATATTGGAGAGTTCAGATGATGGAACTGAAGATTCACTGTGTCCTAATTGTACTAGTAGTAGTAGTAACATCTTTATTTCTAAGAAAAGGCTATCGACCTATCAGTCTTTCTGCCCTGGGTTGATTACAAAGTTTTGTATGGAAACTTAATAACTAATAACTAATAAAATTAACAAAGATGTACATAATTTATGTCTGGAGAAGCTCCAGAACTTGAGGTTGGGAAGAGGAAACGTGTTTGTCTGGTCGGTCTTGTTAAACAGAGGGGGTCCAGGAAGGTGAGATTGTGAGGGTTGTGTTTCCATCTTGATTGCAAGACGAGTACTCTTTCCGAGATCCTTGTCAAGTTTGTGCGTTCGTAGAGTAGTCGGTTTGGTGGATTGTGTAATGGGTTTGCTAGGTGTCGGATCTTCGTTATCAGTCTCAGTGCTATCTGTTCTGTTGTCTGTAAATGCCGTTTAGTTTTGTCAGTAGCGTTGGCGAATAAAATATGAGCGTAGTCTATTAGAGGTCTGCAGATCGCTTTATATATGATAGTTGCTGTCTTGGTGCTGATTCCCTTGTTTTTGTAAGTAAGTGTGCGGAAGTGTTTTGCTCTCTTGGTTAGATCTGTTCTGATATTTTGTACGTGTTTTGTGAATTTTAGTTTATTGTCCATTGTTATTCCTAGGTATTTCACATTGTCGGTGGGTTTGGTTATTTGGCCATGTGTGATGTTTGGAGAGTCTGGTTTAACTCGGTGGTTTGAGAGGAGCAGTCGGTTTTTTTATGCATTTGGTGTGAGTCTCCATTTGTAGAACCATACTGTTATTGTGCTGTTAGTGTCTGGAGTTTGTCCACTGCTCTGGCGGTCGTTCTGTCATGCGCGATAAGGTAGTGTCGTCAACGTATTGCAGCAATTAAGCGTTTTGATCTATACCTTCTTTGTCTTGTCTGTTGTGGTTGTATATGTCATGGCAATATATGTTGTAAAGCAGGGGTGAGAGTGGTGAACCCCGAGGTAAGCCTTGCTCAGGTGAAAAGGGGATCCTTATTGTTTTGAAGCTGAGCACCAAAATTTCCAGTTACGTAGATTCAGTGTAACAAATGTAAGAAGTGAGCTGACGAAAAATATGCAAAAATTACGTTTTGCATTTTTTTTAATGTTTGAATTGCAATAGCTACGACGAAAGCGATTAATTATGTAGTGTTTTTCCTATTTTAGAACCAAGAGCTTTTGATTTGCATATGTATTATTTTGCTCTTGAATGATTCCCTTACAATGAAGATGTTTTGAGTTAATAGGAAAATATATTTTATCCTCAAATATCTCGGTTTGCTTTCAAATCACGATCGTTACATTTGTCCCTCGGTTGGGTTTCAACTGTCCCATGAATGCGTACGTTTGTAACACTATGCATAAACTGTATGTTTCTTTTATCTGGTTTCTAAATTAAATATAAATATTCGAAAAAAATTGGTTCAGAAGAATTCTGCAGCAAGTAAAATTTTCTGCCACGATTTTGCCCTGTTGTTAATGAGATCTTTATAAAATATGGCTTTCATAAAATCCCAAAAACAGAAGTCCATGGGGTTAAAATCAAGGTTTTTAACAGCTTCCACGGAATATCAGTTTGATAGAAAAATCACTAGAAGTTTCAATGTGAAATGTCTCGAAAACGGTGAGAGATCGACTTAAACCAAGCAGAAATTTCTGTTCAGAAATATCTGAAAACGAGATATTGCCAACAAAAAAGCGATGTTATGAAACCCTAAGAATTTATGATGTTCTTAATGGTTCCTTGGGTTCAGACTATTGCGCCCTCGAGGAACTAAGCAAAATAAAATTTGGATTACTCGCTCTAAGAAAACCCCAAAAACAATTTTGGTAATGGTAAAACTGATTAAGAATCTCTTAAAGCAATTAAAATTGAATTTACACTGTTTTCATTCATTCCTGTGTTCTTCATAAGATGTTCTTAAGATGCTGCTTGCAACACTTTTGGTTCCCCCATGCATTTATCCAAATAACTTAGCTTTCTTTCGGCACTGATTTGCTTTCCTATTTCAGTTGTAATGTTTCTATAGATCCATAGATGTTAGTTTATCGGGATTTCAATTAATTTTTCCTGGTCGACGATCTTTAAATTTTAAAAGTGACCCAAAATTACCAGAAATTTCGGCAGTTATTAGCAGTAGAAGGATGCATCAAGCATTTTATATATAGGTAGAAACCATTCCAGGTGTGTGTGAAACTTATTCGGCTGAGAAATAAAGTAAGCCCGTCAACATACATTATTCACCCTAACACTATTTGCCAGACACTCTCCTGTTCTAGTTGCAAAGTATTCGATATGAGAAATATTCGCAGGAAACGGCCCCATTTTATTCATAGCTGGGTGCATTATTGACATTGACATATTCAACATTTGCGCTTCTGCGAGTTAGAAATGCGAACCGAACGTCGCTTTATTCCTGTCTCTAGAGCAAAAGGTATCGTCACGTTGATGGGGGGGCCTTAACTTCATGTTGCATACTGCATTGGAAATGCGAGCAAATTGAAAAACGCATTTCAGAAACGCCCATACGAAAATAGATCGCCGAAATATGCTCGAGAATATTTGACAATTTCATTGAAAAATTTCCTATTGAAATTTTCGATTTATGTATTTCCTAGGATGGCAGTTGCAATAAATGCACCATGAATATCTAAGGGCTAATCAAGATTTTCTTAGTGGATTTATAAACCCAGTCTCGCAGCTTTTACTCAATAGTTAAGAAGACATAATTCAGCTTTGCTTACACAACTTACTTCAAAAGAGTAGACCACCACCAAATTGAGCAATTTCTTAAAATACAACCATCAGTGTGGAGTTGATGAGAGTCAAGACAAAAACTTCTGGGACAAATGCTTCTTCCTCCTTTCTCCTAGACAAAAGTTGTCTTGAAAAAAGTTTAAACGGCAGTTATTCTTCAAGAGTTTCTCATTTAGGAACAACTTAACTAGCATCCTTGAATGCCCGCTTTTCTTCTTTATAATTGGACTAAAAAAAGCAAGATTATCGAATAAATCGCACAATAGGAAGCAACAAAAATATGAAATGCTTAAATCAAACATAGCAAAACGACTGATAATAATGTTCCTCAACGAAGAAGGACAAGAAATTACGAATTGAAAGGAGATGCTCAACATTATAGAGTCGTTTTACGCTGAACGATATCAAACGAAAGACCAGCAATACACACAAAACGTGAAAGTACTGCCGAAGAAAACTATAATTAACGTACGTTTCGAGGAACTTCCCCGATCACGACAGAAGAAATAATATGAAAGCATTTAAGAATTTGAAAAGAAATAAAGTCTTGGCCTGGTGGGCCATGAAGACATAACAACCGATATGATGTTGCACGGACCTGATACCTTGATTCACCCCTTGGCCGTACCATTTGAAGAATGCCTCCACTTAGGAAAACTTCCTACTACGAGCGGAAAAACTCCAAAGCTGTGCTTTTATTTAAATAACGACCCAAAGAGCCATGGAGGATACGTCAAAAGACGAAAGTGGTCACATTGTAGAAAGCAACCACATTAAAATGGACAATTGCTGGGCACGTGGCAAGGCCGATAAAGGGCAGCAATCAATCAAATCAAGACTGCCCTGAAACCATATGACCATGCTTGCCACCTTGCATGAAATGGGTAGACGACCGTTAATTAACAGCAGGTCTGAACTGGGGGCAAACTGCGACCATCAAGAAAAAATGGAGAAACGAGTTAGAAGAGAAGAATGTTCAACAATGGATGTAAAACGCTAACCAAGAAGCAGAAGAAGGTTATTTCCCCTCTCTCTCCCTCTGTCTGTAGCACTACAACCCGGGGTGGGTTTTGGCTACCTCCACTATTTGCCTCCATCTCGTCCGGTTTTCCGCTGTCTCTTGCCACGTGACTCCCAGGATGAAGAGGTCCTTGCGTATGTTATCTCGCCATCTTAGTTTTGGTCTACCTAGTGGCCTTCTTCCTCGGGGGGCTTCTTCCCATACCAATTTTATCAGCCTTGTATTCCGGTTTCTTTGTGCGTGCCTTGCCCATCGTAGTCTACTCGCTTTAATCTCTTGGATCATGTCCGGGCTTTGGAACAGTTGCGCAAGTTCTGCGTTTGTTCTTATCCTGTAGATTCCTGTGTGAGGTTCACGGTGAGGGCCATATATCTTTCGCAGACCCTTCCTCTCAAATCTTGGAAGTACGTGCGTGTCTTGTACTGTTAGTGTCCAGGCTTCGCATGCATACGTCGCTACTGGCCGTATTATGGTCTTATACATTAGATTTTAGTGCATATAAATATCTATTGCTTTGGGTGATTTGGCGTTGTTTGATTTCCTCTCGCACATTATTATCCGATGTTACGATGACACCCAAGTACTTGAAGGCTTGCGCGTGTTCAAAGTTGTACTCGTCCATGGTGACGTTTTGCCTTATGCGATCGCGGTCGGCATTTCTTTTGAGGTGCATATATTTTGTTTTGTTTTCATTTATACGCAGGCCCATCTTGTTAGCCTCCTTTTCTAACTGGACAAAGTTCTCTTTCACCTTTACCGTGCTTCCACCTACCATGTCCAAGTCATCTGCATATGCCAAAAGGCATGCAACGTAGTGTCTATTTACCTCTCTGTAAAATGAATTCAGGATAAATTCCATCAATTCCGGGGGCTTTCCCTGCTTTAATTTGCTTACAAGCAGCTGTGATCTCTTCCACTGTGAACAGTCGTGAATAAGGTGTTTCCTCTGCACAATTCGACTTAAGAGTTCCAAGCTCACGTTTTATCTCTGTTGTGTGTCCATGGCCCTTAGGCGCTCTGGATGTGTTAACTATATGCGATGCAAAGCATTTGGTGTAATGGGAATGTTGCCTCGCGAGATGCAGTTAGCACCTCCCAGCCTCCTCAGTAAGGACCAGGCTTGTCTGCTGGACCTAGAAAAGTCGAGATGCTCAACGGTATTCATCCATTTTGCACGCCTAGCTGCATCAAGTCTATGAAAAATTTCGTCTGCAATTTCTGGATCGTCCGGTTCTAAGTACTGTTGGTATGGTTCCTCGCTAGTCCTGCTCCAACCCGGAATATACATCTTCCGATATCCTCTTGGCATGCACTTTCTGGCTGTGGCTATGATTGCCCTAGTAAACCTTCCGCAGTTGTCGGATGTAGGTGGAATCCATCCAACGCATTCAGCTAATCTTTCAGAGAAAGAGACCTGATCTGCTTTACCAACGTTTCATACAGGACGTGAAAATGAGGTTATTTGGGGAATACTTATTCCGATCTCAACAAATATTGGACGGTGCTGGCTATGAGGAAAGTCATTAAGAACTTTGCGAGTAGTTTGGAGTGGTCTCCCATTGTTGTCTGAAGAGACGAAGCAGAGATCCAGAAAAATAGTCAATACTAAAATAGGCTCTCAATATGAAATAGCAGACATTTTGACCTAAAAAACATATTTACTTTACTTCCCGCATAAAGACCTGTCTTAGAAATGCAAAGTTTAATGCCAGGAAGTTATTTGAAGACGATTTAATAAAGTTCAGCCCCTTGAAGATAATTTTAGTCATTTCAAGTTTAAAGTTTAATTGGAACTCTACAAAAAGTTTCCTTCGATCCATCAGTATTTTGACTTGAAAACGCTACTTTTAATACAAGCACATTTGCCTCTGTGCCCTATTTATCCACAACTGTGGAATTTTTGAAAAATTGCAACATTATCTACCGTTTCTCTGTCAAAAGCTGTAGTTTCCATTTGTGCTCGGTTTTCCCAAACTAAAAATTCCTGCAAATTCCGTACTGAATGATGAATGCTTGTGAAACCTTCAAAAGAAAATCGATGGTTGTTTGTAGGAAAAGTCCCGTGCGTCGCTATTCATGCTCCCAACATGATTAGTAATGCATACTTGGCTGAATCGGGAATATTGTGCATGCGAAAAATTCGAACGGGAAAATGCATTCAATATTTTCGGGGTACCGGGGATTAAATTGACGAGAAAAAGCGTCTGCAATCAATTTCTAAACGCAGGTGCATATCAGTAATATTTCAATGTGACAAACGCGACACGTGAACAAAATGCACTGATGGAAAATATTGCAACTAAGCGTGCACATTTTTCCCACGGAAATGCGGGTTCACTCAATATTTGTACTCGACAGGAACAACCTGATGATGAGATGCGAGACCCTTAATTCAGGTCTGCCCTCAAAGCCCCAAAGGAAAGGTCTTAATTTACAAGAGTGAAAAAGTTTTGAAAATAAGAATCAGAAATCCTTACTGGGTTAATTATTTTGCATACAAAACTTCTTGATGTCTTAAGTACAGAGTTCTGAATTAATTTGGAACATGCACGTCTAGTTTCCAGATGAATGTGCCTTACAAGTGAAGAGCAAACCAATGAAACACCGGCAAAAAATGAGTCTGAAACTGTTGGGATTTCGCGCTAAAAAACTGGAGATCCCAAGGTCAAAGCAAACATACTTCTGAAGGTGCAAACCAGTCGTGCAAGCGAAACGTTAGGAAGACAAATTCAAAAGTTTCCTGCAATGACTGCGAGAGTAAAACTGTTTCAAATAAAAATTAATCTGTATTAACCAAGAAGATACTTAATGGGACATTTTTGAAAGACTGTCTTAAACATTCATGTGGAAATCCCCAGCAAATAACTGGCAAAGGAAAACAGAAAAATTTAATCCGACATGATAGCAATAAAAAGAGAAATGTGATGACAAGGGTCGGCAGGAAACGCTGTATTGGATGGGCTGAACCCGATTAGAGTTAATCGCAAGATTGGAAAGTAATTGATCCACATTGTCAGGCCACGAACTCTATACTCAGTAGTACATAGAGTTGGGGATCTTCTCGGCAGGGACTCTTCGATTAAAGCCGGCAGGATTTTTAAAGGAAAAACCAGAGATTTTCCCGATAGAATAAAAGGGTCCGCTATCTGGATGCCCTCGATTTGTCAGCTCAAAGCCCCAGATTACATGTAAATCTTTCCACGTTACTTCTAGCAATCTAATTGGTTTCTGGCTATTTAAATGTGTTTGAAACTGGGGCGCATTTCCCAATAAAAGTCTGGCCGTGAAAGTTTCTGGAAAGGCAAAATTTGGTGGTCGTATAAAGATCGATTACAGCCTAACCTTCCGATTAACTCGGAACGTGCCCTAAGTCGCGTTCGGCGACCCTTTCGAGAACCTTTTTCGATTTTTATGGGCCAACGAGTCGATTAAATTTTGCCGATGTTCCATCTAATTGAAGTGCTTTCACTGTTTTTGAGCTTCGGGTCTCAAGCCTTGTAAACACAGCCAATTTATTGCTGAAAGCCCACTTCTTTCTAGTCCCAGAATTTGAGCCCCACTCAAGCAACATTGATTCAGAAAGGCGATTTTTTTGGCAAAAAATGGCTTTTAAATAAAGAAATTACTGAATAATGCCAATAATTCGTCGTCTTTTTCGGTAACCATTTGTATGAATTGATGTTCGACATGCTCCTACCTAACAAAAACTCCTCAACAGAACCCCATGAACAATTAAAACAAACAATCACTAACATAGACCCTTCAACATGAGACTACTTTACGCCAACATCAACGGACTGAACACTAAAAAACCACTTATTTACAATTACATAGAACAAAACGACACAGACTGCTGCATATTTGTAGAGACTAAAACCAAACTAGGACAGACACCAACGTACAGAAATTGGCTGTATATCTATAGACATGGAAATACCATCAGTCATGCCAGGGCCGGGGTCGCAGCTCTCCTAAAACCAACATTTAAATTTGGAAGAGCAAATCCTCCTTCCCTCAACCACCCTCTGAAGGACTGCATACATTATACGATACCCTACCTACATGACCTGATACACATATTTCTGACATACATACACCCACACTCCAACTTAGAACAAAACATATTGACCAAAGCAAGCATGTATAAATATGCAATAATTATAGGCGACTTTAATCTGAACAAAAACTAAACGAAACAGCTTAAAAGATGTCTACAAAATTCGGACTTTATAAAACAGCACACCCCACCAACTTTTCTGATGTCCGCGAACCCAGATTCAACACCAGACGTTCTACTGCACACAAGAAACTTAACAAACACCATCAACAACATAAACTTAACCAACGAGCTTGGATCCGACCACCTGGCTATTACGTTTAACATAGACTTACAACATACGCAACCTACCTCCAGTACACCTCTTATAGAGAAAAAGTTAAACCTAACAAAGACTGACATAGACAAAGTGAAACAACATATACATGACTACATTCAATCGTAAGCACAGCCCATTTCAATAGAAGCCATACAACAACAACTTTCACTAGTCATAGGAAAATTTAGCCCGGAAATAAAAAATTCTTTCTACCGACATGCACTACCCAAATTCATACTGAGACTCATAAAACAAAAGAGAGAACTGTACAGACTACATACAAACACTCAAAATAACTACCTAAAAAAGACACTGAACCAACTCAACAGAAACATTAAAACCTTGATTGGACAATACCGACAAGACAAATGGCTAGAAACATGTAAAGAAATAGAAAAAGACAAAGGCAAAACATACTGCCGAAAAATTAAGAAACTAGCGCAATACAAAAAAAACTAACACTACTGACACAATTGACGAAAACGGAATAGAACGATACACAGACAAAGAGAAAGCTGACGCGTTCGCCAGACACTATCAAAGGGCCTTCAGCATATCGACAAACCCTAACTTCGACAATGACAACTGGAACTTGATCAACGACTGGTACTTGAACTATTTCAACAGCTCACCAAACTATACATACAAACTGATCACAGACACAGAGTACGATGAAGCCCTAGCGCATATCAAAAACAGCACCGGGAAAAGATAAAATAAAGGCAAAACTCCTGAAAAGCCTAACTCAAGAAACACACAAACTGATCCTAACTGAATTGAACAACTGCATCAGAAATAACATAATCCCAAAACATGGAAAAACGGCTTAATAATCCCTATACCCAAAAATGGACTTGGACAATACACAACCGAGCAATTACAGACCAATTACATTGCTACCAGTATTTAGCGAGATTTTTGAGTACATAATAACGCAGCGACTGGGAAAACTGGTCGGAAAGTACATACCATCGTATCAGTTCGAATTCAAACATCAGCACTCGACTATTCACCCACTCTTCACTCTGACTAACAATATACAAACAACCCACCTAACTGACAGAAAGACAGCTTACCTGTTTATGGACATTAACAAAGCTTTTGATAGTGTCTGGCATAGAGGCTTACTATACAAACTATACAAACTACACACACCAACATATCTACTACACACCATAAAGAACTTACTAGAAACTAGAACTTAGTAGAAAACAGACAACTACAAGTACGAATTGACAAAACACTGTCATTTTCTTTTTCCCCTGAACAAGGGCTCCCTCAAGGATCGGAGATATACTGTCATGACATATACAATTACAACTTACCAGACAAAAATCAAATCGACAGATCGTCATACATATTTCAATACGCAGACGACACGGCACTTATTGTACATGACAAAACTACTGAGAGAACAGCTCAAAGACTCCAAACACTAAGAAACAACACAATGACATGGTTTTATAAATGGAGACTAACACCAAACGCGTCAAACAAACAACTTCTGCTCACAAACCACAGACTCAACGTTGACTCCCCTACAATAACTGCAGACGGCCAAACGACACAACCAAAAAACGACGTAAAATACCTTGGAATCACAATTGACCACAAACTTAAATTCACTAAACACATACGAAACATCAGGGCAGAAACAATAAAGAGAACAAAACACTTCCGATCACTAACCTACAAAGACAGAGGAATTAGCACAAACACCGCCACCAAAATATATAAAGCTATTTGTAGACCCTTGCTAGACTATGGACATATACTCATGACCAACGGAACAGAAAGGACAAAACGTTATTTACAAACAACAGAATAAATTGCACTAAGACTAATAACACGAATAAGACACCCCCAAAACCCACTACACAACCCCTCCACCCAACTACTATACGAACGCACAAACATGACAAAGATTTCGGAAAGACTCGTACATCTACAGACAAAATGGACAAACAACCCCTACAACTGGACCATACTGAATCCCCTTTGTCTTACAAGACCAACCAGACAATCCCGCTTCCGTTTCCCTACATCAACGCTACTCGAACACTTACAAACGCAACTGACTACTGGACAATAAAATAATTTTTTCTTGTCATTAGAATTGGAAAGTTTATTTAATAAGATTATTAACCTAGAATAAGAGAATTTTCATCTTTGTTTTTTATTTAGATTAAGACTACATGTATTAAACAAGGGCAGAAAGACCGATAGGTCGATAGTCTTTTTTAGAAATATAGATGTTTACTACTACTGCCAATAATTCAAAGAACTGGAAACAAAAAGAAATCTGCACTCAACCTTTGGGCAATTTTTTGGGAAAAATTGGCTCTCCCCAGCCATGCAAAGTTTTGGCAAATTTCCATTTTGGAAGTTTCAACTTCATTCATTTATAAAGATTGCAAGAGTGTTCTATCACAGAGCCGATATATTTCCGAACTATTTGCCATCAATAACAGATAAGGATCCGCTGTTATCACTCATTATTAACAGTGTGAAAAAGCCGTTCAATGCCCAACATTACCCTAAATGATCAATGGACGCATGTAGAGCTAGTCAGTCTAATGATTTACGTCAGGCAAATTATTACAATTAATGTAGTTTCGAGTCCACCTCCATACATTCAACGTCAAACTTTGTCAAAAGCAATGGTCTGGACAAAATGGAATTTATGTTTCCTGCTATGGCTATTCGGGATTCGACATATTCAGTCATTTCGGGTGAACAGCCTGAGCACAATTAATTGTTGATTATTGCCCTGGAAGAAACATGCAGAAAATCTGCCATTGAGCTGATAAAAGTGTCCAGAAAATCTCTTAACTGTTCATGTCTGGGTATCAAAACAAGAACATCAAAACGGATCAATATTCCTTATTGAAGACAAATTTGCAAGATGTTTAGATAGCCAGACACGTTCGAAAATTTCATTTTTCGCACATCCATCATTTGTTCGTGACGGGAAAACGGCTGCTGTTGGATCGGGTAACGGGATTCTTTTTAAACCGGACGAGACAATCTTGTTCACGCCTAATAGAAATGCGGAAATGCATAAAAATTGTAAATCTCCCGAATGTGCCATGGGACGGATGCGAGATCCCCGCAAATTTTATAGAGGAGAAAGTTATTATGTCACGTTCAATTTACACCCCTACGGGGTTTGTGAAACCACGCTACTAAAATTAATGCCCCTAAATTCCCCTGGGCAGTCAATTTATTTTATTACTCAAGAGCTTGATTAATGACTGCCCAATTCGCCCAATATCTTATCGCTAACTTTCCCAGTTCAAGTGGTGTGATCATAATAATATAAATCATAGAAATAAATCACTGCTGAGAAGTTTCAATTTTACACTTTTGAGTTTTTTTTGGCCACCAAAATACACTTTTTCCGATGTTTTGCAACTGCATTTTTAAAGCGAATGAGTCCAGAACCTTGCTTGGCTTGCGCTTTTTAAAACATGTTCTTTCTCTCACGACATTCTGGCAGTTTTCTAAAATCCCCTCAAAAAAAAACACAAGCATTTGGATTTCATCTATTGAGATGCTTGGCGTTCAGTTCAAACCGTGATTTGATGTGCAAATTTTTATTAAATTCCGACGACTTTTCAGAAAAAGATTTATTTTCAATAGACTTCCATTATTTTTCTGGAAAACGTATTTTGAAATTTAAATTAAACCGTTTTACCTGCCTGTTGAATAGGGCGTTGAAAAGAGCAAAAAATCCGAACAAGGCAAATCTGATAAACAACGCAACTACAAATTAAACATTCACAATTCAAAATTTAGTACAATTAGGAAGAAAGCCATACAACAGCCCATTTTTATGTATTTTAATTTTTACATTTTTTGCTCTTATCAACTGGTAAATTTCGAGCAAAATTCCCAAAAGTCGTGATTTATTGTCCTGGAATTGATAAACCACAGAGTGTCATCACTGTAGTGTTTTTTCCATGCATTGAAATGATTTATATTTCGGGTTTTAAAGGAAATAAAACAGATATCATTATTTAAAGAGCCGACGAGCTTGAGAAAGGCAAAATAACTTGAATCTCTCTCTCCGAAAATGGGGGACAATAATAAATTAAGCCAGACGCAAACTCTTTAGGCCAAAACCAGCTTCAGGCCTTTCACTATAAGTCTTGGTTTTTTTCTCCAAGTTTCGATTCCTGCTGGATACTGGACCAGATAAGATTTACATGCAATGGCTCCAGCTTTCCTTCTTATTGGGAAACTGTTAGGAAAAAACGAGCCAATTTGAAAGAAATAGGGCGGGCTCCCCTATGGGAATGTTAGATTTATGTCTATGTTTGTTGAATGTTTTGTTCATCTTGGGAATCTAAAATAAGAGCTCGATAAGTTTGCTACCGTTCGACAGGTTTATTGAGGACACCAGCTCGGGTATCAAATAAACTCCAATTTGCTGCTTTTTGCCTTAATGTTATGTGGCAACTACTTGGAAATTATTATAGTTTAATTTTATCACGAAGAGAAAAACTACGAAAGAACAAAATAGGAAGATAATTGAGTAGAGGCAAAAATCACTGCTTTGGTCTTTGCATTTTGGGCAAGAAAACAGTATTTAGTTTCCAGAAAATATGCAAATATTTACAAACTACACACACCAACATATCTACTACACACCATAAAGAACTTACTAGAAAACAGACAACTACAAGTACGAATTGACAAAACACTGTCATTTTCTTTTTCCCCTGAACAAGGGCTCCCTCAAGGATCCCCGCTCTCACCGTTTCTCTACAATATATACTGCCATGACATATACAATTATAACTTACCAGACAAAAATCAAATCGACAGATCGGCATACATATTACAATACGCAGACGACACGGCACTTATTGTACATGACAAAACTACTGAGAGAGCAGCTCAAAGACTCCAAACACTAACAAACAACACAATGACATGGTTTTATAAATGGAGACAAACACCAAACTCGTCAAAAAACCAACTTCTGCTCACAAACCACAGACTCAACGCTGAGTCCCCTACAATAACTGCAGACGGCCAAACGACAAAACCAAAAAACGACTTAAAATACCTTGGAATCACAATTGACCACAAACTTAAATTCACTAAACACATACGAAACATCAGGGCAGAAACAATAAAGAGAACAAAACACTTCCGATCACTAACCTACAAAGACAGAGGAATTAGCGCAAACACCGACACCAAAATATATAAAGATATTTGTAGACCCTTGCTAGGCTATGGACATATACTCATGACCAACGGAACAGAAAGGATAACACGTTATATACAAACAACAGAACAAATTGCACTAAGACTAATAACACGAATAAGACACCCCCAAAACCCACTACACAACCCCTCCACCCAACTACTATACGAACGCACAAACATGACAAAGATCTCGGAAAGACTCATACATCTACAGACAAAATAGGACAAACAACCCCTACAACTGGACCATACTGAATCCCCTTTGTCTTACAATACCAACCAGACAATCCCGCTTCCGTTTCCCCACATCAACGCTACTCGAACACTTACAAACGCAACTGACTACTGGACAATAAAATAATTTTTTCTTGTCATTAGAATTGGAAAGTCTATTTAATAAGACTATTAACCTAGAATAAGAGAATTTTCATCTTTGTTTTTTATTTAGATTAAGACTACATGTATTAAACAAGGGCAGAAAGACCGATAGGTCGATAGCCTTTTTTAGAAATAAAGATGTTTACTACTACTAATAGATCAAAATAGGAAAATAATTGAGTAGAAGCAAAAATAACTGCCGTGTTCTTTGTATTTTGGGCAAGAAAACAGTATTTAATTTCCAGAAAATATGCAAATATTTAAAAATCTGCAAATTTTGAAAATTTGGCCCCCCACATCCGTCTAAATATAAACCCTTTTAAACATACATCCGGGAAAAGGATGCAAAGTGAACTTTTGCCATAAATTTCAAACATCAAGATATAAACGGCTATAAATGTGAAAATGTATTGAAAAAGTTCGACTTTTTAAGGCAAAACCTTTAATAAGACCATAAAAAATTGTTGAAAAGGAACATGTCAACATTGGCGGGAATTTTCATGGCGACAGATCTCCGCAACTGCTCAAGAAAATTTAGGAAACTTTGTCCAAGACTTGAAGATTTTCGCGAATATCGCAAGAGACTATAGGACCTGACGCGTATTCCGAACGAGATCGATACTGTCGAGGCTCTAGAGCTTGCAGGAAAAGGTCTGACAAGGAATATACAACGGACACAGCAGGCTCTGGGCAAAAAAGTACCGAATAGACCGCGGTTCAGTTTTGCTGATGAAGTTAATTTAGGAAAAAATTTTCACCCTGCAAGTGGAACTCTTTGTTTTTCAAGCTGGAGTTCTAGAAATTCGTCCCTACTAAACGTGAAGAATACAAACGGCGATTCTTGAACACGAACTCAAAAAAAAATTCTTTTAAATTTTATCTGTGAGCTTGGGATGAATCGGATAACTGGGAGCTTTTTGAGAATTTGCGAAAATTTAAAATGAAGATTCTGGTGCCGCAGTCCGGATTTCAAAAGAATTTCACTTTCAAACTGGTGATTTGGAAGCACTATTTCCTTGATCAACATAGAAAAACGATTTTAAAATGTAATTTTAAAGATTTTTGCCTGAACTCATTAATAACAGAATTGGACAATTCTCCTCCCGCATCTGTCTGATTTTTTTTCCAAAACATTCACGTGAAATAGGTTTTTTGCTTGTAAACATATTTAATTGGGCTTTTTCAAACTGACCGCACATTTTTGTGTGCAACATTTTATTCTCTTATTTTATAACTCAATAAACAATCGATCAAAAGTAAAATTGCAACATTTGCAGAAAATCTCGTGTCATCAAATCCTCAAATTTTTTATGGGAATTCGTTTGTAATTTGAAACTCGAATCGTGATATCCAGTTTCTCCCAGTTCTGTCATCACCACAGAGGCAAACCTCTTTTAAAAAATATTTTCGAGGTTTTCGATTATTTTTCTAAAATTATTTACGTCAGTTTCAATTGTTGACTGTTATCAGCTCCTTATAATATACAATTTTCACAAATTCCCTTAACTTAATAACGAATTTGAAAATTCACCTCCCGCATCAGTTGGCTTAATTTATGAAAATGTTAATTAGGACACGCACTCGCCTTTTGCGATGCAATTTTTGTTCAATATTCTTTTTGACTACACAAATTTACCTGCAGTTGCTCTAGTAGTAGTAAACATCTTTATTTCTAAAAAAGGCTATCGACCTATCGGTCTTTCTGCCCTTGTTTACTATAAAAATAAAAAAACAAAGATAAAAATTCTCTTATTCTGGGTTAACAATTTAATTCAATAAACTTTCTAATTCTAATGACAAGAAAAAATTATTTTATTGTCCAGTAGTCAGTTGCGTTTGTAAGTGTTCGAGTAACGTTGATGTAGGGAAACGGAAGCGGGATTGTCTGGTTGGTCTTGTAAGACAAAGGGGATTCAGTATGGTCCAGTTGTAGGGGTTGTTTGTCCATTTTGTCTGTAGATGTATGAGTCTTTCCGAAATCTTTGTCATGTTTGTGCGTTCGTATAGTAGTTGGGTGGGGGGGTTGTGTAGTGGGTTTTGGGGATGTCTTATTCGTGTTAGTAGTCTTAGTGCAATTTGGTCTGTTGTTTGTATATAACGTTTTGTCCTTTCTGTTCCGTTGGTCACGAGTATATGTCCATAGTCCAAGAGGGGTCTGCAGATCGCTTTGTATATTTTTGTCGCGGTATTTGTACTAATTCCTTTGTCTTTGTATGTTAGTGAGCGAAAGTGTTTTGTTCTTTTTATCGTTTCTGTTCTGAAGTTTCGTATGTGTTTAGAAATTTAAGTTTCTGGTCAATTGTGATTCCAAGGTATTTTACGTCGTTTTTTGGTTGTGTCGTTTGGCCGTCTGCAGTTATTGTAGGGGAGTCAGCGTTAAGTTTGTGGTTTGTGAGCAGAAGTTGGTTTTTTGACGCGTTTGGTGTTAGTCTCCATTTATAAAACCATGTCATTGTGTTGTTTGTTAGTGTTTGGAGTCTTTGAGCCGCTCTCTCAGTAGTTTTGTCATGTACAATAAGTGTCGTGTCGTCTGCGTATTGTAATATGCATGCCGATCTGTCGATTTGATTTTTGTCTGGTAAGTTGTAATTGTATATGTCATGGCAGTATATATTGTAGAGAAACGGTGAGAGCGGGGATCCTTGAGGGAGCCCTTGTTCAGGGGGAAAAGAAAATGACAGTGTTTTGTCAATTCGTAATTGTAGTTGTCTATTTTCTAGTAAGTTCTTTATGGTGTGTAGTAGATATGTTGGTGTGTGTAGTTTACAGTGGTAGTACAGTTTGTATAGTAATCCTCTATGCCAGACACTATCCAAAGCTTTGTTAATCTCCATAAACAGGCAAGCTGTCTTTCTGTCAGTTCGGTGGGTTGTTCGTATATTGTTAGTCAGAGTGAATAGTGGGTGAACTAGTCGAGTGTTGATGTTTGAATCCGAACTGATACGATGGTATGTACTTTCCGACAAGTTTTCCTGGTCGCTGCTTTATTATGGACTCAAAAACTTTGCCAAGTACTGGGAGTAATGTAATTGGTCTGTAATATTGCGGGGTTGTGTATTGTCCAGTTCATTTTTGGGTATAGGGATTATTAAGCCATAACGTTCAATTCCGTTTTCGTCAATTGTGTCGGTAGAGTTAGTTTTTTTGTATTGCGCTAGTTTCTTAATTTTTCGCCAGTATGTTTTGCCTTTCTCTTTTTGTATTTCTTTACATATTTCTAGCCATTTGTCTTGTCGGTATTGTCCAATCAAGGTTTTAATGTTTCTGTTGAGTTGGTTCAGTGTCTCTTTTAGGTCGTTATTTTGAGTGTTTGTATATAGTCTGTACAGTTCTCTCTTTTGTTTTATGAGTCTCAGTATGAATTTGGGTAGAGTATGTCGGTAGAAAGCATTTTTTATTTCCGGGCTAAATTTTCCTATGGCTAGTGAAAGTTGTTGTTGTATGGCTTCTATTGAAATGGGCTGTGCTTGCGATTGAATGTAGTCATGTATATGTTGTTTCACTTTGTCTATGTCAGTCTTTGTTAGGTTTAACTTTTTCTCTATAGGAGGTGTACTGGAGGTAGGTTGCGTATGTTGTAAGTCTATGTTAAACGTAATAGCCAGGTGGTCGGATCCAAGTTCGTTGGTTAAGTTTATGTTGTTGATGGTGTTTGTTAAGTTTCTTGTGTGCAGTAGAACGTCTGGTGTTGAATCTGGGTTCGCGGGCATCAGAAAAGTTGGTGGGGTGTGCTGTTTTATAAAGTCCGGATTTTGTAAAAATCTTTTAAGCTGTTTCGTTTTGTTTTTGTTCAGATTAAAGTCGCCTATAATTATTGCATATTTATAGATGCTTGCTTTGGTCAATATGTTTTGTTCTAAGTTGGAGTGTGGGTGTATGTATGTCAGAAATATGTGTATCAGGTCATTTAGGTAGGGTATCGTAAAATGTATGCAGTCGTTCAGAGGGTGGTTGAGGGAAGGAGGATTTGCTCTTCCAAGTTTAAATTTTGGTTTTAGGAGAGCTGCGACCCCGCCCCTGGCATCATTGATGGTATTTCCATGCCTATAGATATACTGCCAATTTCTGTACGTTGGTGTCTGTCCTAGTTTGGTTTGCAGTTGCTCTAGTTTCTTTACAATCTCGCTATTTATGAAACTCCGAGTTCATAAATTGGAAAATTCCTCGCCTTCATCGGTCTGATTTGAATGTCGATTACTATTTTACATAATGAGGAAATTAAGATAACAGAATTTTACAGCGGACTGGAAACATTCCCCCAACAGCACCATAAAACACAATTAGTTGCATTTAAGAGATTTATGAATAAAATTGCCCGCAACTTAAACGAAACCCCGGAAATTCAAATTGTAATTGCTCCCCTGGGTGTTCCCCCTTTTGTCGCTAACACACAGGGAAAAAAACCGTGCATAAAAATTGTATATATTCCTGTGCTGTCAGGATTCGAATGCAAACACAGCTGTTTTGCGGCAACTTTAACACGGGGAAAGATCTTACGTCGTGTCTAATTTATGGCCCAACTGCAGCTCTGTTGTGTTGGGGCTGCTAAAATTATTGCTCTTTGCTTTCCTTAACGCGACCCGCTGTGCGGGACTTTGAATAATGAATTTTATTTTATCCCGCAAAAAAAACACACATGCATCATTTTAATATGGTGAAAAACTCTCAGGAATATGTGATTTATTGGGAAAAAAGCAAACTGCTTTGCTGCGCTGCTGAAAAGTTGAAAAAACTTAGTGGCATTGATTTTTTTAGGTTTTCCCAGAATAATACATCGATGATTCTATAATTCTCTACTCTGATAGCTTCTTCGGGCGGCTACACGATTATTCCCTTAAAAACTTTTATGATTTATAAATTCGCCGATTTTACCGAAGTTTCCTCGAACTTTCCCATCTAAAATACATGTGAACTGGAATTTATCGGTTAGTAAATAAAGCGCTGAAACTGGAGCCCGTTGCCAAAAGAACCATAATTTTCAATCGCCCAGTTTGACCTTGCAAGTAATCTGAGATTGATAATTAGAGCTTTTACCAGCATAAATTCAATGAAAGCTCAACATGAAACTGCTAGGCAAATAATGCCAGCCCATTAACTTGTAGACACTGCGAATAACAACTTAATTAACGTTAATTAGGTTCTCGTATTCAGGCAAAAATTATTTCCTATGTATTATGTGCTCCAAGGTTTGCTGTAATGGACGGTTGACTTCGTGGTAATGGGCAACAAGCTGTTGGCAATCGTTTGAAAATTTGCCATAGAATTGAATTGAGAATTAAATTCACTAAACACATACGAAACATCAGGGCAGAAACAATAAAGAGAACAAAACACTTGCGATCACTAACCTACAAAGACAGAGGAATTAGCACAAACTCCGCCACCAAAATATATAAAGCTATTTGTAGACCCTTGCTAGACTATGGACATATACTCATGACCAACGGAACAGAAAGGACAAAACGTTATATACAAACAACAGAACAAATTGCACTAAGACTAATAACACGAATAAGACACCCCCTAAAACCCACTACACAACCCCTCCACCCAACTACTATACGAACGCACAAACATGACAAAGATTTCGGAAAGACTCATACATCTACAGACAAAATGGACAAACAACCCCTACAACTGGACCATACTGAATCCCCTTTGTCTTACAAGACTAACCAGACAATCCCGCTTCCGTTTCCCTACATCAACGCTACTCGAACGCTTACAAACGCAACTGACTACTGGACAATAAAATAATTTTTTCTTGTCATTAGAATTGGAAAGTTTATTTAATAAGATTGTTAACCTAGAATAAGAGAATTTTCATATTTGTTTTTTATTTAGATTAAGACTACATGTATTAAACAAGGGCAGAAAGACCGATAGGTCGATAGCCTTTTTTAGAAATAAAGATGTTTACTACTTGAATTGAGAAGTTTTTGTAATTGAGCCTTTGAGCTCGTTTGATTAGCAACTTACCCAACAGGATATAGGCAGAAACTAAGCGAAATTTTGTGGTCATTTTCGATTAATCCTCGTTGGAAGTCAGGCCACAATCATCGCAAGTCTGGTCTGAAGAAGTCAATCTGTAAAAAAAAAATTGGGATGTAGTGAAAGATTTAAAGTCATCACAACCAAGTTCCACGTCCGCATAACGGAGTTTGCCCAATTATTGCTTGGCATCCGGAAAATTTGGGGTAAAATGTAATTAAAATGGCAGCAATACGGGTTTGAGTAAAAATTGCCGATCATTAAATTTCGACTCATAAAAAGTGGATTTGGCAGCGAAACGTGCAATAAAACTGATTTTTAATCGCGCTCAGTCATACATGGGCTGTCCAGGCCCCGATTCGAAACCCATTAGAACGAAAGTGTAATTAATTCGGGCAGGGAAAGATCACACACACATCTGCCATGTCGAAACGGGACATAAAATAGCGAATGTTCAAAACTTTAATATTTGCCGTCAGTTCTGTTAAAGCAAAAAATTGCTTTGGCATATTTTCACAATTTAACACCAAATTTCAAAATTGCAGACAGATGAAGGGTATGAGTTTTTGAACTAATCAACGCTCATGGATGTTGCAAAAGCGAATAACTTTTCTGGATTTAGAGATGAAATAGAACAGAAAACGCGTCTTAATAAGAGCAGTCCTCAGGGTTTATTGGGAAGTTGTAATGAGAGAATGAATCTGTCTAATTTACCTCGATACACCAAGCAGCAGTTAAAACACAGCCTCTTCAAGTGAGAGAGTTTCTCTGACTGAGAAAAGAAAAACTAATAAAAACTCTCTAATGAAACTGAATAGTGCAGTAATTTGCAAAGAATGCTCTCAACTAGTTTAGACTGTTCAAATTGTTGACGCAAAACCAATTTAGTTGGAACGATATTTTATCGACGGGATTTGTGGAACTAATTCTAAAGTAATCGACTTGGCAAAGTAACAAATCAGCTTTTCTTAAAACTTTTTGAATTTAAAACTTTTTCATTTGTAGTAAAATACGAACGCTTTTATTGAAGTTCGCTCAAGAATCAATTACCACTAACGCCCTTTGTCGAATCTAGCTAGCTCTCGATTGGAAACTTTCCTTTTGGTGGGAGTGAAAAATTGATTTCGATGACTTCTGGATAAATTGGAAACTCTGGCCCTAGTTTCCTTATCGACTTTCAGTATGATGCGTGGGATACATGAAAGTCACTTGGAAATTGAGCGGTCGTTTTTCATTGTAAAAACATCCAGAGCAACTTGTTAATGTTCATTTACACAAAAACAGCCCTTATTGAATGTTCCGGCCACAGCTACACAGTGCATGTATGGGTTTCCCCTAGATTTATTAACTCGGATGCGATAAATTTATTTGCCTCTGGTTTACCAATAGAGTGTTTTGCTCAATGTTTTCAGCTGGCTTGACGATCGCTATTCAGAATGCGGCTGTTGCGGTTTTAGGATGCATTGAATAAACACAGTCCATAACTTTGCTTTGGTATTGACCGAATATCAATTCGGTTAATTAATCTCAATCCGAAGCTCAATTTGGATGGAGAAAAAAAATGGGTTTCTAAATAAAGTCCTGCTTGGACAGTGTGAAGGAATTTTCTAAAGTGAGCCGAATTATACCGGTGATTTTAAACTACGTACGTGGACAGACTGCAAAGGGATATAGATGGCAATAAAATTAAATGGTTTTATCTAGCGCTAAGTATAACTCGGGCTTGTTATTAGAGCCAGACTCAACTAGCTATTCGTTTAGGGTAACAGTTTCGCTGTACTTTGCTGCGGATGTTTCATGAATAATAATTTTTTTCAATGTAAACCTGAAATTACTTTACTAAAACTGCAAATAAAGCTGCAAAGTGCAGCAAAAGTGGTGCAAATTTGTACCATATTTAAGAAAACTGGAAACGTTTGACAATATAAATTTGCTCGAAATCCTGGTAAATATCGGTATCAGAATGAAGATCTTTAAGAATTCGTATCGTTGAAACCGACTCAAGAAGCAATTCGAAAGTTTGCCCATCCTTAGCAGATGGTTTGGGATAAAGATGCTCATGGTTTGATGGAAATTGCATAAACCTACGATTTTTTCCACCTTGCCAAATATCTGTTTAAAAATCGATGTTTTACCAAATTGCGTTTTCTATTTCAAAACTTTGCATCTTCCGAACGAAGTAGTGATTTGAAATTTGCATCATCATTAACCCAAACCCGAAGCTCATTTACCTCAAACTTGTAGTCAAATTGTTCCGATTTTTTTCGGGTTACTAGACATCGGTCTCAAACAGGATGTTTTTTGGATCAAATGCGTTTTCTCCTTTAAAACTTCGTCTATTCAAGACTCATTGAAAAAAAATATTGAAATGTTCACCATCTTCACCAGATACTTGAATCTATTGATAGTGAAAGTTTCACAAAAATTACCCAAAAGTCTGATTTTTTTCAGCTTGGTCAATATGGGCCTAAAACCTGGTAAATATCGAACTCATGTTGGACGCTTTAACTCAAGTGCGTCCGCTTTTCTAAAAATTCACATCTTGCCAACAGACTAAAATAGCGCCTTGAGATTTGCCCCGTTTTTAGAAAAGACCCAGCGCTCATTGATTCCAAAGTTTCAATAAAATTCGCTTGAATGCTGATTTTTTCCGGCTTAGAAACTATCAGTCCCAAACAGAACGATTTCGGGCGCAACTGCCCTCTCTCCTTTAAAAATTCACCATTTTAAAACTGAAGGCAAAATCATTTTGAAATGTTCACCATCTTTAGCAGATTCCTGCAGCTATTGATGGTGAAAGTTTAGCAAAAATCACCCAGAAGTCTGATTTTTGCCAGCTTGGCAAATATGCGAGCGGCAAATAAAGAGCGGGCTGAGGCATTGGCAAGGCTGGGATCTTCTGAGAGCCCAATAACTGCCGAACCTCACATAGGGTTAAGTACCCAACATGTAGCAAGCGCTCTAAACGACTAGGATCTTGGAGGCACCACAGAGAAGTGGAGAAAGGCGGAAGAGTGTAGACAAACCAAAGAGTTGATTGGAACCCCAAGTAACGCCAAGGCAACATCCAAATGGTTGATGTCAGGGAGTCGCTGGGCCCCGAGAACTCTGGTTGGGGTCATGACAGACCACTGTGCTCTGAATGGAATGGAATGGAGGAGGAAACATCATACCACATATTAGGAGTCTGCCATCATTGGTCGTCTACTAGGAGGCGCCTCCTCGGGGCTTTCCCACTCTCCCGGATCGAGACGGGACGCCTAGGTGGCGAAGATCAGGAATTGTAAGGTGGGGATGGATGGAGGAGGAATGGGAAAAGGGCATTTAAGGCCTACTCGCAGGACCCATCGGGTTCCCCCACAGTACTACTACTATTACTTGGATAAAATTCTGCCGAATTTCGATTTTCCCCAGCTTAATAAACATCGGCCTCAGACAGGATGCTTTTTGGCTGAACTGCACTTTCTCCTTTAAAATTTCGGCTTTTCAAAACTTAAAGATAAATATTTTTGAAAAGACCAGCATCTGTAGAAGAGACTTGAGTCTACTGATAGTGAAAATTTCACAAAAATCACCCAAAAGTTTGATTTTTTCCAGCTTGACAAACATGGGTTTACCATAAGCTCATGTTGGTCGTTTTAACTCAAGTGCGCTCGATTTTACTAAAAATTCGTATCTTCCAAACCGACCAAAGTAGTCATTTGAAATTTTACGCGTCGTTAGCCAACACCTGGAGCTCATTGAGCCCAAAGTTTTAATAAAATTGTCGCAAATTCCGATTTTTCCAGCTTAGTAAACATCAGGCCTCAAACAGGAAATTTTTGACTCGCTGCAACTGAGCTTTCGTTTTTAAAAATTCGCCTGTTCAAGACATAATGCAAAATAATTTTGAAATAACCACCATTTTTAGAAGATACTTCAGTCTGCTGATAGTAAATGTTTTACAAAAATCGCCTGAAAATCTGATTTGTGCCATCTCGGGTATAAAAATTGAAAAACATCGATTTCGTGTTGGACGTTTTAACTCAAGTGAGCTCGTTTGTTAAAAAATTCGCATCTTCCACATTAACGCAAGTCAAGCTCTGAAAATTTGGCGATCGTTAGCCAATACCTCAGTCAAACCATCCTGAAAATTTAAGAAAAATCGGCCGCAATCCCGATGATTGCTAGCTTAGTAAATATGTGTCGTAAAATGGACATAAGTGCACGCTCACTTTTAAAAATTGTTATTTTCCAAACTGAAGCAAATACTAATTTGAAATTTCCTCCTTTTTTATACAAAACTTCGAGCTAAAGACCCTCTGTGTTTCATAGAAATAACTCAACATTCTGATTTTTGCCAAATATCCGTCTTAAAATGGTTGTTAATACCCTGCTGCGTTCTTTAATTAAAAAATTATCATCTGCCAAACAGAAATAATTAGCGATTTGAAACGTTCACTATCTTTAGCCAATCCTTTTCTCTATTTTAAAGGAAATTCTCACACAAATTGGATAAAACTCTGAATTTTTCAGCTTAGTAAACATCGGCTCCAAAATGGAAGTTTTAGCCAACTGCGCTCTCTATTTTAAAAATTCGCATCTTCTAAAATAATGCATATAGCATTTTGAAAATTTGACTGTGGTTTGCGAAGACTTCGATCTAAAGATACGAAAACTCTCACATAAATCGCCCTCCATCCTAATTTTTGTTAGCTTAGTAAATATCGGTCGCAAAAAGAGATTTTACGCAGATGCGCTATATAAATTAAAAATTCACAATTTCCAATGTAAACCGAGTAGCGTTTTGAAATGTTTACCATCTGTGAACAAAACATCAATTTAATTAAGCCGAAAGTTTCAGGAAAATCTCCTTAAATCTTGAATTTTTTCAGCTAAGTAAACATCGGTGCCAAAAGATATGACTTTAATGAACCCTCCTCTTGCAAAAGCCACATCTTCCAAACTAAAGCAAGCAGGAATTTGAAAACTTCACCATCTTTAGTCGCCACTTTTCATTATACCAATCTTCATTATGCAGATCTTGTATGTGTTTAAAGACACTCCGAGTATTGATCGGTTAGTCGTCCAGGCCAATCCAGCAGTAAACAGACGTTGATCCGGAAATCCAAATAATATGCTAATTCGCATAAACAAGCCGGCAGACACTCCTTTTGCCATAATTAATTGGCTTTTTGTCCGGCCATGCAAATCCCGGCTATATTTAACTATTGACTTGGATAGTTTTAAAGCCAAATTTATGAAGTCCAGCCATTGGCCTTTCTGGCTCCCCAGTCTGGTAAATGGTCCATTCTAATTGATATATTTGCATTAGAGTCGGAAGAAACTAATTGACTTCGAATGCTGCATTTGCTCGATTTACTGCAAGGTTTTAAGGAAATTAGTGGATTCATTTGAACATTTCACCTAAGTTTATCGTCATCGTTTTCTGTTGTGAGGCTGTTATGCTTTTTTGCTATTCACATTGTACATTTTTGTGTTTTCCTTTTCAAAGACCTTTTTTTCGGGTTTTGTCTTGGTTTGGTTTGGTTTATTTGGGATTATTGAGCTTTCAGTGAGTTCGTTTGGATGGGGCTTATTAGGGTTTGCCTTGATTTGAGGTTTGTTGTTCAGATTTATGTGGAATTAATTGGGTTCCATTGAGTCTACTTGGGCTTGATTGCGTTAACATCGAGTTTGATTTATTATTTAAGTGCGCAATTTAAGTACTTTTAACCAGTTAGTTAAATCAGTTAAAAGCAGGAACATTCCGGTCAAATTTAAAAGACTTTGCAGTGAACTGCTGGCTAATCTTCATGTAATGGGGCGCAGCTGATGAGATGAAACACACGTTCCTGATATAAAGTCGTTATATTCTCAACGGCAAAGTTGGTTGCCTGACAAATCGACAATTTGCAACCGCAGACGACCCTAATTGGATTAGTTTGGCTATAGCATTTTCCCAACTATGGAATATTAATACAAGTCAAAGTTTAGTCTGGACAACTTATCCAGAATTTAATTCCAACTTCGGTTAGATGCATCCTCAGGAAGGATACGTGTTGCCACACATGTTTGATTGTTAATTTGGCAATTGTTCCCTTGGAACACGAGGCTGAACTGCTTCAGTGAACATTTGGACTAATGAATAAATTTGAAAATCACATTAAAAGTTTCAGAAAAACTCCAATAAATCGCACAGTCTTTGGCAGTTTCCTTGTTGAGGGCGAAAAAGCGTTTTTCATTAACTAAAAGAAAATGGGATCGCTTGAACAGACAGTTTTGTGCCGGCTATAATCGAAAGCTCTGGCATCAAGGAGTAGAAGTTTCACTTACTCAACCGTAGGTTTGTTGTTGCTGTTTCTATTTGCCCGTACGATGAAACCAACTTTCAAGAACTCAAATATAAGCGAAGTAGCGCCGGTTATTCCATAAATAATGGTATTTGGCTGTGCAAATTCAATTTAGAAATAGAGTCGGTGGAGCCAGGCTATGGAAGTTTTTGTTTTTGGTAATGTATAAGTTCGTAGCGCGACGAATGAAGTCATTTGGTTAAGTGCTTTAGTTTTGGCCGAATCGGTTGTTTTTCCCTTTGGAGTAAATAAATTGTCTTTTATGAGGACTTTTCTCTTAGCAGAACGAATTTTCTGGATAATACCTCAAGTGTAATGGAGCAGTTTGCCCACATCCAGGCCTCAATCGCGCTTAGTAGTAATTTATAGAGCGTGGTTTTACCCGAAGTTTTCCTATATAAAATTAAACCTCCCAGATGCACGTGAAGCGCCCCAAACCAGTCTACATGATTTATACACTTTAATGCCAAAGTAATACTGGCCGAAGTTTTGCAAAAATCGCCATTAGCAGCACACGGCAGTTGCGAGTCCAGCCTTCTAGTAAATTCCCGGAAACTTTTGTGGCTGTTCGAAAGCTTTTCATTTGAAAATTGCGAATTCTCGATTTCCTCTCCAATATTGCTTTTACTGCACGAGCTTATCCGAAGACAGAAGGGCAAATATAATGCGATGTCGACCCTTTGATCTACCGCTTGAAATATTCGAAAGTTAATAAGCTATCTTGCCAACAGCAGCTGTCAAAGCCGAGCCTCAGCGTGTATTTTGGCCGGCCGAGTCTTTTCATTTCTGATAATACGCTAGAATAATTCGAATCAAAGCCGGGTTATTTGAAAAGCTTGCAAATTTGATTGAATTTCTGACCCCGCCAAAGCGAAAATATCCCTGTGGGCAACATCTAATCTAGAAAGTTTATATCAAAGAAATAGTGTGGTCTAAAAATCATCTACTGTGGTTCAACGAAGTCTGAGACTTTTTGCCGGTGAGGTTTGGGAAATGCTCTCTTACGCACATACCAGAGCTAATCTTCTGGCGCTCTGGGCTGTGTGGGACTCCAGCTTAGCTATTTTATCCCACTACAACCCTTCCTCACCTCCCAAGTGGTGTTTGGTCTAGCACCGCGGTCGTTTCTGTCCTATTTGTGCCTTCGTATACACCCAATAGCGTGTAGATTCTGGCACAAGAAGAGAAAATAAGTCACTATGTAGCAAAGGGTTGACAGAACGGCTAACAAAGGAAACAACATCACCACACGAGAGCTTGGACGAAGAGCTAATCTTCTGGCGCTTTGGGATGTGTGGGACTCCAGCTTAGCTGTTTTATCCGCTACAACCCTTCCTCACCTCCCAAGTGGTGTTTGGTCTAGCACCGCGGTCGTTTCTGTCCTATTTGTGCCTTCGTATACACCCAATAGCGTGTAGATTCTGGCACAAGAAGAGAAAATAAGTCACTATGTAGCAAAAGGTTGACAGAACGGCTAACAAAGGAAACAACATCACCACACGAGAGCTTGGACGAAAGAAACAGTAGACTGATAAAAACATTGAAAGAAACAACCGCAAGTTTAGTAACATCGAAACCTAAAAGAATAGAAAAGCTTACAACACAAACCAAACAGCTACTGGAAAAAGAGGAGAGCTTATTAAAGACAACAAAAGAAATACAGTAGGGGGTGCCGAACTAAACAAAGCAACAAGGAAAATGGCCAAGCAGGACATAAGGAAACATCAAGAGAATCGAATAGAAGAGTTGATACAGCAAAACAGAGGCTTGAACAGCTTTAAAAAAGAAAACGCACATAGAAAAGATATGATCAAGCTGAGAGACGGACAGGGCAACATAACAGTGGATCAAAAAGAGATACTCAAGGCAACAGAGGTGTTCTGCACAGGTTTGTACGAGTCCAAAATAGATCATGAGGATGCCAGAATAATGTTGGCTCCGAGGATCTACCGGAGATTGAAGAAGAAGAAATTCGGAAAGCTTTAAACCAATTAAAAAACTGAAAGGCAGCAGGTCAACACAACATCATACCGGAAATGTTGAAGGAAGCTGGAAGCCTACTGGTAAGGGAGCTGAAATCACTATTTGATTAGACCTTGGGGGGAGACAAGAAGCACCGGCAGACCACAACAACTTAACTGGTACCAAGTGACACAGAACAGGGAAAACTGTAAAAATAAGAGAGAAGCCTATATCCAAAGGATAGAAAACGGCCAGAAGAAGATACACCCAGTACGTTATATCGTCAGTGCTCGGAGCTTAGATTCGAAGTTTCCAGTTCCGAAAACAACCATATTTAAAGTCCATTCAGCATTTGCCCAGATTTTAGCATAAATTCATCAAATTTCTTCATTCAAAAGCCATTGGTGATGGTGACCACAACATCATACCGGAAATGTTGAAGGAAGGTAGAAGCCTACTGGTAAGGGAGCTTAAATCACTTAAATATCTACTCTTTGGTCAATAAAAATCATCAAATTCCTAATTTATTCCACATTTTTGAACATATGAAACTGACCAGTTTCAGCCGTCTTCTATAAGTGAAACAGGCAAAAATGGAAATGTGTTTTCTGCGAATAATTTCCTTAAATTATGTATTTCCTGTTGAAATTAAAACGAAAACCTCCCGGTTGTAGTCATTAAAATAAAAACGATGCACATTTAAGTTCCAGCAGATGCTCGACGATTTTAATTTAACTTTCCTGAAAAATCTTGTTTAAAAATTCATCGCTGTGCCGAACGTCGGTTCTTTGTAATACATTATTTACCTGGGTTTCTAAAACACGAACTTCGCCTTTCCGGCAATGAAATTATCGGGATTTTTCTTCAAATTTTATTTTTTAATGAGCTCGGAATATTAAAATAACAGGAACTTTTAAAAACATTTATAATTTTTTGCTTTGAAAGCCTGTTAAAGTACTGACGGCTGCAATTTGAAAGTCTTTTAGCTAAAAATTAGATTTCCAGAAAAGCCTTTTTCGCATGAAGGTATGTTTAGTGGGGCACTCAATTGCACCATTTTTCTGGCAGTTTTCCACTTAAAATCATTCAAGGAATGCCCCAAATGACCATTTTTTCATGCAGAATAATTCAAAAATCCTGCAGTTTGGACATCAAACAGCTAATTAACCCATACGTCTGGGCTGTCGCCTATTTCATGAAGCAAACGAGCTTTCCATTACTTATTAAAAAAGTAATTTGGTTTTCCCACTAAATTTGTCTGGTCCATTTTATCAGTTACACACTGGCCCTGTTGAGGCGGCGAATTTTCCGTTTATTGTCGCTGTTAAACTGGTTTTTATGCACCTTTTTTTGGTTTTTGTCTAGTCGCTTTGCTCGCTTTACATTTTCTCCTGTGGTAAAACACTTGCGGATTTTTCGATTAAATTTGGAGTTGAGACAAAAATTTAACACTCTGTCTAGGGAAATTTTAAGGTGGTTTCTACCCGATAATTAGCAAGCAATTTACGCAATTAAAAATAAAATAGTGGCAGCATTTTTCGCTCGGCAATTTCCAAGTATTCACTCAACAAGAACCTTTTAACTTAATGGACAAAAAGGAGCTGGCCCGCTTTTATTTGCTCCGTTATTAAAAGTGGGACTCCGGTAATAATCCTCATAAATGATTGTAATATTTCCTCAATTATTAAAGCAAAACGAGAACTGGAAATTTAACAGCTGCGGGATTTAAGTGTCCCCTAATGAATTGCACGAAGTAAAACAACTTCTTATTTTCCACTGTCGAATAAATCATAAGTTCCCTGAGGCTAGTTGGAAGTTTCGTTCGCAATTTCTTTCAAATTAACCCGCAACATTCAAAGGATTTTAAACTTTTTAATTTTCCAGAGCTTCTGGAGATTTATTACCGTTAAAAACTAGCTATTTTTTCAATAAATTTTGCACGCAAACAAACACAGTCAGAGATCTGAAGATGCAAACCACTCGGGCTTGCAAAACGTCAGCAATATAGTAGCTTGCAGCCTCACAGGCTTACGCATCCATCAAAAACAATTTTTCATGAAAAATTCTCCAAAGAAAATCTCCCAAAGCTTGGTTGTTTCTTGAAAAGTTGCAAATTTCACCCAGAAAGCATGATCTGGACATTTTAATTATTGCGTCAAATGCAAACTGCTTCATCTTTTTCCCTGATGCAGAAGGAAAACTCTGCTTGATGTAGTCAAAGCCAAGGCAAAATCCTCTCAGCACTCCATTAACTGTTGGAAATTATTAATCGGGAATTATTAGAAATGAAACCGGCACAGAGCAAAGGAGCAACGATTTTTTGTCAGTTTCCAGGATTAAGACTTCCGGTTGAAACGGTAACAGTAAATAAAAGACTTGCAAGTGCAGAATTATGAAGCTGAAAGTCCAGCTTTGGGAAGAATCCTTAAGAGCAACTGCACAGAAAATTTGTAAATAAATTAAATCGACAGAAATGGGGTAAAGCTTGAAAACTTATTAGACTGGTTTTTCAGGATGTTTGTTGTGTGCTATTAACATTTGCCTTCAATCGAAAACCCACGTTCTTTGCTAATAAAGTTAGGGAAGTTTTTCTGGGTGCGATAATTTCCTCAAACCTGTCAAAGCGTGAAGTAAACACGTTTTTTGGCGGAAATTGGACGAAGATGTTGCGGCCGAACAGTTGATTGACGGCCTAAGCCCTTCACTTTATCCAAAAAATATTTTATCTTGCTTCTTTTAATATGTCTTGATATCGGAATCTTTTCACGCACTTATGAGAATTACACATTAACCACAGGGTTTTCCAGGAAATTTTGCATAATTCAGGCGCTCTTTCCAGCTTAAAAATTAGACGATTAATTACAAGTTTGTTAACATTGCTGGTGATACAAGCGAGGAAACGGTTTAATTTAGAAAAACCTACTACCAGCACGAAGGTAATGGCTAATATTTGCTTAGTGTCTAATTATGGCCTTGTGTGTGCAGCTCGCTAAAGTTTCCCAGTTATCCTCATTAGCTCCAGAGTTCAAAAAGCCAAGGTGGTTAACTGATTTAACACCGTTTCCAGTTTCCTGGAAAAACTCCCTACTAAACCTCAATTTTGCATGCTAAAGCCCCAATTGTTCTTTAAAAAGCTGCCTCTAATTAAACACGATGTGAGGATAGTTTGGCTTTGCATTGCCATTAATCACTGTTTTGAAACACAATGGTTGATTCATATGAAATGATTTTCATAGCTGATTTTCGAGCAACAAAAAGGTTTTATGGCTTCCCACAACAATCTTTTTTCAGCCCTTTTGCCTGCTATGGAACACAATAAAACCGAAAGCGATCCTTTGTACAAATGAATAAATGATAACGCATGTATTGTTTCCATGACATTCTCATTGTTAAGGATTCACAGCTTGCCATTGTGTATTAAAGGAACGGGAGGCAGCGATGAAATTTGCGTTTAAATGTGCTGGTTTAGCCCGTCAACCCTACACCGAATTGGGGATTTTGATAAATATTTTAGATTACTGTTAGCTGAGAGGTTTGCTCCATCCTCGATCCATTGATCTTAATAAGAGCCAGTGAACATAGAGTATTTTCAACCTAAAGTTCTTCTGCTATCTGCTAAGATAAATCATCGATAATTGCAGTTTCCAAAAACTTTTTATCGGTTACAAATAATCTTCTGCTCATTTTTTATTCGTGCCACTTACTTTCGTCAATTTTTTCTGTTTGCTGCTGCTGGGACGTAAATGCCCATTTTATTAAAATCTTCTAATGTTTCAGACCAATTAAAATTGGCAGATCTTGACTTGAGATACATTTCACACATTCAGTAACTTGTTAACATCGAATAATCTACTTTTCGTCGAGTGGCGGCTACTTAAGCTTCAATTTCTGTGCTTTTGGGAACGAGAAGGTCGATAATTTTGCACTCTATGCGTGAGTTCTTTGATATTAACATTTCAACCAGGAAAAGGCAGTTTGCTAATCAGCTCGATGTAATTTAGCCCTTGCAACGACTTTGCTAAGCTTTATATTAAATAAAATATCTTGAATATTTGAAGAAACGAAGCACTGTGGTAGTAACTCCTTAAAAACTCTTTTAAATGCATCTAAGTTAAGCTGTTTTCTGTAGTCAAAAAGTCTGCAAGCTTTCAACATCTTGTAGCATTAACACTTTCTCAAAAACCTGACCTATCTGATGGTGCTTCATCGTCTTCTTCTTAGAACCCCGTCCCCCTCCGGAGGCTGGCGATCCAACTGACAACAATGGTCTGCGAGACTGCACCTCTAAATATTTCTATTGATGTTCTTCCGATCCATTGACGTAACTCTCTGAGCCATGAGTTTTGTTGCCTTCCTATCGATGTTTCCTTCAATGATGAGTCTTAGGATCCCATCACGCTCTCCTTTCATTATGTGTCCTAGTATTGTATCTTACGCTCTTTGATGGCCAATATAAGCTCTCTGCCTTTATCCATTCGTCTGGGTATCTCCTCATTAGTGACCCTCTCTACCCAGAACTCTCACAGCACACGACGGTACATGCACACCTCAAAGGAGTTGATTCGGTTCTCCATTGATTGGTGGAAAGTCCAGCTCTCAGAACCATAGAGAAGGACTAGGAATATGTAGCAGCGTAGTATGCGCATACGGATTTGCAGGCTTAAGTCTCGACTGGTGAGGAGAGCTTTCATGGATGTAAAAATTTTCCTGGCCTGTTCGATCCTAGACACGATTTCTTTTTTAGGATCGTTCGACTCGTTAACAAGAGCTCCCAGATATTAAAAGGATGATACTTGCTCCACGGCTTAGTTCTTAATTGTAAGGACCAGGCGCCACGGTGTTTTTGAGAAAACAGCAACTTTAGTCTTTGCGACATGCATTTGAAGACCGTAATGTTCGCTGTGCTGAACGATCAGATTCATCATGTTTTGGAAACCTGGTAGGTCGTCGGCGAGTACCACTGCACCGTCAGCGAATCGTACATTATTTATGAGGATGCCATTGATCTTAATACCCTCTTTCGTATTTTCCAGTGCTTCTCGGAAAACTGCGTCAGAATATATATTAAAGAGGAGCTGCGATAGGACATATCCCTGTCTGACACCTTTTCGTATTTCTATCACATCCGATGTGGTGTTTTCTACCCTGAATTCTACAGTTGGGTTCCAGTATGGCTGAGTGATAATACGTAGATCTCCCGCACCGACACCCGTGGACTTAAGGATTTCGACAAGTCTCTACATCTCTGTGTGAGGATCTTGATAGAAAAGAGAGCCTCTCGTGTGCCCACTCCATGTCTTAATCCGAACTGCGTGTTGCCAATTTGTCGTTCGCATCTGGTGCATATGCGTGTGTGGATGATTCGAAGGAAACCCTTGACGACAAGAGACATAAGGCTGATCATCCTATAGTCATCGCATTGAGGGGCGTTTGCGTTTTTCGGTAACGTGATGAATGTCGACTTTAGCCAATCATTTGGTATTTTCCTGGCTCTGTATATAGAGTTGAACAAATTGGTAAAGAGGTTTAGGTCCCAGTCATTTGTATTAAGTATGAGTTTCAAAGTTTCCGCATGTACCTAGTCTGGGGCTACGGCTCCATTGTTTTTTTGAAGAATTATAGCTCGTATCACTTCTTCTATTGTGATGTCCGGACTAGGCTCATTAAATTGGTCGTTTAGGGCGGTTGGTCGGGTCGTGTGGCAATGAAGATGGTTTTAACATACTCTTAACATTTCTTCATCTTCTCTTTTATATCAACAATAATTTTATTATTTGTATCTTTCACGATACCTCGACCTTGTTTACGTTGTGTATTTGTAAACTCTTCGATATTTTTATGAAGGTTAAATACGTCATATTTTTCCTGAAACGTCTAAATTTTTGCGATGGCCATCGTTCCCTCGCTTTTCGACATTCTGTTCTCACTTTCCCATTTAGTTCTCTATTCTTGTTTTTGTCTCGATCCTTGCGTTTCCTTCTCTTCTCCAATAGTTGGAGGATCTCATATGTCATTCACTACCGTCTCTTGTTGGTTTGTGAATAACCCACGTCCTATACTTGCGTATCTATAAGAGTATTTTTCACAGTATCCCATCGAGGTTCCACGTCATCATCCATACAGTATTCAGTAGTTTGTAGTCGTGCTTCAAGATCGTCTGTGCTTAAGCTCGCACCACTGGATCATTGAGCCTTCCGACATCAAATCTCCTTAGTCGCTGACAGATTTCTCCAGTTCGGAAGAGATGAGTACTGGTGTTTGGGGTCGTCGCCTCCAGAGTAGTAAAGGACACCCTTTGGTGTTTTATGAGTTCCGGCGCCCGGCCATTTAACTTCGCTTAAACCCAAGATTTTGATTTGCAATCTATGCATTTCTGCGTCTACGTTGTTAAGTATTCCTTTCATGTATAATCTGCGGACGTTCCACATATCTATTTTGTTATACATTTGTATTTTATTCGCTTTTTTTGGAGACGGGGGGATTATTCGCACCCTCTCCCCACTTAAGGGACGGCCCGGACTGAGGGTCATTGTTATTTCTACTTTCGCCCTTTTAATTATCCGAAAGTTTAGTGCAGTGAGATTTCTGTTTCCCGGCTGCACCTCAGTTTTCCCACATCCATTGAAACGCTGCATGTGAAGTTTCTCCTCGTCACGGCGACATGGTACTGTAGCCGCTGCTGCCCACCAACAGGTTTTCGAGATATCTGTCTACGCTCACTTGGTTTCGCCTGCGGTTCAACGTAGTTTACCGGAGTGTGGCGCTTGGAGCCAGCAAGTGAGAGTTGGGGACCTTGTGGAGACCAGTGTGTTGAAACCACCCAACTTATGGTGTGGCCGTTTCGCGACAAAGGTATTACTCCTACAACGTCACCCCTTCATGCCTCATCTGTGTCCCGTTCTTCTTCACTCTTTCATCAGTTCGTTCTGTTTGCCACTGCTAAAATTAGTGCCAATCCTCCACTTATTCGATAAATTGAAACTGCAAAATTTGCAATTTGACAAAAAGCTCCATTCGAGCATCAGCTTAAACGTTCTTTTGACTTGGCTAAAATTTCAGTTTATTAGCAGCGTTGGTTTAAACGTGAATCATTTTTCAATTGGCTAATGCAAGTGTCCAAAATTGCTTATTTTCTGCGTCACGTTCGAGAGCCACTAAAAAATCAGTGTAGCCCTAAAATCTAGTGAAACTTTTTCTGAGGTTTAGTGTCTTATATAGTGAGTCTTTAGTGTTGATGCTTTATATAGTGGCAAACCTGCAAGAAGCAGGTTTGGAAGCGAGAAAGGGGAAATGCACATGGGGGTGACTGCTTTCCTTTAGGGTCATGTTTCAGAACTCTAGAAAAATTAGAGTCGGACAAAATTCGAGCGAAACTCGAAACTCTGTCTGAACATTAATTTAAATGTTACGTTCTCTTGTTAGTATCTCTGATGGTTGTGTTCTTCGTTTTCAAGTTACGTTTTTTTAAATAGATCATTTCAAGGGCTTCTGAAAATGTTTCTTTTCAGAGACATTTTCGTGAGGTTCCACACATCAGCACATCACCGCATTTAAGTGAAAACTTCCTCGTTTTATAGTACTGAATTTTGTTTTTATCGGTGGAACCTTTGAACTGGCTACCTGTTTTAGTTTCAAAATGGGAATTTTTCAAACATACTATAGTAAATGCCTGAAATTGCCTCTCTTAAGAGTCACGTTCCCTAGGCTCTCAAAAATCAGAAAGTCCCTGGATTCCAACGAAATTTCTCCATCTTTTAACCGATAGCACTGTTGCTACTCTCGTGATTTTTCAGCTGGTTAGCTTGTTCAGTTTGAGGATGAGATTTCTTTAAACAAGCTGGTGCAAGTGATTGAAATTGTTCCAGTTCAGAGTCATCCTTCGAGAGGCGCGTAAAAATCAGAAACGTTTTGGATTCGAGTGAAACTTTTCCCGATTATTCTCCGTGTAGTTGTGCTCATTTTGCGAAAAGTTGAGATTGCTGTCTGTTGCCACTTGCAAATGAGATTTTTTTAAACACCCGCATGCAACTACCTGAAATTCCTAAAACTTCTCCTAAATATTCCCTTGGGTGTGATGTTGCTGCGCTAGAATTTCAGATTGCCACCTATTATGGTTTGTAACACTATCAACAGTAAATCGCTTTTATCGCAAAAATTTCATTATTAGCCACAACTTTTAAAGGGTTTTTATGTGTTTTTATTTCATTTCCTCTACACTTGCTTTTAGTGCCACTTGCTTCAGATATTATTTGGTACTTTCGTTAATTCTCAGAGTTATATCTTCTGCTGCTGCTTAAGCTTAAGTTTGTTCCATGGGCTCAAGAGCTTCAGAAGTAATTTTTTCTTCTGTCTGATCGATGTTATCAAAAGCTTTAAAAAAGTCAACTCTTTTCATTTTCATTCATCCAGTACGTTTCCATTTGCATCCTCAGATTAAGCTTTTTGCAAGACTTTGTATTTTTGCTGTTTTAGCTTCAACAATGTTCATTCCATCAAAACCTTGTGAGTCTTCAGGTCAAACTGAGTCCACTTGAAAGCGCAATTTATACAGATTTGTTCGAGCTTAACACAAGCTGCCTCTTATCAAAGGAGCTTCTGGTTTCAAATGAAAAAAATACTACTTCGCCCTGAGCCTTTTAAGTAGATGCAAATGAAGCAATTTCGGTGAAAACAATGCAGGCAGCAAATAGGATATTTTCATTACATTGTAGGCCGCAGAGCGTTTAGCTCGATCTTCAATATAGAGGGCTTTTATCGTGAAACTGTACTAAATACGGCAACATCTGCTGAAATCGCTGCCTAATCCTAGTTAAAATTTCATTGTGTAAGGTTGCGCCATTTCCCTTGCGATGCCATGACGAAATTGCTGAATTTAAATAAAATACGAGCTATGCAAATGTGAATTAGCTCTATGCGGCGGCGAATGGTTATTATTTTGTATCTCTTCGATATGATCGCTCCAATTGTCTGCTGGTTCATGTAACAGTTCAAGGAAACCAACGTTTCGTATCAGGGTCTTTCTGAAGCTGGAGAAAAAACGATAGTTTTTTTCAATTATTTGAACATTGCATTAAAGAAAAAGCGATAAATGCAGCTGATTATCGATGGTTTTTTTGCAAAGTCTCAAACAGTCTTCCTTGCGGTTTTAGAAACTAACTGAATTAGGTGGAATCTATTGAATGATGGTAATTGATTAAACACGCTGCGCGTTTTTTGTTAGTTAATGTGCGAAATTTGATCAACTAGCCAAACAACCGAAAAAACCCCCATTATTTAATCGGGTCTAGATAGCCAAAGAAATTGAGTTATCAGAAAAACGAAACGAATTCAACGTGCTTGAGCAGAAGATTACAAGCTCGGCTTGAAAGGATTGAATGTTGCTAGTTGAGGGATTACATTTTTCAATTATTAAACAGTAAAAAGAAGCGGCGAAATTGAAAAATCTGCCAGTCAAAGCGATTCTAGGCACAAGTGGGAAAAAGCGTAAAAATAAAAAGCAAATTGCCTTTCCGTGTTTTGCGCCCGGATAATGATACTTGTAACTTTGCTTTCGCGATTTGATTTATTACTGATGGCAAAAGTACAAGTGCGTTTATAGAAGAAAGGCGACGTTTTCCTGCACCACTCACAAGCCATACAATTGGGCGATTTTTTTTTCTATATCTGATATCAATTTTTCAGAAAAACCTTTTCAGCGCAAAAGCAATATTGAATTTGCTGCTTCCACTTCGAAGGGATTTTTTCCCTTTCTGGCAAAAATTGAATTTATTTGTTATGGCGCACTATATTAAAAGCCTTTCTGATGGGTTTCTATACATTTTGCTATCAAATATCGGCGAAACTCTAGAGCCACTTTCCCTGCACAAGGGGTGGCTCAGGCCATCGTCCCAATGGACGGCAAGTTGGGTCCAGTTTCAAATAGAATAAAATCAAACATTTATTAACATGAACCGACGGAACCCCATTCGGAATTAAATTGCACTTTTTAATGCAAAATCTCTCGCTATCCCCCAGTTGGATTTTCCGGCTACTCTGGACGTAATAGAGTTTTCTACACACATTATACTGCCCGCGTCCGGAGTTTTAACAGGGGTTAGCTAAAAAGAGCGAAGCCATGAAATGTCTTTATGCTACGTTACTGTTAATGACATTACTCCCTTACTTTGCGTCCGGAAATCGCTTGTATGAAGCCTATTAACCTCATGTTTGACTCAATCATCCCCAAAAAAATCATCATCGTGTCCTTGTTTCCGAAGACTGAAGGTAGTTAGAAAATCGATTTTCGTTGCAGCCTCCTCTGGAAGTTCTCCGAGTGCCACTTTGATACCAGAAAATGTTTCTTCGATGGTCAATTCGATCAATTGACACCCCGTAAAAAGACGTGAATATTCATGTTGTTTCCAGTTGTTTTCTCAACTTATTTTTCATTTCCCGTCTACTTTTCATTTCTTAGATTTATCATTTCTGATGTAGCTTTAAGTCCATCATCAACAATTCCATTTGAAAAACCTTCAATGCGTTTATCAATTTGTTATTCCTGTTAAATTGCTGCTGGTTTTTTGTTATCTGTGTTCACTTTTTTAAAAGCCTTTGCTTATGCGCTCTCTAAACGCTCTTTAATTAATGCAAATAATGGAATTTATCTGAATAAAAAATCCACACAAACCAGGTTTATTCGCACTAACATTTCCATTTAAAGTTCGTCAAACAAATCATTTTCGTTCAGTTGCCTTAAAGTTCCCCTGTCAAGAAAACCCAGTGAAAGAAAAATAATTCTGTGGTAAAAACGCTGATAAAATCCACGATTTTCTGCACAAAAATGTAAAATGTAAACTGAAATTTAAATTAAATACGCTGATCAGCGCTTCAATTGGGCTTGATGGTTTAATTGGGCATACATAAAGCAAACTTGCAAGGCAAATGGAATAAAAACGATAAACCCGTTACAGTTTAAATTGCAGTTCCTCATGCCAAAAATCACTTTGGATAACCTCCATTAGGATTTTCCGGTTAGTTTGGGCCTGATAGAGATTTCAGCCCACAAAGTGTCCGCTTGCGAGGTTTTAACAAGGGTTTGCTCAAAGGAGCGAGTCAATGCAATATTTTATCAGAATTTTCGCCAGACTTTTACATGCTTAAAATCACGATATAAACAAGATTTGAGTGGATGAAATTAAGCTTCAAGACCACATTGAAACCCTAGTTGTGCGTCTCAAAGATTTCCTTGTCCAATTCCTTAAATTTGCTTGTGAAACCCAACCGAACCGACGGTATTTGCTGGCGATATAAACTCACAACAAATGGCACCAATATTCCCAAACCGGTAAACTTGCAAGAAATGGCCCCGCATTGTATCCAGACAATATATGGATGTAATGTATTGTTTCTGGATTTAGCGCCTTGTCAAACCTTTAATACCTGCAATGCCGATTAATAATCAGCACAATCCACCTGGGTTAAGAGCTTTGGTTTTGAGGGCGAACATTTTCCATTAAAGCATGTTCTTTGGATTTGCACAGCGAAATCTTTTGCGCATTTTTTCCATTAGTTCTTGTCCAAATCAAAACGGTTGATTGAACAACGCAAGGCTGCTTGTTCTACGCTAATCTGCCATGAACCGTGATATGAGCTTTAAGGAAAAATTAATCAGAGTGCAATTATTACGTTAACAATGGAAAGTCTTCTCCATCACGGCTGTTCCATGTCTTTGACGATAATTAATGGCCAGTAATCTATTTTGGCCGTTCGGTAGACAGTAAGCCGGAGACCGAGCAAATACCGACGTAGTCTTACATAAAGCTCAGATTATTAATTGATGTCTCCGGATTTACGGGCCTGACAAGGTGTTAAACCCAAGAATAGGGCCGTAACATCTCACCTAACATGTCCATGTTTACACGGTAATGTTAGCCGAGGTAAAGTGCGGTTTGAACAAAAGGCTTGGGCAGATCAGAGCAGATATTTAGATTGATTAGATGTGGTTCAATTCCATTCACAATTTAGTAGACAACGTGAGGAAAAGACACTGAAGCTCCTTCTTTATTGGGCATCGGGTCCGTATAACTCACTTTGGCTAATCCAAACAGAACCGTTGTTGTGCTTGGTTATCTCAGTCTGCCAGTTTATTTTCTTTATCGCTTTTCCAGCCGTTGCTGTTTCCAGGATTTCTACCTACTTTTTGTTTCCTAACTTCCACAAAGCTTTCGCAGCTTAAATGTCCAGTTTCACGCAGTTCGTTTATTTTGCTGTCGGGCTTTCGATGGCAGGTAAAAGCGGACAGCAAACAACTATATTGTTTTAGGTCGCTAACCGAGTTTTAAACGGAATAAGTCGTTAAGACACGAAAAAAATCCCGTCCTCGGTCTTGAACTAGTTTGAAGCACAAAAACGGGCATTTCAACGATTTAAAATCGAGCAAATGCATTTTGAGGCAAAAACCAGATAATCAATCAAATGTTAAAACAGACACAGAAAAAAATACAAAACAAACCCGCCTGTGTTACTTGAGGTTTATGAACTTATGAACATATCAGTTACGCTTTCGTTATTCATCATTTCGCTTTAAAGCCGGTATGGTTCTTTTCGTTTTGCCCGATATTCGTTATACAATGGAACGTTATCTTGCAATATGCCCGATTATTTGAGATATACGAATCAATCTATATTTTGTTTTCCATTGCGAAACCCTTAACTGGGTTGTTGCTCGGAAAATGATTGATCGGTCTTGGCTATTTTCAAACCTGTTTGCGATATTAAAAAGGGTTGAGCCGGCTTCCACCCAGGCATTTTATCAAAAAATCAACAAGGAATTTTGAGCAGAAGGTTTTTGGTGTTTTAAGAGCGGCTTGCAAATTTCTGAAATAAAAAAATGAGAGAAAATTACGTTGTTTGATTATGGGTCATTGCTGCTAGAACCGCCTAAAAAATGTCTGTTTAATTTCGTATTTATATAAATAATCTTTATTTCCCAATAGGCTATCGGCCCTCGGCCTTTCTGCCCTTGCATATATACATGTATTGTGTTAATTTTCTAACTTAAAATATCTTAACTGTAAACTTAAAATTATTACAAAGCAAAAAAAATCTCTCTTCTATGTCATGTCTTTTCATCGTCTAGCAGGTTGGTTCAGTCGTGTTGGAAGTGTTCAAGTAGTGTTGTTGTTGGGAAGCGGAAGCGGGATTGTCTCGTTTGTCTCGTGAGGCAAAGGGGATTCAGTAGGGTCCAGTTGTAGGGATTGTTTTTCCATTTCGTTTGCAATTGGAGTTGTCTTTCTGTTATTCGCGTTATTTTTGTTCGTTCGTAGAGTAATTGGTTTGAGGGGTTGTGTAGTTGGTTTTGAGTATTATTTTCGTTATTGATCTCAGGGCAATCTGTTCTGTTGTTTGAATGTGTTGTTTAGTTTTCCTAGATGCTTTCGCTGTCAGTATATGTCCGTAGTCAAGCAGAGGTCTACATATTGATTGGTAAATTTTTGTGGCGGTCTTTGTACTAATTCCTTTGTCTTTGTACGTCAGTGATCGAAAGTGTTTTGTCCGTTGAATGATTTTTGTTCTTACGTTCAGTGGGTGTTTTGTAAATTTTAGTTTTTGGTCCAGTGTCATTCCTAGATATTTTGCCTCTTGTATTGGTCTAATTCTGTTTCCGTCTGTTGTTATTGATGGAGAGTCGTCTTTAATTTGGTGGTTTGGTAAAAGTAGTTGGTTTTTCGTGGCGTTTGGTGTAAGTCTCCATTTGTAGAACCAAGCAATTGTATTGTCTGTTAGTGTTTGAAGGTTTTGTACTGCTTTTACTGTAGTTTTATGGTGCACGATCAATGCAGTGTCGTCGGCGTATTGTAGTATGTAAGCAGATTTGTCAATGTGTCTTTTGTCGTGGAGAGTGTGATTGTATATGTCGTGGCAGCATATATTGTAAAGAAGGGGTGATAGCGGGGATCCTTGCGGGAGTCCTTGTTCAGGGGAGAAAGCAAAGGAGAGGGTGTTGTCTATGCGTATTTCTAGGTGTCTGTTTGTCAGTAGGTTTCTGATTGCGTGAATTATGTATTTGGGGGTTTTAAGCTGGGAAAGTTTGTATAAAAGTCCTTTGTGCCACACACTGTCAAAGGCCTTATTGATGTCCATGAAGAGACATGCTGTTTTCTTGTTCGTGAGGTGAGTTGTTTGTATGTTGTTGGTTAGTATAAAAAGTGGGTGAACAGTTGAGTATTTGGGTTTAAATCCGAATTGGTATTGTGGTATGTGTTGTCGAACTGATTGTTGCAGTCTATTTTTTATTATAGTTTCAAAAATTTTACTTAGTACAGGGAGTAGTGTGCAGGTCTGTAGTTTTGTGTTTGTGTATTATCTAGTCCGGTTTTAGGAATTGGTATTATTATTCCTGTTTTCCAGGTACCTGGTATCGTGTTAGTTTCAATACAGTTGTTAAATAGAATCAGTATGTGTGTGTGTGTGTTTGTGGAGTAAGATTTTTCAGTAGTTTGCCTTTTATATTGTCTTTTCCCGGCGCCGTGTTTTTAATGTGTGCGAGTGCTTCGTCGTTTTCTGCTTCAGTAATTAGTTGATGTAATTTGTCTGCTTAACTGTTTAATTCTCTATCCATTGGTAAGAAAGCAAGCGCTGTGCCTAAATTCGTTTTTGAGACATAAACGAAAAGATGGCGGTATGCTTGAGCGGGTGACCCAATTTTGCAAACCGCATAAAACTTAAAAGTTTCGTTTTTTATGTGAAAACTGCCCTTGTTTTCCAAGTGATATTTTACGTGGTAAATGTGTTATTCCATTCTTTATTGCGCCATGCATAAATGAACACTCTAGTCTACTTTATTCAGCAGCCATGTTCAAAAAGGTGGAGTTATGTTTGGAAAGATGGCCTTATATTGTCTTTGGGCAATATGAAATTTTGCAATTGTGTGAAAACTACCTCCTTTTCCTACATGGTTTTACGTGGGACATTTAGTTTCTAATTCTCTATCCAGTGATATAAAAACAAGCATATTCGCTCAATTAGTTCTTGAGTTCTTGATCAAAAAATAGATAGAGTTAAGTTTAACTCAGATACATGTACCAGAAATCAGCTATGGAAAACCGTGACAATAGCGATATTAGAGACTACAATGACTAACGAAAATCGAGGCTCCACTGTCGCTAGAAGGCAGCCCCGGATAGGAGACGGCACTCTGGCTCTGTGTGGGAGAAGGAGGAAACTTAAAGAAAAAGGCCTGGACGACGCTGAAAGAAGGGAGCAACATAGAGTCATTTCGAGGGATATACAGAGACGTTGCAGAGAAGACAAGAATTCGTATTACCAAGATCTATGTAAAGACATTGAAGAACATCTGACAAAGATCTCGTAAACAATCACGCGTAACTTTAAACCTAGGGGTTGGTCCCTTAAGGATAAAAATGGCACCCTAATAACTAATACAAATCAAGTGCTGGACGTCTTGAAAGACTATTGTACATTACTCTATGATGATGATTACTCATCCCTTAACAAGTAAACCCGGAAAATGAACCGAGCATCATCTTGACTGAAGTAGTCACAGCACTCAGAGCACTTAAGAAAGGAAAGTCCACCGGAATAGATTCGATCCCTGCCGAGGTCTGGAAGGTCCTTGAGGAGAGGAACATTAAATTGCCACATCTGTTATGCCAGCAAATTTGAAACAGGGGGGTGTGGCCAGACGAATGGTCTGTATCCTCTGTAATACCCATTTATAAGAAGGGATCAACGATGGACTGTAACAAATATCGTCTTGTGTCCCTATGTATATTCTTCGATCTCGGTTGGTCCACTTACTCGATCACCAAATAGCACCTGAACAGGCAGGATTCACCAGAACAAATACTAAACGTCCGAATACTCATGGAGAAAGCCAGGGAATACTATGCACCCATGTGTATGTGTTTTGTCGACTACCAAAAAGGGTTGGACAACGTAAAATGGTCAAAATTGTGGGAAATCTTGTGCATTGTGGGCGTGCCTACGCATCTGGTAAATCTCATTAAAAAATTATATTCGCAAAGTAGAGGGGTCATCAGAATTGACAATCGTATTTCCAGAACAGCAGATATCAAAAAGGGAGTTAGACCAGGGTGTATTTTATCACCTCGCTTGTTTCATATACAGTGTGTCCAGTATAAAATGATGTACATGGGGATATTGGAAACTGTTAGAGTTACAGGGTGGACCAAATGGGGAAAAAGTTGCGCAATCAAGTGCCTATAAATAATCTGTCATCAACTTCCTTGAACTCGGAATAACAACGGATATACAGGGAAAAAAAGAAAAAAGTGCGTTTTATAAAATCCTTTATATCGTGTATATTATAAAAGATACAATCACTAAATTTTCAGGGTGGGGGTAAGAAAGGAGCGTGAATTTGAATTTTTTTTGAATTTGAATCTAGGCCCACTATGTTCAATAAGGCCGAAGTCAACTTTTGTTTTTCTTATGGGCGCCATATTGGATTTCTGCATTTTTAAATTCCCCTTTAAATATGCTCTTCAGCCATGTATAACATGTTTATGTTCGGTCAAGATAAATAATTAAAATTAACAAAATTAAGATTTAATGGTAGTAGGCATTGATATTTCTATTAATTATTAATTAATTAATTAATATTAACCTCTTACAAACTAACGTAGCGGAAGCACTTATGGATGTTCCAGTAGATACCCTGCAAAACTTGTATTTCCAACAAGACGGCGCGCCGCCACATAATGGACGTATTATCACAGAATTTTTAAATCACGAATTTCCCAACAAGTGGATAGGCAACCTGGGACCAGTAAGATGGCCTGCGAGATCCCCTGACATAACACCGCTTGATTTTTTTGCATGGGGTTTCCTCAAAAATGTGGTATACTGTAGGTCATACGAAACCGAAGAGGAGCTGAGACACGCTGTTATAGAAGCTGTTAACAGAATTACCCCAGAAATGATCAGAAAATCCTGTGAAGCAGTAATGAGACGATGTATGTTGTGCGTGCGAGAAAACGGTGGCTTATTTGAACACCTACTTTAATCCGAAAATGTTACTTGTTCTTTTGCAGTGTTCGATGTATGATCAATAATAATTTAAAGTAATAATTAATAGAAATATCAATGCCTACTACCATTAAATCTTAATTTTGTTAATTTTAATTATTTATCTTGACCGAACATAAACATGTTATACATGGCTGAAGAGCATATTTAAAGGGCAATTTAAAAATGCAGAAATTCAATATGGCGCCCATAAGAAAAACAAAAGTTGACTTCGGCCTCATTGAACATAGTGGGCCCAGATTATTTTTTACTTTATTTTCAAATTCACGCTCATTTCTTACCCCCACCCTGAAAATTTCGTTATTGTATCTTTTATAATAAACACGATATAAAGGATTTTATAAAACGCACTTTTTTCTTTTTTTCCCTGTATATCCGTTGTTATTCCGAATTCAAAGAAATTGATGACAGATTATTTATAGGCATTTGATTGCGCAACTTTTTTCCCATTTGGTCCACCCTGTAACTCTAACGGTTTCCAATATCCCCATGTACATCATTTTATACTGGACACACTGTATATACGGAATGTTTGATAAGAGATATACTTGATGAGTGGGAAGGTGGCTGTGCCATAAATGGGAATTTGGCATCGGCAACACGGGTTGCCAACATCTCACCGCACAAGATCTACACCGGCTCGGTTCATTTACGTCCGAACGCGTATAACCGATGTCCGGCGTATAAGGCAGGGTCTACCTAAGCCTTACTGACGAGTCCAATAGGTAGACCCGGGACGAAACGCAGGGCTCATCACATAACACCATAATTAGTGACAATAAAATTGACTGAAAACCCAGGAATACATTGGAATGAATAAATGGGAATAAAATTTAAAATCTTAGATATGCTGAGGACACTCTTCTGATCGCTAACTCAGCAGAAGAACCTACAGAATTGGTACAACGACTCAAGAAAACATCAAAAGAGTATGGTCTAAAAATCAACTATGCCAAAACTAAAGTATTGATAGTTGATAGATCGGACAAGACAGCAAACGGGCCACATCACATTGCCAAATGTGAAGTGGTAGCACCTGGGTGCCCTTATCCACTCCTCCGGCAACTGCGAGATGGAGATCCGCCGTCCAATTCAACCAGGCCGAACAGCAATGAGCCAATGACCTAAGATATGGAAAGATCGACATCGATACCAAAAAATCACTGGTCCATGCCCTAGTATTCTCCATTTTCTGGTACGCTTCCGAGACATGGGTTATAAAGGTGTTATATGGGTGTGGCCAAGAATGCTAAGAATACCGTGGACGGCTCATCGCCCCAATGTGTCATCGCTGAACAAGATTGGACCATCAAACCGTCTCAGTAGCTTGACATCAGCGCAAATACTGAACTTCTTCGGACATATAACTCGCCACGACAACATCGAGGGACCGATTGTCCAGGGCAAACCCCTTGGCAAGAGGAAACGCGGATGCTCCCCATCTAGATGGACAGACATTGTTTCAAAAGTAACCGAGCGTCCACTCGAGGAAGCCATTAGAACGCTGCTGACCGTGGGAAATGGCGAGAGACTCTGAGGAGAGTTCTGAGAAATAACACCTGACATTAACTTGTGATCACTACACGTCGTTCTCGACGTTAGACTAAGAAGAAAAAGGAGTATTACTGTTGTCCTTTATCTTCTTTACTAATGGGGCTTTAATTATTAATCTTCTCGCTTTAAAGAGAAATCAAAACAACTTTTCCGAACTGGGCTAACTGTATTATGAGCCAAAGGCATCCACTTGTAACAATTCCTCGATAACACCATTTCCACTCTTTTGATTCACCATATAAATCAAATTAACTGAAACAAGGTTGCTCGGTTTACGTCCATCACACGCCCCAAGATTTAATTACGTTCGCTTTTAAACACTTTCCTTTCGATCGCTGATTAGAAGCAGTCAAAGCTGAACATCCTCAGGGCGGAAATCAACGTTGCCGATGAGAATTAGAGCTGGAACTGGAATTTATTTGTTTCAGTTTGTCGAGCCAATCAGGTTGACGGTGTAACGACACCAAAGAGATTTATGATAAGAGATCGGAAAAAACTAGTGAACGAAGCTCATAAATCGCTTTGGTTTCGCGTTTGAAGTGTTGTAAAAACAATGTCCTATTTTCCTTTCACATAATAATCGAAGCGTCTTTGATTGGCTATCACGATGTTTTGTTTTAATGGGTATTTGCTTGGAAAACTTTACAGATTCTTGAATAAATTTCATAAGAAAGTGATGTGGACATTGCAAAACATCGCATGTTGAATAATCGTGATTTCTTGCTCTTTTGAGCGCTTGTCCTTAAGTCGACCTGTGCAATAAAGAGTTGAAATAATTAGACACATAATAACTAAACGCGTAATTGTTGCGTATAATAAATTTTATTGAAAACTACAAAATATTGCCATGACTTAATTGTTCATGGTGCAATGTCTTTATTAGTTCAGGCAGCATAATAACGCTTTACTTCTGTTTCAGGTTCAATAGTAAGGGACTGGCGTGCTCAAGGTAACAATTTGCTTATTCTTTTGTCAGGTTAATTGCATACACGTAAACGTGAAATGAATTAATGGCAACCTTCTAATGGCATTTCTTCTTCCACTATGTCCGGATCGAAGCCGGATTTATTGCAGAAATTATATCTTAAATGCCTGATGTAAACCGTTGAAATCTCCCGACACTGCCGGACAATTTTGCGCCCAAATCCCGACCACAGCATATCCAGATTAAGTTTTAAATTATAAATGAAGTCGCCCTCGGATCCCGAATTTATCTAGAGTATGGATTAGGCAAGATTAATAATAATATCCTTCGGAAGTAATTATTACGGTCCGGAGGTTCAGCTCATTAGCCAGTATATAACTACGGTGCCTATAATGTATTAAAGATACGAGTTGGAATATTCACCTTTGAAAAAAGACAATTATTCCCATTAAATTTAAAGAGTTTTTCCATGCCAATGGATTTTTAGCAGTGATAGAAAAATCAACAGTGGGAGTAATTGTAGATTTTAGGATTAAAACGCAAAATTTCGAATATTGCTGGATTCTTCTGTAAATTTCTCTGGGTTTTTCGAATGTGAAGTGAAGTTAGTGGCTGGTTGGACTATTAAAAATATAAATAAAATAGAGCAAGCCGCCAACTGAAATTTTCTTTATCCAATGGAGAGACTTGAGTCTCCATAATGTCAGCGTTTTATTTAAATCCCACTCATTTCTGATTTGAGCACTTTGCAAATCTTGGTGTTAAAATCAGTGTTTTTCCCAATTTGCACGCTCTACTTTAAATATTCGTAACTTCTAATCTAGAACAAGCCTTGTCATGAAATATTTACAATCCATAGAAGAAACTTGAATATAAAGTGTCTCAAAGATTCATTCGAATCGCACATAATTGTGCTTTTGGCGCCCTTTGTAAATGCTGCTGGAAAAGTGAATATTTTCATCCAACTGCAAGCTCTATTTTGAAACTTCTTAACATCTGACCCAGTACGAGAAGCAACCTGAAATTTTCCCAGTTTATAGACGAAACTTGCGGCTTGAACAGATTCGAGTTGTAATCGAATAGCAATTAGTTCGCATTTTGGAACACTTTGCAAATGCTGGGATAAAACCGACTGTGTCCACTCAACTGCAGGCGCTACTTTAAAAAAAAATTATATTTTCTAGTCTAGAGCAAGCCGCCAAATGAAATTTTTAGCGTACCAAGCCGAGACCCACGTCTGAAAAACTGCGGAGTTTCATACAAATCCTGCTCAGTTCTGAGTTTTGCTCACTTTGCAAATGTTAGTTTGAAAATGAGTATTGTGTCTCAATTACACGCTCTTTTTAAAAAAATTCCTAACATCCACTCTGGAGCAAGCCTCAGCTTGAAAAATCGACAGTCTTCAGAAGAAACTTGAATATAAAAACTGTGGAAGTTTCATTCAAATGGCACTTAATTGCTGTTTGTGCGCCATTTGTAAATGCTGCTTAAAAAGGGGAGCAAGGAAGGAGCCTCCACGCACCAATGTGTGAATTTTCATATTACCAAACAAATCTGTAGACGCATTGTGGCGCTCCCTGGAAACGTCTTCACAAGAGACGGCTAATCCTTCCATCACCGAATCATCACCGCTGTCATTTCCACGGCAAAGACAATGCAAAAGTACAAAGGGCTCTTCTCAGAGCCAACTTTGACTATAATCAGCATTAATATCGAGGGAAACACGAAAAACTAGCAGGACATACTCTCCCAATTATGTGAGACAACAAATTGCGACATACTGTGTATCCAGGAAACACACAGAGATGAAAATTCGAGCAGACCGGACGTTACTGGAATGAACCTAAGCATTGAAACCCCCCATAATAAATACGGAAGTGCAATTTGCACTAAGCCCTCCCTTGCTATTTCATCGGTAGCAAAAAATATTCAGGACGATATTGAAACTCTCACGGTAGAAATTGGAAAACTTACAGCAACTTCTGTATACAAACCACCAGGAAAAGAATACAGATTTTCCCATACAAACAACTTTCAGACACAAAACACAAAATTCGTTATTGGCGATTTTAACAGTCATCATATTGCGTAGGGATATGACCACAATGATCCAAATGGAGATCTTGTGGAACAATGGGCTGAGTCAAACGGCCTATCACTGATTCATGACCCCAAACTACCTTGCTCCTTTAATAGCAAGATATGGAAACGAGGCTACAACCCGGACCTTTATTTCGCCTCTGGCAACATTGAGCAACAGTGTACAAAGGTTGTCTACAATGCTATACCAAAGACTCAACATCGCCCCATTGGTATAAACATTCACAACGCTATAAAAACACCAAGAATCCCATTCAGAAGACGTTTTAACTTTAAAAAGGCAAATTGGAATGCTTTCACAAAAACCCTCGACAATGAAATTCATACAATCAAACCTACTCCAAACAACTACGATGTTTTTGTGGACTTGGTCAAGCGCATATCTAAAAAACACATCCCTAGAGGTTGTAGACAGCAGTACAGACCCGGAGTAGCAAGCGACATTAAAAGCTTAATGGAACGATATAAGAAGCTATATGAAGAAGATCCCTTTAACGACGATACCATCGAATGTGGCTCAGCACTGCTAACCGAACTGAGCAAAGCAAGGCAAACAAAGTGGCTGGAAACTCTGGAGAAAATGGACATGACACATAGTAGTAAGATGGCCTGGAACACAATCAAGAAACTAAGCGGCGACCCCCTAGCACCGAAACAAAGAACCAATGTTACACCAAATGGGAAAACACAACAAAAAACAAGCAAAGAGAACCTAATCAGAGACGCTGGCAAAGAAACTAACCTGCTGGGCTTGGGTTTTACTATACAAGAACTTAACCAAGCAATAAACACTATGAAAAACGGAAAGTCTCCAGGGGTAGACGGTATGTTTACTGAACAGATCAAACATTTTGGAAGGAAAACTAAAACCTGGCTTCTGGCCCTTCTCAACAACTGCTTAAAATCATAAAATCATACACAATACCCAAAATGTGGCGAAGAGCAAAGGTAATTGCGACACACAAACCTGGGAAGAATCCCGACCTACCAAATAGCTACCGCCCAATATCACTGCCATGCCATCTTTTTAAACTCTACGAACGGCTAATCCTCCAGAGAATTCAGAAACACATAGACCCTCTGTTAATACCCCAACAGGCAGGCTTTAGACCTGGAAAATCATGCACTGGTCAGGTACTAAATCTCACAGAACACATAGAGGAGGGATTCCCAAATAACAAAATAACAGGAGCTGTGTTTATCGATCTCACAGCCGCCTACGATACAATAAACGATAAAACCCTGCTTATCAAAGTCTACAAAACCACAAAAGACTACAAACTAACGAAAGCAGTTCAATCAATACTCCCAAACAGAAGGTTCTATGTGGAAGTTCAAAATAAAAAAAGCCGCTGGAGAACCCAAAGAAACAGTCTCCCACAAGGAAGTGTTCTGGCCCCCACTCTATTTAATATATACACCAATTACCAGCCCATAATAGAAAACGCCAAACACTACGTGTACGCTGACGACCTAGTTGTCACAGTTCAAGGTCAAACATTCGGGGAGATAGAGGTAAGGCTGGAGGACGCAATGGAAGCTATGGCCAAATACTATCGAAAAACTCGCTAAAACCGAACCCTTCAAAAACTCAAGTAAGTGCTCTCCATTTAAATACTCACAAGGCTCACAAAAAACTAAAGGTGTCCTGGGAGGGCAAAGAACTAGAATACGCTGAAACACCAAAGTATCTGGGTGTAATCTTGGATAGAACACTAACCTACAAACAGCACTGCCACAAAACCGGACAAAAAGTAGTTGCTAGAAATAGCCTTGTACAAAAACTAGCCGGAAGCTAATGGGGTGCAAAACCTCAAGTCTTGAGAACATCCACGCAAGCCCTCTGTTTTTCAGCTGCAGAATATGCCTGCCCAGTCTGGTGCAGATACCGCCTTAAACAAAACCTGAAGGATTATTACTGGCTGCATGAAACCAACACCAATCAATCAATTGTACAAAGCAGCGGGCTTCGCAGAACCAAGCGAAAGACGAATGGGTATAGAGCACGTAGAAAAATTTAAGCAAACTTTCGATGATCGCCATGTCCTTTATGGCCAAGAACAACAACGGAAAAGGCTCAAATCAAGGAAAATTTTTCTACAGTGTGCCACCGTGGAACCGCCCGAAAACTTCCCTATCAACGAAAGCCCCTGTGCAGGGTCAAATTTGAACTGGAAGACATGGAGAACGCTAAACAGAATACGAACCGGCGTGGCACCCGTAAAATCAGACAAACTAAAGAGGAAAACTGAGGAAGACCATCAGTGTCTCTGTGAATGTGGGGAGATACAAAACATGGGCCATCTGCTGGGATGCACATTATGTCCTGCAATGTGCTCCATCGATGAGATGTGGATTGCAAATGAAAATGCACTCGAAAAAGTGAAAGTAAGCTGCTGAAAAAATGAATGTTTTCTTCCAACTGCAAGCTCTACTTTGAAAATTTTTAACGTCTGATCTAGTGCAAGTAGCAACCTGAAATTTTCCCAGTTTATAGAAGAAACTTGCAGCTTGAAAATGATTAAATTTTATTCGAATCCCGTACGAATGCATTTTTTGCTTATTAGGGGAATTTTCGGTTAGATGCAAAAATTGTCAATCTAGTGGAAATCATTGCCACTCTTCTGTTCAAAACCAAATTGACCTGCTCATTCCTTTTTCTTACAGTTCTCGAATTTGTGGACGCTAATGCTACATTTGTGCAAAAGTTGCAAAAGAAGTAAAATTGGAAACTTTTACTGCTTAAAAATAGCAAATACTCCCACCAAATTTGTAACTCGGTCACTTTTTATGACTAGTCTTGAAGTCCTCCTAAGAATGCATGCAGTTTTCTTCATGAAAATGGAATATTTGCAACGCCAAATTGTGCAATTTTCAAAGTAGTGGGAATAATTGTCATTTGCAGGTACTTGAACCCCTTGAGGAATTGAGGTCTTCGGCAAAAATCTACGCATTTAGTTGGTGTTAGCACAAATGAATGTTCGTATTGGGCTTATGTTGCCATCATGTTCATTCAGCTCAAAGTTGAACAGTTTGGTACTTAAGAGCGAGAATTGTTCCCACAAAATTTGCAAATGAATTTTTTGCCCAAAACAGAACTTTTAAACGCTTTTAAATGTTTTTTCTCTATGTAAAAGCAAATCTTCCTAGATTGAGGCTTCTTAAAGTGCAGGAATTTTCCCACTATATTTGTCACTTTTGCATTTTTCTATCGAAATTGTCTCTTTCGTTTTTTAAATTGGCGAGCGTTCTAGAGTACCATTACTCTCACTTTTAGCAATACTGAAACCATATAAATAATAACTGCAAATGCAACCCAAAGCAAAAATCCTCTTATTAAAAGAGCTTTTTCTGCTTCTCTATCAGCAACATTCTGCCGTTCTAATATGCGACCGTAAAACCTGCAACATCCGGCAGAAAAATTACAAAAAAAAGGTTTTATGAACATGCTCGATATATTCAAAGCGGACCCCTATTAGTGGATGCTAAATGTTCCTGCTTTGAACAAACAGGACAATTTGCTTCAATTAATGCCCGTATGATTTCTGGCTTCCAATTTTAAGGGACATACGTTGTCCGAATACTTTAGCAGCGGTTTCATTGCATTCACTCACAATCAATGCTAATTGAGCGGGAATTGTGGACTTGTAAATGTGCATTTTGCAAAATTTAAACTTGAGTAGCTTCAACAAACTGTAGAATTCTCAACTTAAAGAAAGTTGCCTAGATTTATTCGTCGGTTTCTTCGGTTACATGGTGAACTTGCCCAGTTTCTACAAGTCAAGCAGGAAATTAACCTGAGTTTTGGCCCAGATTTCACAAACTCATCTTATGCACCTAAGATGAGTTTGTGAAATCTGGGCCAAAACTCAGGTTAATTTCCTGCTTGACTTGTAGAAACTGGGAATTCTTCTATGCAAATCAGCGTGAATAAAATAGCAATAAACAACCGAATTGACACGGTTCCTTCATCAATTTAAGGCTATTAAATGAATAATCCGTTCCATGTAACAACAAGTTCCCATAGAGAATAAATGTCGAAGAAAAATTGAAAGTAATAACTAACTTTTCAGTCACGTGAATCACAGGGCTGACGCGTGACTTGAAAATAGGTCGAAACTGGATGAAATTGATATGGCTTTTGAACGTTGTGTGGTTGTTGGGTTGAAGGTCTCCTTTATTAGCGTGAAATAGGTAGGCCAGTCTCGTGTTTGAAAGCATGCAGGAAATTGTTGAAGAATAAGAGACACGTGACTTTTGCGAAGCAAAAGCAAGACTCGGGCATAAACCAGCAAAAACTTTTTAACTCGCTATACAGGAACTAGCTGGACACTCGATTAGCCTTGATTTCACGCAATTTCACTTATGTATATTATTGACACTCTGGCGGATTGAGATGAAAAAAATCTATCGCATTAATAATTTATAATAACCCAGTTTACCTTTCAAGTTCGTTCAATTCTATGTCAATGTTAAAGTAATGAGTTTTGCAAGTCATTTTTATGGGCTCAAGTGTTACTAGGTTGTAGACGTTGGCGAACCGAACATATATTTCACCGGCACATTTTTCAAGTTAAATTAATGCTTCTTTTGAGTCCTTCAAATGCACAGTTTTGGGAAAAAATGGGGCAAGCATCAGATTTTTCCACATTATTAGCAAATCTTGCCAACTTTAGCGCTGGCAGCAACTTTAAATCAAAATTATAAGTTTTTTCCTTTTTAGAAATGCACCTTTTTGCTAGATTAGGCCTACAGTAGGAACATTCTTAACACAGTGGCAATAATTGTCACTTTCATGTTGAAACCTTTGTCTCATTCGAGATTTTTTGCGGCGGTTTTCGAACTAACTTGCAAATAGAAATTTAAGGATGGAAAAACGACAATTGTTTCCAATAAATTGATAATTGTAATCCTTTTTGTCAGGCTTTTTAAAACTATTTCTACCAAAAGATAGAATATGAAACGTTTAGTTTGATGAAGGTGGCAATTGTTCTTAGTGGGAACAATTGTCGACAATTCTATGGAAAATTCCAATGTTTGCGGTTAAAAATTCCCAACTAATAAAACTGTAAAGATTCAAACATGAAATTGTCTATATTTATTTTCGAAACCCAAAATTAGAAACGGCCAAAATTTGACTGAGCTTGAAAGGCGCATAGAAAGTTTGTAAATTTTCGAAAACGGATTTGGCCAAAATGTGAACATTCTCAATTGTGCTTTCTTGCTTTTAATAGTTCACCATCATTATCAGGCACATGGGCCTCCCTTAGTGTCTGCCACCGCTTTCAGTCTTGTGCGTCCTGTATCCAGTGTCCCCGGATTCTCTTAATATCATCCGTCCATCTTGTTGGTGGTCTGCCTTTCCACTTCACTTTATCCTCCTTACTATAGCGTCCACTGCTGGACATAGACCTCCCTTAGTGTCCGCCACCGCTTTCGGTCTTGTGCGTCCTGTATCCAGTGTCCCCGGATTCTCTTAATATCATCCGTCCATGTTGATGGTCTACCTCTGTTTCTATAGGCTTCGTGCCTTGGTCTCCACTCCACAATACGCTTTGACCATCTTCCATCAGTTGTTCCTGCCAAATGGCCAGCCCAGTTCCACTTCAAGGTTGCAACTCTCCCTAGGACATCAGTCACACCCGTCCTATGCCCTATAGGCACATTGGGTATCCGGTCTCCCAGAGACAGTCCCAGTATTGGCCGCTTGATAGATCTCCTCCTGAGCAACTCCGTTTTATTGGTAAGCGTTAAGGTGTCTGCCCCCAATGTATACTGCCCCACGGGCAATATACATTGATTGTATGTTTTCCGTTTGAGACATAGGGGAATGTGTGATTTGAAAACATCCCTAAACTTTCCAAATGCCGCCCACGCCAAGCCTATTCTCCTGTTCAGCTCGCAGGTTTGATTATCTCTGCCCATCCTGATCTTGTGTGCCAAAATTTTATATGAGGGCACCTGCTCAATACTCCTACCGTCAACTGAGATATTCTTGCTCATGACAAAGTTGGTCATACATTGCGCCTTCGTAAAATTTATTCTTAAACCGACTTCTTCGCTCGCTTTATGAAGGCTCTCCAACATAGTATGCGCCTGGTCAATACTGTCGGCAGTTATGGCAATGTCATCAGCAAACCTCATGTGGCTCGACAGCACTCCGTCGATATTTATGCCCATTTCTTCCCAGTCTACTCTTTTAAAGGCATATTCCAATACGGTGGTAAACAGTTTCGGAGAAATTGTGTCTCCCTGACCAACTTAATAGTTTGAAGGTGGTCGTTTGTTTCATACCCTGCTCTAAATCCCGTCTGTTCACGAGGCTGGAATAGCTCTAATTTAGGTATCAGACGCTAAGCTATAATCTTCATAAAGAGTTTGTAGACATGTGACATCAAGCTCATCCGTCTATAGTTTTCTAGTTTTGCGATCTCTCCCTTTTTGTGCTTTATGATTATTATAGTCTTATCCCACTGGGAAGGTGTTGTTCCCGTCAGAAAACATGCATTGAGAAGCCTGCATATGTTTCCTCCTGCCTTAATAGACTCAATAACAATGTCATCTTCGCCTGGGGCTTTATTGTCCTTCATTTCTTTCAGCGACGCTCTTATCTCATCCAGGGTAATATCAGGAATATCCTCTGAACCTTGGGTTTGTACATGAGGCAAGTTCTTAGGCGGATTGTGTTTCTTTTCTTTGTATAGCTCTTGTAAAAGTCCTCAACCAACTTCAAAATATCTTCCTTATTTGAGTTGGTACGGCCTGCCCCATTCTCCAGCTTACAGATGTTCCTGGTACCAGAGGAGAAGTTTCTTCGAAGGACCTTCAAACTTTTGTTGTTTTCAATTACCTTTCCTATTTCTTCAGATTTAAATTTTCTTATATCTCTCCTGGCGCCCTTTGAGATGTCTCTATTTAGGATTCCTAGTTGGTCTGCATTCGTGGTATGCTTGGAATTTTGTTCCCTTCTCTGTTTCATAAGACTCTTTGTGTTGTCACTAAGCTTATCCTTTGGCTTCTAATTTTTTGAGCACCACCGTTTTTGTGCGTCTTATAAAATTTTGTTAATTTCTCTATTTGCTGTTTCGATATTTAGCTCCTCGTTTCTCGCAAACCCAGAGTTCTCCAGTTCAAGGTCTATCTCTTTCTGGTATTCGCCCAGGTCTTTAACATCAGACCACCTTTGAGGTGCTCGCTTCATGATCATAGTTGCCCTCTCTCGTTTTATATTGGTAGTCTCCCTTGCTCTTACCATTCTATGGTCAATACTAAATGAAAATGCACAATATTTTTCGTGTCAGTGATCATAATCATAATAATAATCGATCTCATTTTTGGTAATTCCATCTGGGCTTGCCCACGTCCAGCGCTTCTGTTTACTCGTTTTAAAAAATGAGTTCATTGCATACAGTCCATGGTGTGCCAGGAAGTCAAGGAGTGTATTTCCTGTTTCATTCCTCTGGCCATACCCACGTTCACCCATAGCGGACTCATATTTAAACATATTTAAGTCCTACATGTGGGATTTAATGAAAATGAACTGAAATTTCGCAATGAAAATGTAATTTTTGGTTATCGCTCACGTTTTATTTCTGAAACTGGGCAAATTGTCGACTGTTCCATTTTAAAATTATTTGCTTCCTTTGCCTGTAGTTGGCAATAACGTGTGCAAACTGATGCCAGTTTTGAACTTATGTGGAAAATAAGAAAGTAAAATTTCCATTTATAGATCTAGCCAACAGCAAAACTCTGAATCCTTTAGGTTCAAAGGTTTTGTCGTAACAAAACCTTTGAAAAATTGAAGAAATTGTCGATATAGTGACGACAATTGTCTCTCCTTTTAAGCGCTAAACAGCCACAGGCAGTTCTTAAGGAGAACAGCCAATTGGAAAATGTAATTTTCTGGACACAATGGATATTTTCTAGTAGATTATTTCTTGTTCTTGTAACGAATTCGATATCTGCAAGCAGCAATACAAACTCCCACTTTGATGGGTTTCAGAACTAGCTGCGTGTATTTCACGCTCGGAAACAGTTGCAAAACTCATAAACAATTGACCTCCACTAAGATATGAATTAACTTTACTACGGTGAAAATGGGCCCACTCATATTACAAACAGCCACTTTTGTTGTCATCCAACCAAGTAGAAAATTCACGGTCAAGGCTGCTCGGTCAAATGAGCTGCAGATGCTTCACTCTCAAGGCTCACCACTTTTCGCGCAAATAAATATATAAATAAACACATAAATGAGGGAGATTTTTAAACTTAGAATTAATGACTAATAAACTTGATGGGTAATTAACTTTGTCGGTTTTAATGTTTGCACATCAAGCTGTTTCATCAATGCTGTTAATGCGGAACAATGTTAAGTCAATAATTTATTGGTGTCGAATTCAAGGTTTAAAGCATTAGCCAAGCTAGAAATTGGGTGATTTTTCAAAGGAAATCTATTCCCATCATCTACCAGAAGAATATGCATCTCAGCCATGTTCTTCACGAAAATTCTCAAACAATCCCCTTGCTTTCTTTATAATGTCCCATATCAGCTCCAACGCAATACAGTTGCAGATAAAATTCGTTATGAAACAGAAGTAGGTAGTAAATTGTGTGCGTGTTAAGCGTAGATTTTTCCTGCTGCTGATACGAGCTAATAGCTGGTTAGAAGTTTTAATTAGTCAAAGGTCAGAAAGTCCTATAAATACGACTCTCTCCTTGAATGTTTGGGTTGCAAAACTTTGTCACCGTTTATTTATTCGTTTGCTTTTGTCACATTACACGCTGCTGTCGTCACTTTGTAAATATCTGCTGTAGAAAGAGCGCGCTCAGCCATTCCCAACAAGCAGTTTGACATTTTTCCGTGAAAAATTCACATACCCATAAAAGGGGTTATTCCACCTTCGGGACCGGTCAGTAAAATCCACTGTTTAAAGTTTCACATCTTTGGCATTTCAATTTTTCAACTTGAAACATCTTCAATTCGAGCCGGCGTCTTTTATTTATACCCTTGCATTTCTTGTAGAATTTCATATAAACGCCATTCAGCTGCGCAGTTTCGATGCAGCCGGCAATACTAGAAGTGCATAGTTGTGAGTCATGGAAGCTGTAAAGACTGACATTTTCATGTTGTGGGAATCTGAAGGTGCGTGCAAATCGCAGAAAACGTGAGCAATAAACGTGTTGGAACTGGTCACTTAAATGGCATCCCACCTTATTTGAATTCATCCCAGAAGTCAGGCGTTTTACATTTTACACCATGGTTTAGTTCGCGAGTCAAGTTTAACGAACTTGCCACACCCCAAGTGGAGACTTTATTCCAAAAGACACTGAATATTGAACAATTTTGAAAATTAAATAGTTAGGTTTCATGGAGAAACTGCGGATTCATGAAATGTGTAAACAGTAAATTCAATATCAAACTTTTTGCCCAATTTAGAGCCTAAAAATGTGCCCTTGTACCTAAAAATATATCCTCAATTCTACCAATTTCCTAGGCATGAAGGTTTCCTGCACATGACAATTATTCTCACTAAATCCAAAATGGTTTTGTTGCCTGCTGTAAGTGTTTTTTAGTAAATGTTTAATGTAAAACTGTTTAAGGACAATTGTTTCCACTGTATCGCAAAAATCTTTGAAGTTTTTCCTTTGCAAAATACAATTTTTGCTTCTGAATTAAACTACAATTGGAACGTTAAAAGCAGTAAATAAACGGGACAATTATGCTCACTATATGGACAATGTGCGCACTTTGAAAAACAAAGCCTAAAGTTGAATATAAAAGTGCATTTCCGTGGAAGAAGATCTTTTAATTTCGTACAGATTTCGCGTTTAACGCTAAAATGTGCCCCAGTTGCAAATATTGTGGGAGCAATTGTCAACTTCTATGTATTTTTATGTATATTTTATTATGATTAAAATGTATTAAAGCATCGAATTTACCATGAACATGAACTGTTTGCAACAAAAATCCAAAGGTGGAGTTTTTGAAAACGCTAAAATGAAACTCCGCCTGGGGTATCCTGATGGGTGGATTGCGTAGCTCATCTGGTGCCACTGCCGGTCCCAAGCCCGGATAAAGGAGGAGGGTTGGGTGTAAGGCTAACAACCTAACCCCGTAAAAACCCATATGTTATGAAACGGCCTCGCAAAATATATGCCTCGGAACCGGACGGATATATGACGACGAACTAAGCAACGTTCAAAGAACACGAATATCGGAACATGGAATATGTTAAGTTGGTGCAGGCCAGGCGCAGCAACTCTGGCGATCCAATCCCTCGAAAAATACAAGATGGACATAACAGCAGTCCAAGAGATCAGATGGCTGGGAGCAGGAAATGTGAAAATGGGGAAATACATCATATTATATAGTGGGCATGAGACCAGGCACGATTTTGCTACGGGCTTTGTTATCAGAGAGAATATCATGAACGAAGTTCTTAATTTCAGACCCGTGAACGAAAGGATATGCCTATTAATATTTCGCAGCAGGTGGCACAACGTAACGCTGATATCCGTGCATGCACCAACGGAAGAAGCGAAAGAAGACACAAAAGATGTTTTTTATGACTCCCTGGAGCAGGTGATCAGCCAAACACCAAGGCCAGATATGCTCTTGGTTTTAGGGGACTACAACGCCAAAATAGGGAAAGAGCCCACAGCGCAACCTGTCATAGGGCAACACAGCCTACATGACCTCTCAAACGATAACGGAAGCAGGGTAACAGACATGGCTACGGCAAATAGTCTACGTGTAAAATCTACTATGTTCCCACACAAAAAAAAATCATAAACAAACGTGGATTTCCAATGATGGGCGTACTAGAAATCAAATAGACCACGTTCTAGTGGACTCTAGACACAGCAGCAGTGTGATAGACCTCAGAAGCAAGAGAGGAGCGGAAGCTGACTCGGATTATATAATAGTTAGCGCTAAAGTCAGATTTCGAATATCATCGTCAATGCAAAAGAACAAAAGAACTAATAAGGAACACCAGGTGAACATCGACAAACTAAAACGCCCAGATGTGGAAAACAGATATGAGGAGAGGATCGACGAGAAGATCGCAGGTAACCCTACAATAGAAGCTGAAACAGAGAACGTGGAAACGCTGTGGAGACTACTTAAGGGAAGCATCGTAGAAACTAATGAGGAAACACTTGGGCCTAGACCTAAACAAAACTGCAAACCCTGGTTTGATGACGAATGTCAGAGCCTACAATGCCTCAAAGCCGTAGTGAGACTAGAAATGCTCCAAAACACCACAGAACAGGTGACTTCCAGATACAGAGCACTGAGGGACCGACTTCGAAAAACAATAAAGAGAAAGAAAAACAGCAGCACAGGGAAAAAATCCTAGAACTACAAGCGAACCACCAACAGGGGGACATGAGAACTTTCTATAGGGGAATTGCAGCACAGAAGAAAGGATATCAGCCACGATCCACGATGATGTTGAATAGGGAGGACCGCACAGTAACTACATCAAAAATTGAAGTCCTTGATACATGGAAGAACTACTTCGCCGAACTTCTGAACCGACCAAGCCAACAAGAACAACGAGAGAATAATATCCATACAGCCGAAGCTAACCTGTGTCCTCCACTACTTGAAGAGACTAGACAAGCTATAAAAAAGCTCAGGAACAACAGAGCCCCCGGTCGTGATAACATACCGGCAGAGTGTTTCAAAAAAGGCGGAACCCAGCTGTTAGAACACGTGCATCGACTAATGGAACTAATATGGACTAATGAATCCATCCCAGAAGATTGGAAAGAAGGCGTGATAGTCCCAATGCACAAAAAAGGTGACAAATTGACATGCAATAACTATCGTGGCATTACTCTCCTTAACAACGCCTATAAAATACTGTCAAACATCCTGTTAGATCGTTTTACCCCCTACGCTGAAGAGATTGTGGGAGAATACCAATGTGGGTTCCGAGGCGGAAGGTCCACAACGGATCAGATATTCACTATTAGACAAATACTAGAGAAATGTTGGGAATTTAACAAGGATCTGCACAACCTGTTTATAGATTTCGAACAGGCCTACGATAGTATAATCAGGGTACGCCTCTGGGATGCTATGGAAGAACTAGGAATACCAAAGAAACTAGTACGGTTGGTCAGAGTTTGTCTGGAAGGATCGAAAAGTTGCGTCAGAATAGACGGTGAAGTTTAGACGAGTGAAGTGAAGTTTTTGCAATCAACAGGGGCCTAAAGCAAGGAGATCCTTTGTCCCCGCTGCTGTTTAACAGCGCGCTGGAAAAAGCCGCTAGGATGGTACCAACCCCCGTTCAAATTTTCGGATCAAATGGACCTAATCTACTTTTGGCATATGCAGATGACTTGGACATGATGGGTGGAAGCACGGTAACGGCGAACGAGAACTTTGTTCAGTTAGAAAAAGAAGCTAACAAGATGGGCCTGCGTATAAATGAAAACAAAACAAAATATGTGCACGTCACAAGAAATGCCGACCGCGATCGCATAAGGCAAAACCTCACCATGGACGAGTACAACTTTGAACACGCCCAAGCCTTCGAGTACTTGGGTGTCATCGTAACATCAGATAATAATGTGCGAAAGGGAATCAAACAACGCATCACCCAAAGCAATAGATGTTTATATGCACTAAAATCGATGATGATGCTATCAAGACATACCAAGATTCTAATGTATAAGACCATAATACAGCCAGTAGCGACGTATGCATGCGAAGCCTGGACACTAACAGTACCAGACACGCACGTACTTCGAAGATTTGAGAGGAAGTGTCTGCGAAAGATATATGGCCCTCACCGTGAACCTCACACAGGAATCTACAGGTTAAGAACAAACGCAGAACTTGCGCAACTGTACCAAAGCCCGGACATCATCCAAGAGATTAAGGCGAGTAGACTACGATGGGCAGGGCACGTACAAAGAAGCCGGAATACAAGGCTGATAAAATCGGTATGGGAAGAAGCCCCCCGAGGAAGAAGGCCACTAGGTAGACCAAAACTAAGATGGTGAGATAACATCCAAAAGAACCTCTCCATCCTGGGAGTGGACCTTGACACGTGGCAAGAGACAGCGGAAAACCGGAAGAGATGGAGGCAAATAGTGGAGGCAGCCAAAACCCACCCCGGGTTGTAGTGCTACAGAGAGAGAGAATTATTTCCACTAAATCTACAATAGTATAATTTGGTACTGCAAAAATCACACTTGTATTTTTTCGCAAGAAAACATCGGGTGTCGCTCCTAAAAGTTCAATATTAACCATACAGAGATGCAATGGTGAGTTCAGTGGAAATTATTGTCGTTTTTCAGTAGGAAAAGTTTGAAATTTCAACAGAAAGTGCCATATAAGCAACATAGATTATCAGAATAGAATCAATTTTGCATAAATTTGCACGAAAAATCAAGTGTTTAGCACTCGCAAGTCACAATGGCTTCTGCTGTTCGACTCCACTCCACTGATTATTTCCTGGGGAGCTTCTTCAAACCCTGTTTGGAGCAAAAGTTGCTTTCATAGAATATAAAATTAATTTATTGCCACCGAAATTTAAAAAATTCCTAAAATTGTGGACTAAGTGGGACACTTTCATCTACAAATGAAAAATCAAAGCTGACTAATGCTGCAAAACATTTCCGAGAAAAACGACGACGCAAACGCCAATAACTGGCTGCTATTCTTCGCCCATAAAACTAATAAAATCCTCGAATTTATCTTTGATCGCACTGGCCATAAATAAATCATGTATCAATAAATTAGCCATTATAAGGTCCGATCAGGCATGTGATTGAATATGTCGCCAAATCACTGCACCCATGTCAGCCAGCAATCTCAGCATACGGTCAAAGTGGTATTTCAGCTATTTTATCGAAATTACCATATAAAGAGGACCCTTTTGATAAACGCTAAATTTTTATGGGCAAATCTGCGCCTCATCTTTCCATACGTTTGCCTTTTGTCGCATACTTAACAGATGGTGTCTCAGGACATTCAGGACCTTTTTTTAAGTCCTCTGTTCGGCTAAAACCAATCGCATACCGCATACCGAAACAATTTTCGTCGACATTCATATACATACAGACAAATTGCTGGTATTGTTAAATTTAAATATGCTAATTGAACTTGAACGTAACACCGTAAACATTGGCGATTTGCAGGTGGAAATGTTAACAAAGCGGGTTTTTCTTTGCGGCTATTCAGAATGTGGCTGTTCAGGATGTACAAAAGTACATTATTCACGCAATGTGGTTAAGCCATCGATGGCATCAAACAGGTTTCTTGAAAAGGAACAGAGGAAGAGATTACTTTTACTTTCTCCACTCATTATTGTAATACAACAACCAGGTGATTATTCGTAATAGTCTAGGAGATTTTGCGGTTGGTGTTACTTAAGTGCCAAGTTAATCAAGCCAATGTATCGATTAGGCTTAGGAGATAATTTGGGCAAAATGGGGTAATAAGGAAAGTGCGAAAAACATGATAATGTTCTACACTTTCACGGTGCTTCAGTTTTGTGCAATTTCTGCGTTTTGTTTCTTAATGTATTTTTCAACATTTTACTCAAGTCAATTTCAAGTTTTTTACTCCTTCAATAGTCTCGTATTTCATATGTAGATCATGCAGTTTTGGAAAATTTCTTCGTTTTGTTTGTATGTGTTTTATAACTGCATTTATCTGCAATATATTTGTTTATTTTTTTGATACTTTTTTACCCCTTCAATACTTTTTTATTTCATATTTAGATCACTGATTAGTGGAGGATCAAAATGTACGATTTTGTCCTTAAATTTATATTATTTTTGTCGCTCTTAATTTTTTTGCCTATTAAGTTTTCCAATGCTCATGTTGTACAGATTTTTTCGTTTGTTGATTCCTCAGCTCTTTGTGGGGATCTTTGTTCTATTTAACACCATTGTCTTCCATGTTATCATCTTTGCTATGTTCCGTTATTGACTTTGTTTGCTATTTTCTTCAAGCAGCTTCAGTTTTAGAAAATTTCTTCGTTTTATTTGTATGTGTTTTATAACTGCATTTATCTGCAATATCTTTGTTTATTTTTTTGATACTTTTTTACCCCTTCAATGCTTTTTTATTTGATATTTAGATCACTGATTAGTGGAGGATTAAAATGTACGATTTTGTCCTTAAATTTATATTATTTTTGTCGCTCTCAATTTTTTTGCCTATTAAGTTTTCCAATGCTCATGTTGTACAGATTTTTTTCGTTTGTTGATTCCTCAGCTCTTTGTGGGACCTTTGTTCTATTTAAAGTTATTCTATTCTATGTTATCCTCTTTGCTAAGTTCCGTTATTGACTTTGTTTGCTATTTTCTTCAAGCAGCTTCAGTTTTAGAAAATTTCTTCGTTTTGTTTGTATGTGTTTTATAACTGCATTTATCTGCAATATCTTGGTTTATTTTTTTGATACTTTTTTACCCCTTCAATACTGTTCTATTTGATATTTAGATCACTGATTGGTGGAGGATCAAAATGTACGATTTTGTCCTTAAATTTACATTATTTTTGTCGCTCTTGATTTTTTTGTCTATTCAGTTTTCCAGTGCTCATGTTGTACAGATTTTTTTCGTTTGTTGATTCCTCAGCTCTTTGTGGGGGTGATCTTTGTTCTATTTAAAGCGATTCTATTCTATGTTATCCTCTTTGCCAAGTTCCGTTATGGACTTTGTTTGCTATCTTCTTCAAGCAATTTCAGTTTTGGAAAATGTCTTCGTTTTGTTTGTTTGTGTTTTATAACTGCATTTATCTGCAATATCTTTGCTTAGTTTTTTATACTTTTTTACCCCTTCAATACCTTTCTATTTGATATTTAGATTACTAATTAGTGATGAATCAAAATGTACGATTTTGTCCCTAAATTTACATTATTTTTGGCGCTCTTGATTTTTTTTCCTATTCAGTTTTCCAGTGCTCATATTGAACAGATTTTTTCGTTTGTTGATTCCTCATCTCTTTGTGGGACCTTTGTTCTATTTAAAGCTATTCTATTCTATGTTATCCTCTTTGCTAAGTTCCGTTATTGACTTTGTTTCCTATTTTCTTCAAGCAACTTCAGTTTTGGAAAATGTCTTCGTTTTGTTTGTATGTGATTTATAATTGTATTTATCTGCAATTTCTCTGTTTATTTTTTTGATACTTTTTACTCCTTCAATACTTTTCTATTTCATTTTAGATCATTGATTAGTGGAAGATCAAAATGTACGATTTTGTCCTTAAATTTACATTATTTTTGTCGCTCTTGATTTTTTTGCCTATTAAGTTTTCCAATGCTCATGTTGTACAGATTATTTCGTTTGTTTATTCCTCAGCTCTTTGTGGGGCCTTTTTTCTATTTAAAGCTATTCTATTCTATGTTATCCTCTTTACTAAGTTCCGTTATTGACTTTGGTTGCTATTTTCTTCAAGCAACTTCAGTTTTGGAAAATGTCTTCGTTTTGCTTGTATGTTTTTTATAATTTCATTTATCTGCAATATCTTTGTTTATTTTTTTGTCAGTTTTTTACTCCTTCAATACTTTTCTATTTGGTGTTTAGATCACTGATTAGTGATGAATGAAACTGTAAGATTTTCTCCTTAAATTTACATTATTTTTGTCGCACTTGATTTTTTTGCCTTTTAAGATTTTCAGCTCATGCTCATGTTCTGTAAATTTTTTTCGTTTGTTGAATTCTCAGCTCATTGTGGAATATTTGTTGTTTTTAAAGCTGTTCTATTCTAAACTATACTCTTTACTAAGTTTCGTTCTCTATTTTCTTTGCTGTTTCCTTCACGCAGCTTCAGTTTTCGGCAATTTTTTCGTTTTGTTTGTTTACACTTCCTTATTGCATTAATCTGCAACATATTTGTTTATTGTTCGTTAGGTTTTCACTCTTTCAATATTTTCCTATTTGATGTTTAGAGCACTGATTAGTTATGGATCAAAATGTACGATTTTGTTCTTAAATTTACATTGTTTTTCAGTCTTGATTCTTTTCGCCTTTAAGATTTCCAAAGCTCATGTTCTGCAGATTTTTTTGTTCATTGATTCCTCAACTCTTTGTGTCATCTTTGTTCTTTTCTTAGCGATTCCATTCCAGATTTAATAATTCTATATAATGTTTGGTTCTCTATTTTCTTTCCTGTTTCCTTCAAGCAGCGTCACTGTTAAGCAATTTCTACGATTTCTTTATTTGGGCTTCTTAATGTATTTCTCTGCAATATCTTTGTTGATTTTTTTGTTAGTTTTTTACTCCTTAAGTAATTTCATAATTGATAATTAGAGACTCATTATTGTTGGATCAACATGTATGATTTTCCTCTTAAATTTATATTGTGTCTCGCTCTTAATCAGCTTCGAATTTAAGATTTCCAATGCTCATGTTGTGCTCATTTTTCTTTTCATCATCATCATCATCAGCCTGTATAAGTCCACTCCTGAACGTAGGCCTTTTCCATAAGTCTCCACGTTTGTCGTTCTTGGGCTCTTTGCATCCAGATTTTTCTTTTATCTTTGTCCTTTGTTTATTTGCTCTTTTACTTTCTTTGCTGTTTCCTTCGTTGCTTCAGGATTCATTTCAGTTTAATGTGATAATTACATAAAAGCGCAAAAGATATTCCAACGTAATTAAAACTGCGCAAACAGATAGAAGAAAAATAAAATTAAGTAGGAAATACAGTTAAGAGCAAAGACAAAATTTATGAAGCACCTCTGAGTACAAGAATGACAAACTCCTGCCAATAAAGTGCTAAAAAGTTTTCGTATAGATCATTAAAGAAAACTGTTGGAAATTATAAATACAATTAAATTAAATGCAGAAAATGAACAAAACTACAGTTAAACCCATTGGGTTCTAATTTTTTGAAGAATGTCTTCCTAGAAGCGTCTTTGGCGTTTTTGCACATTCATAATCTCCTCCACTACACACGATTTCTATTCCTGATGATTCCTACGTTAACAGTAAACCGGTTTCAGTGAAAAGTCCTTAACCCTTACCGAAACCGTGTTCTTTGCCCACAATAAATATTGAAAATTAACAGCAAAAGAAAAACACTTTTCCAGACTAATTTTGAATGCGTGACTGAACAATATAACTGAACATTATCAAGTATTAAGGTCTAACAACTTCGAATCGTGTTCCATTACCTCAAAACATTCTCTCAGCCAACAAAAACAATGCTGAACAGAAACCCAGCCGTTCGAGCGTTTTATCAAATGGCCGATAATTTAATCCAGACTCTTTGTGCCAAGCGCAAATTAAATGTTTCATAATTGCGAGCACCAAACAAAAGCAACCAGTTTAGTAAATTTTCAACTGGAAATTAGTTTAAACTGCTAATTGTGTTGTTTAATAATCATCGACATGCCATAGGGACAAAGGAAATTTGAATGAAAAATCTGTGTCTTGTGGTCGAAGCCAATGTGTTTGATGTTCCATTAAAGGAAGTGTTTAAATTGAAATTTATATACGGAATGGTGGAATTCCGCTAATTACATCATTAATAACGATTAGGCGAGTAATTAATGACGTAAGGGTGGCTTGGACCGCAAAGTTTGCCAATATTCTCTATTGGTGAGATATTTTAGGCACCTGTGGCGGTTCGGAACTATTTTAGTGAAATAATGGAAATGGAAAAGCTGCTGTTTTGGAGCGAACAGCCTGTTTTCTATTTATTGTTTCCTATTAATTGAGCCGGCTTTACTACGGTTTAATTCCAGCTAGTTAGTGTTAAAATCGCAAATATGCATCCAAACATCAGAAATAATTTACATCCGCTTGCATGGAATGGGATTATTTTAATTTAAAAATTCCTCTATGAGAGCCAGTTGATTGGTCTGGTCGAAGCCAAAGTGAACATTTCAGACTAGAATATTATATAAAACTGCACAGTGTAGAAACAATACGCTGCCGAGAAGTGGACAAATTAAATTACCCAAAAGAGCTACTCAGGTATGTCAGGCCGAAAAAAAAACGGTTTTTCGTTGGCCAATTTTACTTTATTAGAGCATATCGATGGTGCTGCAATGGCGAATTATTAATTTTCTTCACTTGGCTTGCAGCAAATTGAAGAATGTACCATTCGAAACGCATATCGCCTTATACAGGTTGGTTCTTCAGGGAAAATCTAGAGCACTGAACAACAGCATGAAAATATCGTGCAAGAGATTATCAGGCTACCCACAAAGGACAAAAATCATTTCGAATTACAATTACAAATGACTATTCAATTGATCTGGCCGGTTGCAAGGAGATGTGGAGGTACTCTGAGATTACGTCTAACTAGGGCGGACACTCCCATTGACCTAGAACTATTTAGCCGAAGAGTTTTGTAGTGTTTATCGGTACGCTATTGAAGTTTTTTGTGTAACAAAATCAATAGTGTTACCAACCCGAGTTAAGACACAAATTTTCAAAGACATAACCATTGGTTGGTTCTTCGAACTCTGCACTTTTAAAAATCAAAAATTTTTAGGTATTCACAAATCCAGTTGAGAGTGAGATTAAAATCAGTGACCCAAAACATTCACTGTCCATTTGCAAATCACCAGAAGAAAAGAAAGTGCGGTTTTCTCGACCAAATGCAAATCACTTGGTTGATTTTCTATGTACTTGACTAAATGAGTAAAACATTTACGCGCAAAGAGTAATTGTAGAGTCACCAGAATCGACTGCACCAGATAAAGGGTGTGTCCAGTAGGTTATAAAATTAATAGGATTCTTCACAGATCAGTAATTTAGATAGTTTAGCTTGTACTGGGAAAATATAAGGTCGTGTTGTATAAATAAAATTAAATAATTGCTTCCTGTAAAGGTGGAAGCTTTAAACCAGGCAGGGATTGTGGAGGGAAATTTTACAAACTATTCAAACTCACCTGGCTGGAAACTCTTTGCAGATAATCCTCAAGTGTCTTCAGAAAATTATCCTGAAAATTAAGGCAGAAATTAGTAAAATTCTGATTTTTAACAGTGCAGGAAATATTGGCAAATAGAGAAATTTTGCTGGTTTGGCATAGTTGAGTCGAGTTCAGTTTATCGGTGGCAAACTTTCACAAAATGTTCAAAGCATTAGAATTCATTAAAAAATAACTTGTATTACCTTTTGCCTTGATAAATAAACGTTACATCCGAACAATCAGGGATTTTTATTTTGATTTAAATTGAAAATCAATGTTTTCATGCATTTATAAGGGCTTCATAAAAATTCCCAACTTTTAATCTACCCAAGGTACCCACTTCAAATCTCAGTTTTATTTGCTTTGTAAATGTGGCTCTAAAAAAGAGCGACAGACAAAATCCAGCATTACATCGAACATCAAGTCAGGGTTCAAAAACCCATTGGTGACTAAGGAAATCATCCACGGAATAGAATGCCCCACGTAACAAGTAACCCTTAATGTGGGCCTTGAATAGGTTCTGGCTTAAGTCCCTTACACTTTGAGGCAACTTATTGTACAGTTTGAGTGCATAGTATAAAGTACAGTTGCATGTCCTACTAAGTCGTAGAAACCGCAAATTCAGATTGCTACTTCCACGTGTATTATACTCATGATTGCTAGAAATGGTCTGGTAGCATTCAGAATTTTTAGCCCACAATAAGCTTTCCAGAATGTATCGCGATGGAATGGTCAGTATACTCAGCTCCCTAAAAGCGTTCCTCACATCATCCCGATAGCCAAGACCCGCAAGGACTCTAACCGCTCTCCTCTGGAGCGCAAACACACGACCCATGTGAGATGAATGACCCCACACAGAGATTGCATAACAGCAAGCGGACTGTATAAGGGCATCAAAAACCATCAAACACACCTCGGGAGCCACGACCATGATTTTGTTACCTTAGAGCACACAGTGTCTACATGCTTATCGAACCTCATTGTTGGATCCAGGTAGACTCCCAGAAATCTGACCGATTCGGGGTTCTCGAAGTCATGCGTACGCAAACCAAAAACCACTCTAACCGTCTGTTCAACGTTAAGGCTGAGACGATTCGCTAGAAGCCAATCCCCAAGCTGCACCCCACCATCATCCATCGCATCACACAGGGGGCCAATATTCTCACCAACGTCTGTGGCAGTGGTGTCATCAGCAAATAAGATGACCTTGCCATCACTGAGTGCCGATGGCAAATCATTGATGTAAATGATGAAGAGGAGAGGCCCCAGTATGGAGCTCTGTGGCACGCCATGCCTCATGACTCGGTGTCCCGACTCACGGTTATTGACTGATGTTATCTGTCTTCTATCAGAGAGGTAGCTCTGGATTAGGGCAACACTGCCCCTGTCCATGCCATAAAACCTCAATTTCTCCAAGAGAACTTCATGAGAGATAGTGTCGAAAGCCCTGGACAGGTCATAAAAAGTGGTGCCCACAAACTTTCCGTCCTCGAAGCCCCTCAGAATAGACTCATAGAGCTCATTTAGGGCCCGAGCAGTCGATAGCTTCCTTCTGAAGCCAAACTGACAGTCAGGAAAAAAATCTTGTTGCTCGAAGTAGTCGCAAAGCTGGTTCTTGAGGAGCAGTTCGAACACTCTGGAGATGACAGATATGAGGGCGATAGGTCTGTAGTTATTTAAGTCATTTTTGCATCCCTTCTTATGTATTGGGACGACCTTCGATAGCTTAAGGCTATACGGAAATGTACCCTCAGAAATACAGGCATTTATTATTTTGGTTAAGGGTACTATAAGTACGTTTTTGACTTGCTTCAGCATCTTGACACTCAGTCCAAAAGCATCCAAAAACCTTCTAATTTTCATTTGGATGGCACCAGATCCCTGTTGGTTAATCAATGCACGATTTAGCACAACTGAGGACTCTTAAGCAGAAATTCGTGACGTCTAATTTGAAGCAAGGAACAACTTGAAATGTCACAGTACATCGAAAATATCTTTGTTTAATAGCGCAAAACAATTCGTTTAAATCAGTTAGATCCTGATTTTTGCGCTCTTTTTAAATGTTGGTCTGGCATGAGTGTTTTCACGCAAGTGAGGGCTTTTAAATAGAAATTCCTAACTTCTAATGCAGAGCAAGTAGCTACTTGAATTTTTTCGGCCTACAGTGAAAGCTTCAGCCTAAATAATGTCAAATTTGCAATTAAATCATAAAAGGGCCTGATTTTTTATGCTTTGATCAATATTGGTGCATAAATAAAATTTTTCTCGCAAGTGCAGGCAGACACTGGAATAAAAAAATCGTACCTCTAATCCGGAGGAAGCAGCGACTTGAAAGTTTCAAAGTCTATAGAATGTCGGCAATACTCCAAATGCTCAAAGTGTCGTGTGATGCAAATTCTAATTTTTCCAAATTTTGGGAATGTTGCTCGGAAAATGAAGGTTTTTGCGCAACTGCACCCTTTTTTCTATAAATTTATAACGCTCACTGCAGAGCAAGTAGCAACTTGCAAATTTTACAGCCTACCAAAAATGCGCTATTCTCACAAGGTGCAAATTTCGATTTAAATCGGAAAAAATGCTGATTTTTGAGACCTTCGCAAATATTGGCCAAACAATGAACGTCTTCACGCCGAGGAGCGATGTGAAATCAAAATTCGTAACTTCCCAGCCAGCGCAAGTAGCAACTGGAAATTCTCACGAACCTTCGCAAATACTTCAATCTGATTCAAAGTTAATTTTGATTCGAATTGCATAGGCGCCTGATATGCGTGCCTTGAAAATTTGGTCTGAAAGTGAACAGGTTTTCATGCAAGTGCAGGCCCTCCAATAAAAAATCGTATGCTCTAATCCAGAGGAAGTAGCGACTTGAAGGTTGCAGAATCTATAGCACCCGACCATGTCTCAAAACACTCAAACTCTCGTTTCATTTGAGGTGAACTCGGCTTTATCAGCTCTTTGTCAATGTTCTTCTAAAAATGAACGTTTTCGAGCAACTGCACGCGTTTACCTTAAAATTTGCGGCGCACAATCAAAAGCTGGAAGCCACTTGCACATTTTACAGTCCAACAAAGACACGTTAATCTCACAAATTTCATTTGGATCGGAAAAGATCTCGATATTTGCGTCCATTGATCAAACAAACCCAACAAATCTCGTTTCAACGAAAATCACCGATTTTTTAACCGATGACCGCAAAAGGCTTAACCATTTCATAAAACGCGTTAAATTCGTTTAAAAGACCGGTCGGGTTTGAATAATTTAGCGTGATCCTCTATGCGAATTGTTTTCGACAACATTTGCTTATATCTTCATTTGCATGACAAATTTAGAAGCGTGATGTAATCCTCTATACTAATTATTTTGAAAGGAACTGTGGTTTTAACACATAATTACGCTGCCATTCTTGCATAATTGTTTTGCACATTTTTAATGTCTTGTTCAGCTAATCAACAATAATTAGACGAACATGGGCTTTTACTTTGGAAAAGCGATCAGTTTCTAAAAAAGATCTAGTTTCCAAACTCAAAGAACACTTTCTGTTCTTGTTGTTGAAACTTATTTACGTCCAGCCTTGTTCCGTTATTATTCAGCATGTGACCAGAGGATTGAAAATTTCTTGGGCAATTTATCAACTTTGAAAATCCTGCCCGTAATGCTAGTAAGATGGCATGAAGCTGAAAAGTGCCTCTTGAGTGACACGGCCTGAACTCCTGCAATGCGCCGTGATTTATATTGTCATTTATTGCGCCCTTGGAAAACTCTGTTGGATCTTCATTCCTCGCAACCTCTAAATCATCGTTTCCATTGCCAGATCAACGCTGTTTGAAATAAGTGTAACTCGCGTCAGCAAAACCGACCATATAACGTGAAATATTCTTCATGAACAACGTTTCCAGTCGTGTAGTTTTGTTTCACTGCCAGTTTAAAATTGGCAAACTTAAATTTCCTTTGTCGTTCCACCATTTCCCAACAAGTGCCATATATAGTAACTGTAATAAGTATCTGTCCACAACACAACCGGCTCTTTTTGTCACTTTTCTTAATATTAACTCTCATATAGCGCGGTGAAAATTACGATCGTCATATAGTAAAGTAATACGGCTTTCAGACGAGGGAAAAGAACGGTTCCCTTCAAGGGATAGGGTTTCTTACTTCATATAGAAGCAGCTGTTGTTCGCCTTTATTTTTAATACATCGAGAGTTAATGGAGCGGTATTACTCCTTTATGGATGACACAGCTTGTAAATTAAAACCATACAAGCGATGTGAGCTTGCGTTTACTTTTAAGTGGATCTCCTATTACTTGTTTGCTTTATTTAAACCCCAGTTTTCAACGAACTTTTTCTATCTACAAATTGCTATTGATCATTAATCACTTGTTACAACAACAACTGGCTCATATTAACCAAGAGTTGGGATTTTGGCTATTGAAGGTGAAATGCTGAGGAACTTCAGTTCTTCAGAACTGCCAATTTAAGCTGTACAAGTAAGCTACCAAAGTTTCATTGCTGAAGATACTTTTTAAACAGTTTTGGCTTCTGATGTTGTCTTTTGTCAATTGGACCAAATATTCGTAGAAGTGTGAGCACTACTGGTAGTTGTTCAGTTCCTGCTCAAGACTTAGCACTTCTTTCTTTATTAAAATTATTAATGATGTCTGTATACATTTCAAGAGAACATTTATCAAAACATCCAAGCCAAGCAAGCTGGCAGAAATTGTGCTTCGAGGTCGAGTCGCTGTCGGATTCGGCCAGGCTTGCGAAGATCCTCAGCACAGGTAAATAGCAAAACGATATAGGGACCCTTAAGAAGTAAGATGGCACCTGGACGGGAACGAAAAAGAGACCTACAACTTCTCCTAGCGAAACACTTCCCAGGCGACGGCGGCACCGGGGGCTCGAAGGTCAAGGTCTGTCCCGGCGAATGGGACTGGACAACGGCCAAATGGGTAGTCAGTGATGACGCTATTAGATGGGCGAATTCGCAATTTTGTCCATATAAAGCCGCAGGTCCAGACGGGATAATTCCAAGAAGGTTGCCAGTCGGCCTAGATATCTTACTCCCGTTACTGGGAAGGCATCATGTCTCTATGTATGATTGGCGATCAGCAGAAGTGGTCTTTATACCGAAACCCGGTAAAAAGGACTACAGTGAAGCCAAATCATTCAGACCCATAAGTCTTTCCTTATGAAATCGTTAGAAAAGATGATAGACAGGTACCTAACATAGGAAGTCCTCATCAGGACTCCGCTGCAGAGTAACCAGCAAGCATACAAGGAAAGGAAGGTCGACAGATCCGGCTCTCCATGCCCTGGTGCAAAACGTACGTAGAGAAAGTTAAGCAAAAGGCTACCGTCACTATGGGGCACTTGCGACGGGCGCTGGTGAAAAACTGGGGCCTAAAACCATACGTTATGAAGTGGTTGTACTCTGCCGTTATAAGACCGAGTATCTGTTATGGTTCCGTGGTCTGGTGGCCGGCGGTGGAGAAGGCGTGCATATCCCGGACACTGGCGGGTCTGCAAAGACTGGCCTGTCTAGCGATGACCGGCGCAATGAGGACGACACCGAGCATAACATTAAACATTTTCTTGGACCTCCCTGAGCTAACCCTGTGGATACGCAGGGAGGCCGGAGCGGCGCTATGGAGGATATGATACAGCTCTACAAGGCATGACAACCACCCACGTCAGGGACCTACAAAAATAGGGACCGCCATGCGTCGGGATCTTCCAATCCCAGGTGCAAAAGTGGTCCCACCTGACAGCGGACTTAGGTTCGAAAGGAAATTTAAAGTGGAAATCCCAACAGAAGAAAGTTGGAATACTAGGACAGTGGCTGCCCGGAAGGGAGTGCAATGTTGAAACACCGACGGCTCACGGGCGCCCAATTCCGGGTGGTCTGGATCAGGCGTGTACCGGCAAGACACCAACAGGGGAGTGTCCTTTTCGCTGGGAAGCTGGACGACCGTGTTTCAGGCAGAATTATATGCAATCCTCGAGGTTGCCACAGATAAGGAAATTACAGAAGGACTAGAGGGAGTGATCGCGATCTACTCCGACGGCCAGGCTGCCCTCAAGTGTTAAGATGGGCAGTAGACTGATCGAGGATTGCTGGGATGCCCTGAACAAAGTGGGAGAAGAGAAACAAGTAAACCTGGTGTCGATTCCGGCGCACATGAGGTTCTCGGAAAACGAGCGTGCCGATGCATTGGCAAGGCTCAGACCCAAATAACTGCCGAACCTCACATAGGGTTAAGTAACCGACAGGTAGCAAGCGCTCTAAATGAATGGACTCTTAGAGTCACCACGGAGATGTGGAGAAAGGCGGAAAGATGTAAACAAGCCAAAGAGTAGATTGGAACCCCAAGTAAGGCCAAGGCAACAGCCAAATGGTTGATATCAAGGAGTCGCTGGGTCCTGGCAACTCTGGTGTCCACAATGTCCACAATGTGAAATGGCGGAGGAAACATCTACCTATCCATAACCTATCCGGAGTCTGCCATCGTTGGTCATCTACTAGGATGCGCCTCCTCGGGACCTCCACACTCTCCTGCATAGAATTGTCTTCCTTGAAGTGGCGACGGATCCTTGCCTTTGTCAGGGAGACGGGACGGCTGGGTGACGAATATCAGGGGTGGTAAGGTGGGTATGGGTGGAGGAGGAATGGGGAAAAGAGCCTTTAAAGCCTACTCGCCGAACCCATCGGGTCCCCCTATAGTACTACTACTACTACTACTACTACTACTACCACCAAAACACCCTCTAAGCTACAATAAATTTCATCCTCCGTTACCTAACTGGGGAATATGTTTTCTAAAGTCAAGTTATCAGTGATTTGGGGAATCTTCTTCTAGAAAACTACTATAAACCAAAAAAATGACTGCAGTTGTAACTTTTCTCTCAATATTACCATAAAGTTACCATAAAAAACGCATTGATTTGTACACATTTCCAGCAGCAATGGGAAAAGTTCAAGATTTGTTTTATACGAAAAACTTGAAGCGTTTGGAACCTAAACACGGCAATTATTTCGAGTGATGATAACCTCTGAGCCCATAAAGTAGCAGAACTTTAAAAATCGATTCGAAAATTCAAGTTTTCAAATTAATTCAAAGATCTAATTACAAATGTCGAATTTAGTTTCCTCTTGAGTAGTACCTTCCTCTTGCCAACATTGCAGGAAACACTGTGAAACTTTTCAAATATTAATATAAAAGCCAAGTATAATATAAAATGAACATTTTAGTCCTAGTCTATCCAAAATACAGTTATTCCTATTGGCTGCACCTCTAAATTCGACTGCTTTAAGCGGCCAATTTCCAGGAAACTCCCATTTCCTCTCACAGATTGGAAAGATCTTTCTTTGCTCAATGAATGAGAATTTTCGCAGTGCAAAACAAAAAGTTTCAGTCAGTTCAATTCACAACTGAACATCATTCGACCTAATTTATTTCCGGTAGTAAAATCGTGCTAAAACGACATCACATTTTTAATCGAATAGCCGATTCGATTCCCTGGATAGTAATTTCATTTTAAGGATATATCCCATCAGTTTCATTTTACAATGCCGGAGAGTGCTTGCCAGAAAGGAAAATGCTTGCTTTAGGAATCCACAGAGAGAACAGAGTCAATATTGAAAACAATGGCATTGAAACTGGTATAATTTTATTTGACTCTTGAATTAGATGGTTTCAGTCCCACATAGGTTTTTCCATATATCGAATACTGAGGAAATTGTTATAACTTCGTCCAGGCTCAGCCTGACGTTTATTAAATATTGATAAGGCAGGGGATTAAACGAGGTTACATGAATAATCTACAAAACCTCAAGCAGAAAATTGCAAAGTTCATGTCTAGGGTGGCAAACCGATGATTTTCCTAGAACAGAATGTCAATTATTTTATTAATCTTTGACAAACAGCACGTGTTGGTTTCACACATGCATCTGCTTCGTTTTGTATGTATATAATCACTGAGGATGGCTTTATAAAACAAGTGTAGCTTTCAATAAGTACAAAAGAAATTCCTGGGTTCCAGTCAATTTTATTGTTTATTATTCAAAATGTTACAAATACGTTTCGGTGTCTTTCTCCACCATCATTAGTTTGTCTAATATATACATTCACAATCGTCATTAATTTAAAGCAAAAGCTCTGCTAAAATATACATACTAAAATACAGATTACAAACATATTAAAAAGTATATTAAAATCATAGGATCACAGGTGATGAGATCAAGTATATATCATTACCGTATATTCCAGAAATCAACACAAAAATAAAAAATATTTTAAAACCGCATAATATTACTTTAGCAGAAAAAACTAAAAACAACTTAGCAAAGGAATGTTTCACAAAATTTAAACCTAAAAGTGATAAGTTAAACACACCTAATGTAATATACAAGATTGACTGTTTGAACTGTGACATCGCATACATAGGTCAAACAGGACAATATTTAAAGAAAATAATATACGAATATAAATATAGCTTAAGAAAGGTTAACGAAAATGGAACAGCATTAGCACAACATGCACAACAAATGTTACATAGTTTTGATTTTGATAACACAAAAATATAATCAATGAAGACAATTATAATAAGAGAAGAATCCATGAATTGATGCAAATTAAAAAGACATCAGAATGCAATGAATTTTAGATCAGACACAGACAATCTTAGCTCTGTATATCATACACTAATTAAATGAACACTAATTAAACCAACTGCATAAAATATGAACACCTGGTATATTGAAGAAATGCAGACCAAATGATATCCTCAGAATAAAAAGAAAAATACCAAATATTATAAACAGTTTTTTATTCTCTCGCTCGATATTGAACAAAGTAAAGATTTTTCAATGTGTTTTTTTTTCAATGTGAAGGTAGAAACAGCCATACATGTAAGTAAAATTTAAATCTCTAAACAATAAATTCTAGTCTTTTCCCGAACATGATTGTCCTGACTCTTCACCTGTGATTGTCTGATTTTAATATACTTTTTAATATGTTTGTAATCTGTATTTTAGTATATCTATTTTATCAGAGCTTTTGTTTTAAATTAATGACGACTGTGAATGTATATTTTAGATAAACTGATGATGGTGGAGAAAGAAACCGAAACGTATTTGTAATATTGAATAATAAACAATAAAATTGACTGGAACCCAGGAATTTCTTTTGGATTAAGTTGAAGAACAGTCAGAAAAATATACACAATGCTTTCAATAAGTTTTGAGCAAACGTGTGGAAAACAATTTTTCCCGACGGTTTGCAACCACGAGTGTATTGAAACCTTCCGTAGATTTTTTCGTTCTGCCGAATAATATCTTCATGCAGTCCAGGATAAGCTTTCGAGCGAAGACCTGTGAAGATGCTTGCGAAAAAGATGACCCTAAAGCCCGAAAAACTCTACAGTTTCAAGTACTGGCTGCAAAACGAGAGCCGCATATTACTTGTATAAAAACTTGATCCAATATTTATTTAAATTATATGTGGCTGTTTTATATTACGTATTGTTGTATTAGCGCAAAAAAAGCGAAATATGTTACGGAAAATGACTGCTACACGCCATTGCCTTTCTATCCCAAATGGTTTTTGTTTGTTGCAAAACAATCGCGCTCGCTAATCGCCAGCCAGTAAACCAACAAGATTTCAATTGGATAAACAAATTAGCTCTCGTTATTTTCCGTTATAATCGGATTTTCGTATCAAATGTATGGAACATTCTTCGGTAACCGATGCGATCGTTTTTACGTAACTTTATGGGCAATTATGGCGCCGAAGAATACCGAATACAATTATCTGGGAAAATGAAAAACTAGAAAGTTGCGCGCAGATAATTAATAACAATATATTTGCAATTGTAATTTTTTACACAACGTGCGCCTAATTGTTTCACGCAAGTAACTGGTGTGTGCAATGGGTGGGAATGAAGTTTGTGAACAATTTTTTATTTTTAAGAAATCCACCGCCAATATTGCGCCGGGGATGGGCATTATAAAGCGCGGCACGTAGTTCATTTACAAAAAAAAATTTGATGGCTAAACTCGAGCATAGTTTGAATATGTAATTTTTTCGTCCAACAGGTTGCATTGGTAATTGCCTCTGCTGGCTGACTGGCAAGTTTAAGGCAAAAATATTCAGCATAATATACTATATATATACTACTATAACACTACTTGAACACTTCCAACACGACTGAACCAACCTGCTAGACGATGAAAAAACATGACATAGAAGAGAGATTTTTTTTTGCTTTGTAATAATTTTAAATTTACAGTTAAGATAGTTTAAGTTAGAAAATTAACATTCTAACTTAAACTATCTTAACTGTAAACTTAAAATTATTACAAAGCAAAAAAAATATCTCTTCTATAACATGTCTTTTCATCGTCCAGCAGGTTGGTTCAGTCGTGTTGGAAGTGTTGAAGTAGTGTTGTTGTTGGGAAGCGGAAGCGGGATTGCCTCGTTTGTCTTGTGAGGCAAAGGGGATTCAGTAGGGTCCAGTTGTGGGGATTGTTTTTCCATTTCGTTTGCAATTGGAGTTGTCTTTCTGTTATTCGCGTTATTTTTGTTCGTTCGAAGAGTAGTTGGTTTGAGGGGTTGTGTAGTTGGTTTTGAGGATGTCTTATTTTCGTTATTGATCTCCGGGCAATCTGTTCGGTTGTTTGAATGTGTTGTTTAGTTTTCCTAGATGCATTCACTGTCAGTATATGTCCGTAATCAAGCGGAGGTCTACATATTGATTGGTAAATTTTTGTGGCGGTCTTTGTACTAATTACTTTGTCTTTGTACGTCAGTGATCGGAAGTGTTTTGTCCGTTGAATGATTTTTGTTCTTACGTTCTGTGCGTGTTTTGCAAATTTTAGTTTTTGGTCCAGTGTCATTCCTAGATATTGTGCCTCTTGTTTTGGTCTAGTTCTGCTTCCGTCTGTTATTATTGATGGAGAGTCGTATTTAATTTGGTGGTTTGGTAAAATTAGTTGGTTTTTCGTAGCGTTTGTAGAAAGTCTCCATTTGTAGAACCAAGTAATTGTATTGTCTGTTAGTGTTTGAAGTTTTTGTACTGCTTTTACTGTAGTTTTGTCGTGCACGATCAATGCAGTGTCGTCGGCGTATTGTAGTATGTAAGCAGATTTGTCAATGTGTCTTTTGTCCTGGAGACTGTGATATGTCGTGGCAGTATATATTGTAAAGTAGGGGTGATAGCGGGGATCCTTGCGGGAGTCCTTGTTCAGGGGAGAAAGCAAAGGAGAGGGTGTTGTCTATGCGTACTTCTAGGTGTCTGTTTGTGAGTAGGTTTCTGATTGCGTGAATTATGTATTTGGGGGTTTTAAGCTGGTTAAGTTTATATAAAAGTCCTTTGTGCCAGACACTGTCAAAGGCCTTATTGATGTCCATGAAGAGACATGCTGTTTTCTTGTTCGTGAGGTGAGTTGTTTGTATGTTGTTGGTTAGTATAAAAAGTGGGTGAACAGTTGAGTGTTTAGGTTTAAATCCGAATTGGTATTGTGGTATGTGTTGTCCAACTGATTGTTGCAGTCTATTTTTATTATAGCTTTCAAAAATTTTACTCAGTACAGGGAGTAGTGTGATAGGTCTGTAGTTTTGTGTTTGTGTATTGTCTAGTCCGGTTTTAGGAATTGGTATTATTATTCCTGTTTTCCAGGTATCTGGTATCGTGTTAGTTTCAATACAGTTGTTGAATAGGTTCAGTATGTGTGTGTGTGTTTGTGGAGTAAGATTTTTCAGTAGTTTGCCTTTTATATTGTCTTTTCCCGGCGCCGTGTTTTTAATGTGTGCGAGTGCTTCGTCGTATTCTGCTTCAGTAATTAGTTGATGTGCGTTGTTTGTTTAGTTTGTAAAGTAGATCTCGTACCAATCATTTATTGCGTTAAAGTTTTGGTCGTCAAAGTTAGGGTTAGTGGAGGTTGTGAAGGCATGTTGAAAATGTCTGGCAAATGCGTCCGCTTTGGCCTTGTCTGTATACAGTTCTGTACCGTTTTCATTTATTACACCAGTAATAATGTTTTTTTTTGTATCGAGACAGTTTTTTTTTTTTTTTGCCAGTACGTTTTAGCTTCGTCTCTTTCTATTTCTTTGCATGCCTCTAGCCATTTGTCCTGTTTGTATTGGCCTATTAGTGTTTTGACGTTTCTGTTGAGTTCGTTTAGTTTTCTTTTCAATTCATCGTCTTGAGTATTTGTGTATAGTCTATACAGTTCCCTTTTGCGTTTGATTAGTCTTGGTATGAATTTCGGTAAACTGTGTTGATAGTATGTGTTTTGGATGTATGGAGAAAATTTTTCTATTGCGGTCGTTAATTGTTGTTGTATGTTTTCCATTGAACATGTGCCTGTCCCCGATTGGATATAATCATGTATGTGTTGCTTTACATTGTCTATGTCTGTTCTGTCCAGGTTGAGTTTCTGAGTGTGTTTTGTTGAATCCATAGGTTGTGTCTGTCGGAGGTCTATGTCAAATCTTATAGCCAAATGATCTGATCCGAGTTCGTTAGTCAGACTTATATCGTTTATAATATTTGAAAGGTTTGCTGTGTAAAGTAGTAAATCCGGTGTTGAATCTTGATTTCCAGGCATGAGAAACGTTGGCAGCGTCTGCTTTTTTATAAAGTCTGTGTTGAACAAGAATTTGCTCAGTTGGGTTGTCTTGCTTCGGTTAATGTTAAAGTCTCCAATGATGATGGACTATCTGTAGAGACATGCTTTAGTCAGGATGTTTTGTTCTATTTTGGAGTGGGGATGTATGTAAATTAGGAATATATGGATGAAGTCATGTAAGTATGGAATTGTAAAGTGGAGGCATTCGTTAAGAGGATTGTTTAGGGAAGGGGGCATAACATACTATATAAACAGTTTTCTGTCCTTTCTTTCTGTAGTTTTTATCTGCAGCTTTAATTGTCCTCAAAAAACTTGAAGCTTTTCCATAATGATTTGGGAAGAAAAACTTGAAGTTTCTAACTCAACAGCGTGTTTGGTGTGCCAATTTTTCCTCTATTGTACCAGAGCAATTACACTGTCTAACAAGCAAAAATCGATCAGAAATCGCGATCGACACGGCAGTAAAACGGCAAATAGAGCTAATAAATCCGACACCTTTTACATTGTTTTATCCGTTCCGGTACACCTTTATTTGTGGCACTTTATAACGTCGCTGTTAAAAAGCCCCCTAAAGACCGTTAAATTTACAACTTGGGACAACTATGTTATCAAAATGTATAGTTTCGCAGTTATTAAGTGCCATTGCGAAAACAGCACAATAAAAGCGTCTGTTATTGGAAGGCAAAACCGAATGGATTAACGCCTTCCTACCAGATTCCGGACAGAAAAACCTAATTGGACAAAACATGCCAGCTACACAAGTCATGAAAATCTGGGCGACTAATTTGAGATGTTTTTCGCGTAGCAAATTAACTTGACCGTTTGTCACTGTTGTGAAATGGGGTAATGAGGGTTTTAGGCGCTCAGCTGGTTCAGTGAATGTCGTGCATGAAAGACTACAAGGGGTTGATTTTGGACAAAAATAGACAAAACATTCCCTTAAAAGGACCAAAATTAAATTCGTCCTGATTGTTACCACCGCTCGATTGTTAGTTAACAAGGTAGGCAAACAGGCAGCTAAAACTTTTCATTTGGAAGGTTTTACAGCTCTTGAGGACAAACTAAGAGCTTACCCAATACCTTTAAGACAAAGATTCTTTAAGATCAGAGCTGAAACCACCCTTTTCTTTACTGTTTGCATATTTCACTTTTGTCCTTTGGCCACAATGTTTCCCCCCAGCAAACGAAACTGAACCCTGCACATCATTTGTTTCCCTTATTTCCCTGCCATTTGTGTATTTCTACCCGCCCTAACAGTCAGCACTTTTTACAATGGTTATTCATCGAGACTTTGGTCGGTTGCAAGAGAGGCAAGATTTGGGCAGGAAAGCTAAAATTGATACTTTCAATGTTAATGCGTTTCCCATCTAATTATATCTTCCTGAGGCAAATCGGTCCGGAAATATCACATAATTTGGGCCATTGCCTGCATAATTTATTAGAGTTTTCCATCGCACTTGATAGACGCAACTAATATTAGAATTAGTCACTATAATTATGGAAACACGAATTTTGTAATGGAAACTTGGGCAATGGGTAATAAAATGGCAGTTAAGCCACGTGTACCCAACACGATAACGAGGCAAGTTGAACAATGGAAACTTCGAAGAAACCTATTAAATAAAGTAGAATTTCGATCGCTCGAACAGTGCTCAAGATTAGAACTATTCGCTATTGTTTTGTTGTGTCTTGTGCAGCTCAGCAACATGAAAATTGACCAGAAGAACCAATGCAAAACGCTTTGGAAATGTTACTGGCCCCTTTTTCCAACTGAACTAGAAACCACTCGGCTGTCAGATTTCATTTTCTTTATCCTCATTGCATTTCGCAGTCTTTTCATTCCACTCACGCCCAACTTTCTATCCGACTTCCATCTGTTGTAGTCTTCTTATTGCTACCTGTCAGATGGGATGGCGTTATTTCACATGTTATCGCCCAATAATCTGATGACATTTCTTGTATTGATGTTAAAGGACTGCTCCAGATTCAGCTAAAGCGTTTTCGAGTGGGTTTTTTTTCTGTCTGCCGCCCTATAAAGTCACGTTTCGAGTAGATCGGACATTGGGGGAAATTATTTCCGTCTGGCTCGTCAGTTCATGATTGGACATCGAAAATTGAGGCTTTTTATCTCGAAAATATCAATGAAAGGAGCTTCAAATGAATATAATTCTCCCTATGCTTAAATTTGGTTAAGGCTCTTTCCACAATGATTTTCTCTATTGTGGCTGCGATGGATTCTTTTTTAACAAGCTCGCAAACTTCCCAACCGAAACCCTTAAAGCCGACCAATAAATTGTTATCATTTTTATCTCACTTATCCCGAGCTCAAGTAGATCCCCTAATAACTTCTCCCCAAGGAACGATGCGACTAATCGTTTCATTTACCCCGGGGTAATCTGAAAATAATCTCCACTTTCACAAAGTTTAAAGACTCAATTTGGCTGTTTTCTTTCGGTAAGAGTAGTAAACTACTGTAGAAACTAGAGAATCGTTTTATCCTACATACAAAGGAAACTTTCTTTGATTAGTCATCAAGAAAGCCACTATGGGTGATTGAAAATTAGCGCTGCTTCTGTGGAAGTTTGGCAAAGCAATTTTTGGCTCCATAACCTCACTTCACAACATCAGTTTCCTTTGTTTACAAGAATGTTTGTATTTCAGGTCGCAGCAGAGAAGATACCGTTCTCCTTATAATGACTTGATGTGAAGCTTTTTCTTCATATTTAATTTGAAGCTCTTTAACAAGTTTTGAGGAGCATAACCAGAATTATAACCACAAATACCAATAAATTTCCTATAGCGATGCTTATCAGATACAAATTGAATAAATTAATAAAAATATCAATCAAAACTAATGTGAAATGAGTTTGCATTCAGCTTAGGAGCGGAAAGTAGGGTAATAATCCATACTTAATTGTAAACGCTGTCAATTTATTACCCTTAAAATCGATTAGTTATAATAGAAAAAACGCCCATATAGAGGTGCGTGCACACGTGCCCGGCACTCATTTATCAATCAAATTAAATTTTCGGTGTCACAAGCAAACGATACACAATTTTCTTAAATTACTTTCCATAATAGTAAACAAGAAGTAATAGACCGGCACAAATGTGCCTTATCTAGACATGCTATCGGCTTGTAAGTGCAGTTAGAGTCAATCAACAATCGATTAGTGAGGAATGTGCGCTTGCCTTCTGTTATTTAGTACCTACAGTTCCACTGTAAGAGGAGCAATCGATGTGGAATTATTGCGAAAACATGGAAATTGATTTATGAATCGATTAATGGGGAAACGTTGTCTGAAAACCTTGCTCAACTTCAGCAAAGTATTAGCAAAGTCCGACTGTGCAGTGCATTCTTGTTGGACTGTAGAGTCCAATCTTTTCAGGGTTGAATTTTTTGAGAGGGCGACACAAGTGATGGTCAAGTTTGAGAGCTTCTCAAAAATGAGTCTCTTGGTTTATTTCGAGGAATTTTTGTTCAAAGGTACTCCAACAAATCTGGTTCACTGTGAAGGAGTTTCAAGTCGCTCGTTGATCGGGCTGGAGAGTTTAACTTTTTTGAGAAGTTGTGTGATGGTCAAATTTGGGAACTTTAAAAAATAAGTCTCTTGCTGGATTTGGAAAAAAAATTCTTCGCAAGGTGGTTTAACTGCATGGTATTCACGGTGAAGGAGTTTCAAGTCGCTCGTTGATCGGCTGGAGAGTTTAACTTTTTTGAGAAGTTGTGTGATGTTAAATTTGGGAACTTTAAAATATAAGTCTCTTGATGGATTTGTAAAAAAATTCTCGCAAGGTGGTTTAACGCATGGTATTCACGGTGAAGGAGTTTCAAGTCGCTCGTTGATCGGGCTGGAGAGTTGAACTTTTTTGAGAAGTTGTGTGATGGTTAAACTTGGGAACTTTAAAATATAAGTCTCTTGATGGATTTGTAAAAAAATTTCTCGCAAGGTGGTTTAACGCATGGTATTCACGGTGAAGGAGTTTCAAGTCGCTCGTTGATCGGGCTGGAGAGTTTAACTTTTTTGAGAAGTTGTGTGATGGTCAAATTTGGGAACTTTAAAAAATAAGTCTCTTGATGGATTTGTAAAAAAATTTCTCGCAAGGTGGTTTAACGCATGGTATTCACGGTGAAGGAGTTTCAAGTCGCTCGTTGATCGGGCTGGAGAGTTTAACTTTTTTTTGAGAAGTTGTGTGATGGTCAAATTTGGGAACTTTAAAAAATAAGTCTCTTGCTGGATTTGTAAACATTTTTCTCGCAAGGTGGTTTAACTCATGGTATTCGCAGTGAAGGAGTTTCAAATCGCTCGTTCATCGGGTTGAAGAGTTTAACTTTTTTGAGGTGTGTGATGGTCAAATTTGGGAACTTTAAAATATAAGTCTCTTTTGATGGATTTGTAAAAAAATTTCTCGCAAGGTGGTTTAATGCATGGTATTCACGGTGAAGGAGTTTCAAGTCGCTCGTTGATCGGGCTGGAGAGTTTAACTTTTTTTTGAGAAGTTGTGTGATGGTCAAATTTGGGAACTTTAAAAAATAAGTCTCTTGAAGGATTTGTAAACATTTTTCTCGAAACGTGGTTTAACTCATGGTATTCGCGGTGAAGTAGTTTCAAATCGCTCGTTCATCGGGTTGAAGAGTTTAACTTTTTTGAGGTGTGTGATGGTCAAATTTGGGAAGTTTAAAAAATAAGTCTCTTGATGGATTTGTAAAAAATTTCTCGCAAGGTGGTTTAACGCATGGTATTCACGGTGAAGGAGTTTCAAGTCGCTCGTTGATCGGGCTAAAGAGTTTAACTTTTTTGAGAAGTTGTGTGATAGTCAAATTTGGGAAGTTTAAAAAATAAGTCTCTTGATGGATTTGTAAAAAAAATTCTCGCAAGGTGGTTTAACGCATGGTATTCACGGTGTAGGAGTTTCAAGTCGCTCGTTAATCGGGCTGGAGAGTTTAACTTTTTTGAGAAGGTGTGTGATGGTCAAATTTGGGAAGTTTAAAAAATAAGTCTCTTTATGGATTTGTAAAAAAAATTCTCGCAAGGTGGTTTAACGCATGGTATTCACGGTGAAGGAGTTTCAAGTCGCTCGTTGATCGGGCTGGAGAGTTTTAAATTTTTTGAGAAGTTGTGCGATGGTCAAATTTGGGAAGTTTAAAAAATAAGTCTCTTGATGGATTTGTAAAAAAATTTCTCGCAAGGTGGTTTAACGCATGGTATTCACGGTGAAGGAGTTTCAAGTCGCCCGTTGATCGGGCTGGAGAGTTTAACTTTTTTGAGAAGTTGTGTGCTGATCAAATTTGGGAACTTTAGAAAATAAGTCTCTTGATGGACTTGTAAAAATTTGTCTTTCACGGTGGTTTAACGCATGTTATTTACGGTGAAGGAGATTCAACTCGCTCGTTAACCGGGCTGGAGAGTTTAAGTTTAGTTTCAAGTCGCTCGTTGCTCGGGCTGAAGAGTTTAACTTTTTTGAGAAATTGTGTGACAGTGAAATTTGGGAACTTTAAAAAATAAGTCGCTTGATGGATTTGTAAACATTTTTCTCGCAAGGTGGTTTAACGCATGGTATTCACGGTGAAGGAGTTTCAAGTCGCTCGTTGATCGGGCTGTAGAGTTTAACTTTTTTGAGAAATTGTGTGATGTCAAATTTGGGAACTTTAAAAAATCAGTCTCTTGATGAATTTATAAAAAAATTTCTCGGCAGGTGGCTTAACGCATGGTATTCACGGTGAAGGAGTTTCAAGTCGCTCGTTAACCGGGCTGGAGAGTTTAACTTTTTTGAGAAGTTGTGTGATGGTCAAATTTGGGAACTTTAAAAAATAAGTCTCTTGCTGGATTTGTAAACATTTTTCTCGCAAGGTGGTTTAACGCATGGTATTCACGGTGAAGGAGTTTCAAGTCGCTCGTTGATCGGGCTGGAGAGTTTAACTTTTTTGAGAAGTTGTGTGATGGTCAAATTTGGGAACTTTAAAAAATAAGTCTCTTGATGGATTTGTAAAAAAAATTCTCGCAAGGTGGTTTAACGCATGGTATTCACGGTGAAGGAGTTTGAAGTCGCTCGTTGATCGGGCTGAAGAGTTTAACTTTTTTGAGAAGTTGTGTGATGGTCAAATTTGGGAAGTTTAAAAAATAAGTCTCTTGATGGATTTGTAAAAAAATTTCTCGCAAGGTGGTTTAACGCATGGTATTCACGGTGAAGGAGTTTCAAGTCGCCCGTTGATCGGGCTGGAGAGTTTAACTTTTTTGAGAAGTTGTGTGCTGATCAAATTTGGGAACTTTAGAAAATAAGTCTCTTGATGGACTTGTAAAAATTTGTCTTTCAAGGTGGTTTAACGCATGTTATTTACGGTGAAGGAGATTCAAGTCGCTCGATAACCGGGCTGGAGAGTTTAACTTTTTTGAGAAGTTGTGTGCTGATCAAATTTGGAAACTTTAAAAAATAAGTCTTTTGATTGATTTGTAAAATTTGTTCTCGCAAGTTGCTTTAACGCATGGTATTCACGGTGAAGGAGTTTCAAGTCGCTCGTTGCTGGGGCTGAAGAGTTTAACTTTTTTGAGAAGTTGTGTGATGGTCAAATTTGAGAACTTTAAAAAATAAGTCTCTTGGTAGATTTGTAAAATTTTTTCTCGCAAGGTGGTTTAACGCATGGTATTCACGGTGAAGGAGTTTCAAGTCGCTCGTTAACCGGGCTGGAGAGTTTAACTTTTTTGAGAAGTTGTGTGCTGATCAAATTTGGAAACTTTAAAAAATAAGTCTTTTGATTGATTTGTAAAATTTGTTCTCGCAAGTTGCTTTAACGCATGGTATTCACGGTGAAGGAGTTTCAAGTCGCTCGTTGCTGGGGCTGAAGAGTTTAACTTTTTTGAGAAGTTGTGTGATGGTCAAATTTGAGAACTTTAAAAAATAAGTCTCTTGGTAGATTTGTAAAATTTTTTCTCGCAAGGTGGTTTAACGCATCGTATTCACGGTGAAGGAGTTTCAAGTCGCTCGTTGATCGGGCTGGAGAGTTAAACTTTTTTGAGAAGTTGTGTGATGGTCAAATTTGGGAACTTTAAAAAATAAGTCTCTTGATGGATTTGTAAAATTTTTTCTCGGAAGTTGGTTTAACACATGGTATTCACGGTGAAGGAGTATCAAGTCGCTCGTTGATCGGGCTACAGAGTTTAACTTTCTTGAGAAGTTGTGTGATGGTCAAATTTGGGATCTTGAAAAAATAACTCTCTTGATAGATTTGTAAAAATTTTCCTTGCAAGGGGGTTTATCGCATGGTATTCACGGTGATAAAGTTTCAAGTCGCTCCTTGATCGGGCTGGAGAATTGAAAAGTAATGTTTTTGAGAGAGCGCTCGATGTGATTAAGTGACGGTAAAGTTCAGGAACTCCTCAAAAATCAGTCTCAGGGTGGATTTAGAGGAATTTTGCTTGAAAGCTACCCCAACAAATCTTGTCCATTGTAAAGCTGTTTCAAGTCGCTCATTGGTCTGGCTGGAGAGTTTCAATTTTTTGAGAGAGCACCTAATGTGATTTAGTGATAGTCACATTGGGAACTCCTCAAAAATCAGTACCTCAGTATGTTTGCACAATTTTTTATCTAAAAGTACTCCAGCATGGCTTTTGCTGTGAAAGAGTTCCAAGTCGCTATTTGGTCGGGTTGGGGAGTTTCAATTTTTTAAGGGTAACGACGTGTGTGATTAAGTGACGGTCAAGTCAAGTTTGGGAACTTCAAAATCAGTCTCGGGGCAAATTTGCACGCAATTTGGTACAAAGGTACCCGAATTCCTCCTATTCACTGTGCAGAAGTTGCAAGTCGCTAGCTAATCTAGAGAGCGCCCACTGTAATCATGTGATGCTTAAGTTTCAGAGCCTTTTAAAAATTAGCCTCCAAATGGATTTGAAGGAGTTTTCGTTGAAAGGGACGTTGGTGCATGGTGTTCACGATGGAGGAGTTTCAAGTCGCTGCGGGGTCTGGTGGGAGAGTTTAAAATTTTTTGAAAGAGCGCCCGATGCAATTAAGTGACACTAAAGTTTAGGAGCTTCCCGAAAATCAGTGTCGGGATGGATTTAGAAACAGTTTCGACCAGAGGTAATCGAATGCATAGTTTTCATTGTGCATGAGTTGCAAGGTGCTATTTGGTCCGGTTGTGAAGTTGCAATTCATCGTCAAGTTTGAAAGCTTCTCAAAAATCAGTTTCCTATTGTATTCAGCTCAATTTTCCTAGAGAAGTACTCTAATGCAGAGTGTTCCGCTGTGGATGAGTCTCAACTCGCTACTTGATCTGTTTGGAGTTCTGTCTGACAAGTTTGGGATCTTCTCAGAAACCAGTGTCGGGCGGTATTTGCATGAATGTTTGTCCAGGGGTACTTTAGAGCATGGTCCTCTAACATATGCTCAATCACAACTCTGAAGATGCAAGTCATTCGTGTTTGTGAAACGTCAGGGAAAAATTCTTTTCCACGACGGCCTGAAAGCCCGAAAAACTCCCTAGTTCCTCATTTTGATCAGTGAGCTGTTTTAGATATTTTGTAAATGTACCTTTTTTGTATTTTGTCTCGTTAAAAAAAGCTCTAAAAGCGCTGGATCCGTAAAACTGCAACTTGTCCAAACTTGGCACCAATTGGGATTTTCGATCGCCCTTTTTTCAATTCAAGAACTTCCCTATCAAAGAGCACAGCTGAATTTCAAATTATTAAAGTTCTTCAAGAAAGTACGCATCTTATAAATTATTTAATGTTATTGCCACGCCAAAACAAACACCTTCGCAAAAAAAGCAAATGAGTTAATCCAAACTTACCTTTGTAGTAAAGTTGCAGCCGTCTCGACAAACCTGCAACAGAAACACACCGAATCAATATGAGCAGGTAAAGTGGACATTTTAAAGCCTTTTAAGCTCACAGTCCTGGAAGGAAAAAAGGTCGAAAACCGTTCTTGTGAAGGTCAGTCGGGTCGCTAAATTGGCTTAATCCTAAGATAAACCGCCGCTAAATATTTTGGGAATATTTTCTATTTCTCGCATCAATTGCGCTAGTTTTGCAGCCATATCTGCAGCTGAAACATCAACAAATCCACATCTTCATGGGCATGTTCTCCTCACATCGTGAAATGTCCCCAACAAAAAAAAATAGACAATGAACTTTTTGTAGATTAGTTAGCGGAGGTCATTTACTGCACGTTTATATCAAAATCCAACATCATCAACAATTGCCAAATGCCATACAAGGAATGAACTGTGAACTTGATTAGTTCTGGGCAAAATCATTAGCAATCATGAGCACATCATTAGCTGCGAGCTTTTTTTAAGTTCATGGTACACTTGGACAACTTTCAATGTTTTATCAGCCGAACATGCAATAATGTAATTAGCCGGCAAAGTTTTTTTTCCTCTTTTTTTTCGGGGCTTCACGGGCTTAATGGGCCTCTTTATATCACCTGATAAATGTTTATTGCAAAAATCTGCTGCTCAGCAATTACCTCCCTTCACAATGGCACCGAGAAAAATCCTCTGCAGTGATGAAAGTAAATTTGCGAAATTTGACGACATTAACAATGGCCGGGCATTTGTTAAAGTCGAGCTGAAAAGCCACTTAATATAGCAGCTTTGCACAGTTATTCTTCGTAAGGAATTTATCATCTTTCCAGGGATGTTTGTATGAGGGTTTAATTGCATGAGGGGGAAAGTTACTCGACGTCTTCTCCAAGATAATTAACTTACCACATTAAAAGAATGTTTACAATTGGGTTCAGTTAACTGCTAACAGTGGAATAAAACGTTATCTGTATTTATCTTTATTCGGTTCTTGATTTAGGATTATTTAAGTTTCCTAAACACATCGAGAAACATAATGAAGATGCAACTGGTGAGTCTTTTGGGCTTTTAGGCCGAAAAGTGGACTTTACTTGCTTGCAATTTACGTTGAAACTGTTGAATATTGAATAGTTATGCGATTTGCAAACAAGCTCAAATTTGCAGGTTTATTATATTTCGTAACTTCGGCGTTTTTAACTGAAAACTTCAAAGCACAAAAGCCACATTTTAAATAAATTCACTGTTGATTTAGCCCAAATAATAGGAGGCTTAATTTGGTAGATTTCCCTGGAAATTCAAGCGCTTGATTAAAAATTAAATAAAATTCAAAACACAGCTCTGTATTCCATGAAATTCAAACAGAAAATACATAAAAAATGTGTTTGTCATACAATAATAAAAACCAACGAGAATCTGGAAACAGTCAAGCAAATATTTCGATTTCGCTCAATTACGTTCAAACATGCATAGAAACATAAGTTTAATATGCGTTATTAATAGCAGCTAAAACGAAGCACAAAAGCGCATTTTCCGCTGGCAACAATAATTTAAAATATACGAATGGAGTCAGGTAATATAACACTGCGATTTCATTTAATAACACAGTAGTGAATAGTTTGAAAATTAAATTAAATATGTCTTTTATATATTATGTACAAACATACGGTGAACGCCGGCAGCAGCGCTGAAATTGAACAAAAAAACAGAAATTGATGATGAAAAGCGCCAGTCATTAAACATTAATTTAGCCATATGGTAGGATTTAGCAAAAAAAATGCAACTAGTTCTAAAGTGAGTGCAAAACACCGTAAAGGACCAGTTTCCAACTTATTAGCTGGACTATGAACTTTCGAGCGTACCTCTGAAGATATAATATAACGCCACTCGTGCTTGCGAATCGAAGTGGCTTGGATCTTCAAAGGTGTTTTGCTCCAAAGTTCAACGCAAGCCAAAGTCAGTTAAATATTTTATATAAATTTTGCATGAGCAAGATGGATTGTCCGAAGAAGACATGGAATTTTAGCGAACTGGAAGCCCAACCTTGAATCTTCTGTTAAACACACCGTTTCACTTGGTTGGCCAAAAACAATGCCTAAACTGCAAAATCTGTCACTTTTAAGGAGTTCCTGCACGTTGTTTACCCGCAAAAAACGAATAGATCGTGTTATATTAATTTATTAAATTTCGCGATGGTGTTGTAAAGTGGCAAAAGAAGCCAGAAGAATTGCTTTACTGTGGTTTCCTATGTTGTCTTATTTTATATGGCGTTTTTTTCAAAAAATGCTCGCTAAAAATTCAACTGGCCTGGCAATAGTTGATTGTATCCGTATAGTTTTGAAGAATAAAAAATTGTATATTCTCGTTGCTTCACTTTGGATAAAATCTCAGAGTCTATCGGCGTGAAATGGCAATAGATGTAGAAATATCGTCGGAAAATAATTTCCTTATCGCGAATAAGCATCGGGATTTTTGCGCAGAGCCACATGAATATTGCCAAATGCATGTTATTATCCATGTGTTGAAACCTAATTTTATTCGCATGTCTTAAGCAACCAACACTGATTATTACGGTTTCAATTCGGCGCTAATTGAAAATTTCGATAACGTTTTGACAATATTGCAAACAAATACATTGAAGGCTGCTGGTTACACGGAATTTTTCACTTTTTATCGACAATGAAAAACGAAAAATTCCTGCAGAGACAAAATCGACGCTTTATTAGTATTATTCAACGCCAAACCATGCGTTGAATGCATAACTAAGTAACAGTCCGATTTAGTCGCATTTGGGTTTAAAAACGTCGGCCTGATTCTAGCGAATCTGATTTACAGTTCATCTAACACAACATGGCATTGTAACAGCTGGATAATTTTAGAAAAAATCCATCAAACGAGAGTATTATCGAAGTTAAAGGATGAGAAATTAATATTAAAACAGCTTAAATTAAACGAGATTAAATACAATGATGATTAATCGAAAGAAAAAAGACACACTGAAGAGAACGCGGCTGAGAAAGCGGACGGAAATTGAGCTTAACTTAACGGGAAATAAATGTCCAAACAGTAAACGGAATTTTAAGAAATGCAATCGAACAGTTAAAAGGAACAAAACAACATTATTTTCAGAAACAACAGAAAGCTGAAAAACAACACAATTAAAATCATAGTAATAATAAACAACTAGGAAATACAAATACTGCAAGAACCTACAAGGAAACCATAACAGAAAAAATAGATACTTTCCACAATCAAATTCTCAAGACAAAATACAATTCGAATCTGCGAATTATCTAAAAATGTAACAGGAATAACCGATAACGGAGCGTGTGAAGTAAGCAGATAAATTAGCAACAAGAAACAGACACTGTGATGGTTGAAGCAACAAAAGCCAAGGTGAAAAATCAACAAACATCAAAGACAAGCTACCGATCAGACAAGAATAGGTACATAAAATTATGAAGCTATAAAAATGGATAAAACAACAAAAAAAAACTTGCAACAGGCTCAAAAAATTGATCTGAAGTCACAGTATTCTTAAAACAGGTGTAGGAAAAGATTTTGCGTGAAGCAGGATCAATTATGGATGAAGGAGGAAATTGAACGAAAATCTAACAAAACATTGAAATGTAAGGCAAAAAGCCGCCCTGAAGCAAAGCAAGAAATAACAATAAAACATAATGTTCAACCGCTACAAGTAGAATCAACAAGAAATCTTGTTCGATTGGAAAATGATTGATAATGCCGATTTTTAAAAAGATAACAACAAAGGGTTCAACAACTATCTAAATAAATCGCAGATAAATAAACTAAGAAAATTAATGGATACAAATTTGAGCAAAGACTGAGAGACACAATCGAACAAAAACATTGGCGCAGCCGATTTAAGCGCGAAAACAGTTTGAAAAATCTTGTATCAACTGGAAAACAGGAATAGCTATAGAAGAAATTCAAGGAAAATGTAATAAAACATTCAAAATAACAGTAAGACAGAAAGTCAACTTGAAGCAAAGAAGAAATGGCAATAAAGCATAATGCTCAATCGCAAAAAGTACCCAAAGTGGATAAAGCGCAAAAACTCAAAAATTAAAAGCATCAATTTTCGATAAAATAACAACAGAATTTAAGATGAAAACAAGAAGAAACACCTGCTGGATATAAATAATTCGCTATGAGAACAGGACGAAATCTTGTACGATTGGAAAATGATATTGATAATGCCGATTTTTAAAAAGATAGCAACAAAGGCTTCAAGAACTACCTAAAGAAATCGCAAATAAATATATCTAAGAAAATTGATGGATACAAAATTGAGCAAAGACTGAGAGACACAATCGAACAAAACATTGGCGTAGCTGATTTAAGCGCGAAAACAGTTTTAAAATATCATATTTTATATCAACTGGAAAACAGGAAAAGCCATAGCAGAAATTCAAGGAAAATGTAATAAAACATTCAAAATAACAGTAAGACAGAAAGTCAACCTAAAGCAAAGAAGAAATGACAATAAAACATTATGCTCAATCGCTAAAAATACCCAAAGAGGATAATGCGCAAAAAGTCAGAAATTTAAAAGCATCAATTTTCGATAAAATAACAACAGAATTTAAGCTGAAAACAAGAAGAAACACTGCTGGATATAAATAATTCGCTATGAGAATAGGAAGAAATCTTGTACGATTGGAAAATGATATTGATAATGCCAATTTTTAAAAAGGTAACAACAAAGGTTTCACTAACTGCCAAAATAAATCGTAAATAAATTCAAGTAAGAAAATTAATGAAAAAACAATAGAGTTAAGTCTGAGAGGCACAATCTAACAAAAACATTTCCACATCCGCATCACATATTTTGTATACCAATGGAAAGCAGAAAAAGCGATAAAGAAAAAAAGAAGATAGACCTAACTCTCAAAGACACAGAAAAAAAGCGTTTAACAAAGTCTCAAGAGATGAATCTGTCTGGGATATTCCCAAAAACAAAAGCACAAATAACGACAAACATATACGAAATACAATAAAATAGTTTTAAGAAAGATATCTAACAAACATTAAAGCGCATACCTACGCAACAAAAAAACATGTAAAATGTTACAGAAGGAAAAAGCAGGAGATAGTAGTGAACACAAGCCATTCCTACACCATGATAATGGTGGAAGAAACTAGTAATTATATATAATAATAATAACAATTTAGCTTACCTTAAAAAATCAATAAAGCTTAAGACAAAGAACGGTAAACACTGGCAATAAACCAACATAACGCAGCACACCGATAATCATAAACCTAATTATTTTTTTATTGAAGAAACCAACACTGAATTAATTAGTGACTATTAAGCCGGCAAGAAAAATTATGCCATTCTAAAATACCATTTTCCAATATCTCACGTGTTTCCAAACGGGCAGCAGAATGTCTAATTAGCCAACAGTTTTAGTGCCATGAAAAACTCCACTATTCTGCTACGTTTTAATTTTTTGCCTTCGTTTATGTTTGTTTTATTCATTGTTGCGTTACAGTTACGCCGTTTATTGGCCACTACCCAAAAATGGCATTCTTTGCTTTAGAATGGCTGGCGAAAACCTGCAATTTATTCCCTTATTGGAAATATAATAATTATCTAAACCAAGCCTGGATGGAATGTCTCTTGAGTTACTCAGCAAGAATTAGTTTGCATTTTTTCCTCTAGGTCCAAAAATATACCAATTTGTATGCTGCATTTCACGCATGAAATTCAATTATTAAAACACCGACGGGAACTTTTAGGCGGTTTAATTAAAGTTATCAAAGTGTCACGGATATGTTCGATTTAAAGGTCACTGTAGCATTTCTGCCGCAATCACTAAAAAACATTTTTCTAAACCTCGATCTGCAATTTCAATGACTTGCCGATAAACATTGTCTAGTTGCTTAATGTATGTACGAATAACATTTTGTCATGATCATTGATTGCAATCTTAATTTGGAAAATGTGCCTGCATAAGAAACTGGGAAAGTTTCTAGATTGTTCTTCTGGGAGCTAAATGGGAGGGAAATGGGAGCACTCTGTAATGAGGAGTTGGTTGATTCTTCCAACTCTTCAGGAAAATGCTCAAGAGAAATAAAAGAAGAGCTGGTTTGTTTTGGAAGAACTCCAAAAGAGGCTTTGAAGTTTGGTGAAGAACTTGATGGGGTTATGGAAGTTTTCAAAGGTCCTATTTGTCCACTATTTTTGCCTTGTTCCTGCTTAAACTGTGGAGCAATGAATTGAAGTGTTTTAAAGGCAAAAGTCTTCTGATGTATGCAGGGTTTAAATGTAAGTCCCTATCGAAATTTGGAAAAAATAATCGGGAAAACTTAAAACCTGTGGGAAAAACGAAACGAGCACGAATATATCTAAATGTAATGGCACGAAATAGCCAAACGCGCTCTAAAATCGCCTCAAAACACTCAAAGAGCTGAGCTTTTAAAGCCTGCTTCATTTGAAGATAACAGACAAAATGCAAATCGAAAATTGCCACTAAAGCAGGATTCAGTAAAATCCCATTAAAAGGCCATAGATAAAAGTGATGCATCTGCAACCAAATTATTCACAGGAAATCACTGACCAGTTGAATAAATAATGAAAACGAGCAGATGTTTGATTGAGGCAGTAAAAGTGTGATCTTTGGATCGATTATCGTGATCTCCGCATTCTTCTGTCCCGGTGCCACCAAACCGGGCCACTTTCTTCATCGATCTCAGCGAATATGTTGAATGTCCCCGAGATTATGACACAGGCGGCGCTAGAGGGAGAAGAAAGCGGATAAGTGGGGTCAAAGGGCAGACGCTTCCGCACTGTCGCCGATGGCTCGCAATTGATCGAGATGGGGGGACTCGAGTGGGGAGTCGATCGAGAAGAAAAAGGGCAAGGTACTCACCGGAAGAAACGACGAGGGGAAGCACAATGACACGCCAACTGAGGTGAATGAAGAAGGAGAACTAGGCGTATTGATGTCTACACGGCGACTGAAGCAAAGCCAAAGACTTCGCGAAGACTGGGTACTCCCGAGTACTGTTTTCTCTCTAGGTCATAAGAATATTCAGTGGGCATAGTTGTTGTATTGTTTGGTACGCTATGTGTGCACGTTGCAGTCTCGGAACCCGGTGAATGTTTGCCACGGTTTTGCGTAACTCTTTCTACCGCCAATTCATTAACTAATTAACTGGAGCATCATTTTTGTTGTTGCTGTGGGATTCTCACGGAGCAAATTGTGTTAAAACATCGAGATTGCTCAAATGTGCAGTGTTACGAAATTATTTCATGCCCTACCTATGAATAGCAAACAGCTCAAACCTCCTCAAAGTGTTAACGAATGGATTTTCATTTCAAGCTCCCAAAACTAGACCAAAAACTGTTCAAATCTTCCCACTTATAGTCAAAAGGTGACAATATAGATAAACGTTCTAATAACGTTAATTCGATTGTTTCAGACAGAACATTGTTAATGCAACTCGTGAATGAGTGATTACGTTTTTCTCCCATGAAACGCCAGTTAAATTGCACAAGTGGCTTTGCAAATCCGACAAAAGTGCTTATGGAATTTTAATTTCGCAGTAAACCATGTAGATTTTTATGAGCGCAGGCCAAAGACAACGCATCTGAACGGTATTCGTGTTTATAAATTGATATGAAATCATTGCAATTTGTTTGAGTGTAAAGTTGGACTGTTTTTAAATTTTCGAAAAGTGTTTCTATATTTAATATTAACAGACTTTTTCTCTTGTTTCCATCTGATTTATTGGCATTTTCAACAATTTCCTATTTACTGCAAAAGATTTTCATTTATTTTGCCCTGATTTATTGTAAGTTTCCAAACATGCTTCACTTTTCTCTTGAATGCTGCAAGCAGTTTGATCCCCTTCTTTCAATATCGAGCAGGAATTGGGCAAAGCTCCTGCATTTCATCATTTAATTTTATTCTCTTCTTTTATTGGAATTTTTCAGTTTTTCAGGACAGTTTTCTTGGTGAGAACAAGCGAATAATTCAGTAGCAAAAGCCGAACTCCTTTGATCTTCCAACGGTGTTTTACTTTATTGTTATTTTCAATTTATTAATGCATTGTTTATTTATTTATTATTATAGTTTGAAGCTACGGTTTTTCTTATTTACTTCAATTTTATTTTTCACATATTTCAATGACATTTTTCAAAGTTGCTTCAGTTTTGCCTTTAACTCCGAGTCCTGTCCTTTGATTTCAAACTCCTTTGCTCTTCATTTTCCAAAGTTGTTTCATTTTATTGTTTCAAGCCACGGTTTTTCTGATTTACTTCAATTTTATTTCCACATAGTTCAATGACATTTTTCTTCAGTTTTGCCTTCAAAGTTCGAAGTCCTTTGATTTGAAACTGACCAAGGAAATTTTGCAAAATTTGTTCAGATTTTTCTTCGCAGCTATAAGTTTCTTGATTTGATTCCTATTTATTTTTAAACTAATAATTTTTAAACAAAGAAAACTACTTCTTTACTTTTTTCTTTAAAGCGTCAAGTTTCAAAGTTTATGGTGTTCCATTTTTGCACCACTTCAATGAAGTTTTTCAAAGTTTCATCATTTTTTGCAAGTTTATTGATTACTTTCGTTTTTGTTTAGCGCCGATTTAATAAACTCTTTGTTTGTTTACGTTCGTCTTTCAAGTTCCTGGTTTGTTTTGTAACCCTCTTAAGTTTTTTGTACTTTTTTCTTTAAAGCTATTTGTTTTATGATTTCTGAAGTTTTCATTTTACGCTCGTCTAATGAAAGAATCCGAAATTTTGTTACTTTTGTCTTTAAAGATGCAAATATTTTTAGTTTCATTCATTGCTCATTTAATAATTATTCCAAGGCTTTTACATTTATTTAAAGCGTCAATTTTACTAATTTTATTTTGCGCTGATTCATTGGCGCCTTCCAAAATTTTAGCACGTTTTTTAAAGCTTCAAGTTTCCTGCCAGCTTTCGTTTTCGGTTAGTGCTGATTTGATAAAATCTTCCAAAGTTTCCTCAATTCGTCTTCAAAGCTAGACATTTCTTGATATTTTGCGGCGATTTAATAGAATCGGCGCTAGAATAGAAGTTAGAAAGTTGTATTGAAAGTTTCTAAGTTGACCAAGCTTGAATGTTGAACGCTCCAAAGTTTTCTCAAAGTTTTCTCTTTCTTTTCCAAAAAAAAAGTTTTTCCTGGTATTTTAATTTATTTTGTGTGCTAATTTAATAGAATTTAGCAAAGTTTTATACCTTGGTTTTTAAAGCTACAAAGTTTCCGGTTTGTTTGCGGCGAATTAATGAGAATCTTTGAAAGTTTTTTATTTTTCTCTTAAAAGCGACTTGTTCTACGATTTCCGTTGTTCCCATTTTTTGCTGTTTCAATGAAATGATATTGAGTTTCCTCATTTTTGTCTTTAAAGATAAAAATATTTTTATGTGTTTTGCATTTTATTCAGTGCTAATTTTAAAAACTTTCAGGGTTTTTTACAATTTTCAAGTTTAGAAGTTTATTTTGCTTCTATTTTGCGCTGATTCATTGGCATCTTCCAAAGTTTTATCACGTTTTTCTTTAAAGATGCAAGTTTCTTGACTGCTTCAACGACATTCTCTAAAGTTTCCTCACCTTCATCTTGAAAAGCACCAACTGTGTGACTTTTTTTATTCATATTTTGTGCAAATTTAATAAATTCTTACACAGATTCTTTTCGTTTGCCTTTAAAGCTACAAAGTTCCTGGTCTGGTTGCGGTGAGTTAATGCTATCTTCTAATGTTTTTTCATTTTCCTCTTTAAAACTTTAAGTTTGATGCTTTCTGGTGTTTTCATTTTGCGCTGGTTTAATAAAATGTTCAAATGTTTCTTCGTTGTTGCTTCCAAACCTATTTCGAACTTTTTTCTTTAAAGCGTCAAGGTTCTAAGTTTATTTTGTTTCTATTTTGTGCTGATTTAATAGCGTCTTTTAAAGTTTCATCACTTTTCGTTAAAGCTGCTAGTTTTTGACTGACTGCTTTTGCTTTCGTTTAGCGGTTATTTAATAAAGTCGTCCAAAGTGTCCTCACTTCCTTCACCAAAGCCACAAATTTGCTGATCTTTTCATTTATCTTTCTCGCTATTTAAAAGAATCTTGCACAGTTTCTTTCTGTTTGTTTTTAAAGCTGCAACGTTCCTAGTTTTTGTGCGTTCAACTAGTGAAGTGTTCCAAAGTTTCTTCACATTTTTCTTTAAAGATCGAACTTCATTTGATTTTGTATTTCACAAATTTTGTGAAATCTTCCAATGTCTCTTCACTGCTGTCTTTAAACCCGCAAATAATTAGAATCGCAGCATTGACTGAAATGTTTCAAAACTGCCTTGTCGATTTTTAATTAAAAAATCTGAAGATCTTTCTAAAGACCACATAAGACCGATCTCAAAAGCTTCCACTTTTAAAATTTTAGTTTTTAAACGAAAAGTTTGATGGATTACTTACTACGATGGACTTACTTCAAGCTGCTTTAATGAAATCTGCAAAAGTTTCATCATTTTTTGCAAGGTTATTGATTACTTTCGTTTTTGTTTAGCGCCGATTTAATAAACTCTTCTAAAGCTTGTTCACTTTCCACTTCAAATTACGCATTTCTGGATTTTTTCAATTTAATTTTGCGTTGATTTAATAGAACCTTGCAACGTTTGTTTACGTTCGTCTTTCAAGTTCCTGGTTTGTTTTGTAACCCTCTTAAGTTTTTTGTACTTTTTTCTTTAAAGCTACTTGTTTTATGATTTCTGAAGTTTTCATTTTACGCTCGTCTAATGAAAGAATCCGAAATTTTGTTACTTTTGTCTTTAAAGATGCAAATATTTTTAGTTTCATTCATTGCTCATTTAATAATTCTTCCAAGGCTTTTTACGTTTATTTAAAGCGGCAAGTTACTAATTTTATTTAGCGCTGATTCATTGGCGCCTTCCAAAATTTTAACACGTTTTTTTAAAGCTCCAAGTTTCCTGACTGCTTTCTATTTCGTTTACTGCTGATTTGATAAAATCCTCCAAAGTTTCCTCAATTTCGTCTTCAAAGCTGGACATTTCTTCAAATTTTGCGGCGCTTGAATAGAAGTTAGAGAGTTGTATTGAAAGTTTCTAAGTTGACCAAGCTTGAATGTTGAATGCTCCAAAGTTTTCTCACTTTCTTTTTCAAAGTCACGATTTTCCTGGTATTTTAATTTATTTTGTGTGCTAATTTAATAGAATTTAGCAAAGTTTTATACCTTGGTTTTCAAAGCTACAAAGTTCCCGGTTTGTTTGAGGCGAATTAATGAGAATCTTTGAAAGTTTCTTTATTTTCTCTTTAAAGCTACTTGGTCTATGATTTCCGTTGCTCCCATGTCCCCATGTTTTTATGTGTTTTGCATTTTATTCCGTGCTAATTTTTAAAAAATTCCACGGCTTTTTAACATTTTTCTTAAAAGCCCCAAGTTTCGAGGTTGATTTTGCTTCTATTTTGCGCTGATCTTCCAAAGTTTCATCACGTTTTTCTTTAAAACTGCAAGTTTCTTGACTGCTTCAACGACATTTTCGAAAGTTTTCTCACATTCTTCTTTAAAAGCCCCAATTGTGAGACTTTTTTTAATTGTATTTATTTTTATCTTTACGTTTGCCTTTGAAGCTTCAAAGTTCCTGGTCTGGTTTCGGTGAGTTAATGCTATCTTCTATTTTTTTTTTCATTTTCCTCTTTAAAGCTTTAAGTTTAATGCTTTCTGGTGTTTTCATTTTGCGTTGGTTTAATAAAATGTTCAAATGTTTCTTCGTTGTTGCTTTCAAACCTATTTCGAACTTTTTTCTTTAAAGCGTCAAGGTTCTAAGTTTATTTTGTTTCTATTTTGCGCTGATTCAATAGCGTCTTTTAAAGTTTCATCACTTTTCGTTAAAGCTGCTAGTTTCCTGATTGACTGTTGCTTTCGTTTAGCGCTTATTTCATGAAGGCGTCCAAAGTGTCCTCTCTTCCTTCTCCAAAGCCACAAATTTACTGATGTTTTAATGTATCTTTCTCCCTGATTTAAAATAATCTTGCACAGTTTCTTTCCGTTTGTTTTTAAAGCTGCAAAGTTCCTAGTTTTTGTGCCTTGAATTAGTGAAGTCTTTCAAAGTTTCTTCACATTTTTCTTTAAAGATCGAACTTCATTGATTCTGAATTTCACAAATTTTGTGAAATCTTCCAATGTCTCTTCACTGCTGTCTTTAAACCCGCAAATAATTAGAATCGCAGCATTGACTGAAATGTTTCAAAACTGCCTTGTCGATTTTTAATTAAAAAATCTGAAGATATTTCTAAAGACCACATAAGACCGATCTCAAAAGCTTCCTTTAAAATTTTAATTCTTAAACGAAAAGTTTGATGGATTACTTACTACGATGGACTTACTTCAAGCTGCTTTAGTGAAATCTGCAAAAGTGTCTTTACTCTTTTTTCCACTGAAGTCCTCTGAAGTTTCTTGACTTTTGCCCTTAGCAAAAATAGCTAAGGCTTGACTTAATTGCCTGCGGAAACCATGAACTGTATCACCTAGAGACAGCGAAAGAGAAATTAGAATAACAGGGTTCGGTTGCAAAAATTACGTTATCTATGAAAAACGAAATTACAATATCTTCAAGGTAAGGACAAGTTCATTGGGTAACAAACTGCTAAGTAGTAAGTAGGCTTCCATATTTCCCGACACTTGAAGCAGGGAACGCATTTGAGATAGTTTGGAGACGTTTTTTTGTGGCAAAGAGAAAGTGAATTTCGGTTTTTTCACAGCGGTAGGCCAATTTTAGTTTAGCGGTTTTGATCAATTGGCCAATCATCCGCTAATCAGCATGTCGAAAAGACTGAAACCTAAGCATATCGCAGAAATTAAAGGTGAATGAATGACATGATTTTTCCTTAACATCTTGGATTTATTTTAGGTTTTTGTCGTCGTAATTGCTCATTTTTCCCGTTTGTCAAGCAATAATAATTAATAAAGCAACACATTGCATAACACGCTTCCTGTATTGGTTAGTTTCTTTCAAAGATAAGGCTGTAATTGCTTAGCCATGACTTCAAGATTATTTCCATTCTCTATTACAGCCAGGAGCTAGATTTACATAAGTGAACATTCAAAGCCCCATTGGCAAATATTTGCGTTATTTTATACAAACATCTTTGAAAATCATCCGCTTTCTCAATTGCAGCCAAATCAAATGGTTTTTCAAAGGAATCAAAACAATTTTTTTCGAATAATCCTGATTAAAAGCTGAAACAATCTGTCATCATGTTAAAAGCTCCCGAGCAATTTTTAACCAAGCCCATATAATTCCTATGCCATTTATCATTCTGGTAGATTGAGTACCCACTTGTACTTAACTCACAATTCAGTTTAAGTAATGATAGCGATGTTTAATTATACATCGAGCCAACAATTACTGCCGTAGGCTTCTTTCCTTACAAGTTCCTAGACTGAAAAATGCCACTATTGATTTATCAGGGACAAGTTCTGTGTGGTTTTTTGGTTTTTTTAACATTACACCATAATTGCTAGTTGTTGAGGAAAAGTGGTAGGAAATAAATTGAACAGCGATTTTCACTTGGAGGGTGCAGTATTTGAAGGTTTTTCTTGCTGTGTGTTGTTGTCTCAAGTCTCCTCAATCAAGTCTCCTGAAAATCTGACTCCACCCCATGACCCAATTCAAATTTAAAAGACTTTTCAATTCCCATCAGAGCAACGAACATTGTTTCAGACCTACATATTTCAATCAATCAATTGGACACATAATTACAACTGCCTTGAAGAAGAAAACCCGCCCGAACAATAGACGAAACGTTCAATGAAGAACGATTTGCACACTAATCACCCATATGGTAAAATTAGGAGCCTTAACAGTCAAGACAAAAGCGCCATCAACATAAATCATTTGAATGGGGAACATGCGGAAGATTTATGTAACAAACAGCGGACAAGGATGTCGCCCATTCTTGGTAGCCCTTCCTGGTTATTTTTTTGCGTTCTTAATAGACTTAATTTCAGCCTTTATTCGAGCGTGTAATTTATCAGTCATGTCCCAATAGGAGACGCCAAATTTTGCAACTGTTAATGTGAGAACAGAAGAGAGAAGGTCTGGCCTCTTGCACCTAGCAAGAGGAATTCTGACGCACTCACTTGTGAAAATTCAATTATGCTTTTTTCCTTCGTGTTTTCGGTACGAGTCGATTAGTGTGTGATACCTAATATATTACATTTTTACCTCATGCAGTGGAGAGTGTTCAAGATCTATTGACTGATTGAAGCCGTTTCGAAACTCCCCCATTAATTTTTTTGGGGTGAAACAATCAATGAGTCTGATTTAGTTGAAACTACACCATTCTCTCCTATATTTAGACCAACTTAAGCATCGAAGACAATCGCTCTTCGAAGAGCAAGGTTACAGCTGTAGCACCGCACCTCCAGAAAAACTATTAGGACCGAAAGGTTACCGCATTCGCACTCCCTCACTATTTCGTAATGCCGAAAGAGTGACAATCGACCAATTTGCCACCCGTACAAATGTTGATTCGAATGAGCATTTAAAGATAACGAATCGATATTATGTCGCGGACAATATCGCTTATTAACCAGTCGGCTAATTGTTGCTTGAGTCTACACTGAAAGAACTGGGAGCGTGGATAATTTTCAATCAGTTGCAATTGAAACCAACAATATTGAATGTTGAATGAAAGTTGTGGGATGTTGTCTTTGCAATTTTAATAGGATTTGTTCCAGTTTTAATGACTTTTATGCAACAGTCCAACTAATATTATCTATACAAATGTTTAAATTCGATTAAAAATTGATTCAAATCAATCTGAAAATTCTTGGAATTTTTATTGCAGATGTTTAAACCTTGTTTTTTTCAGACAAAAGAGTGGTATAAACCATAAATACGTAATTCAAAAAAGCAAAAAGTGTTTGCTTGAAAATCCTAGATGTTTTTTGGCAAATTTAGGCAGAAGGAATCTCAAGCAGGATCCCAATAGAAACTGTTCATTTAGTACTTTCTCTTAGCTCAAGTTTTCGAAAAATTACATGTTAATTATTACATTATTAATTTATTTTTATTTGGGAATTTTAAAGGAAAATTATTCTTTGTTTCCTTTTCGTAAAACTTCTTCCAGTCATTATTCGTATGCTTTCGAATGTATTTTTTCACTTGTAGGTTCACAGCGAATAAAGCTTGAGATAATCACTTTAGTGTCTCGGAAAGATAAGTGGAAGCACAACTTTCTAGAGAAACTCTTGGAAACTCTGCTGCGAATTCTTAATTTTAAAAAACCTTAGAGATCTAGTTTAAAGCAAAAGTGTTGAATAATCAATAGACATGCAAGTATAGAAAGCAAAAAATAATTTTGCTTGTTTTTTTTTTGTTTTTTTCGTAAAATTTCAACAGAAGAAATCTCTAGCAGGATCGAAATAAAAATAATTCATTGCGCTCGTTCAACTATCTAGAGTTTTTGAGCTTTTGTCTAGATCAGACCAATTAATGCTTCTTTCTCTGAGGCAAAAGTTCGATACGAAATGAAACGAATAAGAAGACCTTACTGGTTGCCACATACAACATCCGAACTATGCGACTAGAAGAACACCTCGAGGCCCTAGAAACAGAGCATCAGATGGGACATAATAGGACTATGTGAGACAAGAATACCAGGGGAGACAGCTACCGTGCTTAAGTCGGGACATTAACTTTTGCAAAGGAACTCCACCGACCACCATCATTTGGGGGAGTTACTCTTCTCGTCCACCATAGACTCAAACACCAAATCACCAGCAGCAGAGCGATATCAGACCCAGTTATCTACATCGAGCTACAGCTAAATGCAAGACACAGCAAAAAGATCATCCACGTATATGCACCGACATCAGTCGCCGCAGAAAAGGAACTGGAACAGTTTTACGAAGATATCTCGACTGCTAAGAGCTTGGGGCGAGCGAAACATACGGTGATCCTAGGCGATTTCCACGCTAAAATAGGAGAGAAACAAGTGGAAGACCCAGACAACATTGGTTCATACGGCCTGGGCACGAGAAAGACGAAGACAGGAGACAGTTACTATTAGAATTCATAAACAAGGAGAAGATGTTCTGCATGAACATATTCTTTAAAAAGTCCAAGCAACGAAAGTGGACGAGGAGAAGCCCGAATGGACAGGTGAAGAACGAGATTGATTATATCATAACCACAGCCAAACAACACTGCGCGGATATATCTCTTCTAAATCGTTTCCATACAGGAAGTGACTACCGGCTTGTGAGAGACGCTGAAAGATCTAGCCGAAACCTTAACATCCTATCCGAAAAAATTACCAAGAGCATCCAAACCTCAGTGAAACAAGTATGCTCACTACAAAAAGACAGGCCATCAAAACTTAGTGCAACCGCAATAAATCTGCAAAAGACTCGAAGAGAGATAGATAGAGATTCGCCAGACTACCAAGTCATTGACAAACAAGTAAAGAGAAAGGTAAGGAGTGATCCAAAAACCATAACACCCACCTCATACAGCGAACAATTGAAGACAAACTTAAGATGAAGGAATTGAGATCGAGTATGACAAGAGGAAAACAGACCATAAGAAAAAGAGAAATGAACAAGGAACAGTAGTGTATGAAGAGCAGGAGATCGTGACCATTATTCAAAGCTTCTACCGAAAGCCCTACAGACAGGAAATGCCAGACACAGGTTACCAGAGAGATAACAGAGCGCAAATTCTAAATGTGGGATCGGAGGAAATACCGGAGATCGATACATCCCAACTAGAAGAGGGACTGAGATCTATGAAAAACAGCAAGGCTCCAGGAGAAGAAAATGCTGAAAGAAGGAGGAGCATGACTTAAACAAGCAATTCTTATCCTGTTCAATAAGTGTCTGGAGAAGGGCCGCGTCCCGGAAGCATGGAGAACCGCCGAGGTCAAAATCCTATTTAAGAAAGGAGACTGTAGCAACATCGAAAATTACAGGCCCATCAGCATCCTATCTAGCTTGTACAAATTACTCAGCAAGATCCTGACCAGACACCTGAGTAAAAAAACTACACTTCTACCAACCCCTAGAATAAGCGGGATTCAGAAAAGGATTCAGCACCACCGACCACATCCAGACTGTGCGGATACTGATGGAGAAATGTAGGGATTGCAATGTCCCTCATCACCTTGGGTTCGTCGACTGTCAAAGGGCATTTGACTCGGTAGAAGAATGGGCAGTACTAAATGAATTGGACAAGGCTAGGGTCGACTCACGATACTCCACTCTGATAAAGAACTGCTACGAGAATGCCACTTTTCACGTGAAGATAACAGAAGACCTCAACACAGAAAAAAATCCCATAAACAGAGGAGTTAGCCAAGGAGACTCAATACCTCCAAAACTTTTCACCTTGGCTTTGGAGGCAGTTTTCAAGACCTTGGATTGGGAGTTAAACGGCATTGACATTGACGGGGGGTACTTGAGCCTTCTGCGTTTTGCAGACGACATTGTCCTGTTTGGCAGTGGTCATGAGGAGCTCACCAACATGTTAAAGGAGCTAAGAGAAGCATCACAAGCAGTGGGGCTTCAGATGAACTTAGGTGAGACCAAGTCATGAGTCCTGATAACACCCAGGTCATCCTAGGCAACATTAATATGGAAACAGTGGATGAATACCTGTACCTAGGCCATAAAATAAAGTTAGGGAATAAAAACCAAACGATGAAGGTTGCAAGAAGGGTGCACCTCACCTGGGCAAAATATGGTAACCTCTCTCACATCCTAAGAAATCCTAAAACTCCAATTAATCTAAAGCGGGAGGTGTTCGAGAGCTGCATTCTACCGGTCATGACGTATGGCCTTCACACAAAAAAGTGCCAATCGCCTGAGAGTGTGTCAGAGAGCCATCGAACGTTCAATGCTGGGTATTAGCCTTAAGGACAGAATAAATAACGATGACATTAGGAGAAGGACGGGAGTCTCTGGCGTCAAGGAAATGGTGGCAAGGAATAAGTGGAAATGGGCTGGACATGTGGCGAGGGACGATGTCAAGTGGACCAAGGCCATCCTCCAATGGCCTCCTAGGGAAACAAAAAGAAGTGTTGAGCGACCCCAGACGAGATGGAGGGACGACATCCGGAGACAAGCCGGGAAAAACTGGATCCAAACCGCCCAGACTACACTGGAGGCAATTGGAAGAGGCCTACGTTCAGGAGTGGACGAAGATGGGCTAATAAGAAGAATGCTTCTTTACTTTTATTAATTCCTTTCTTAGGCAAATGAACATTTGCTTCCCACGATCTTAAAACGTCTTCCTCAGTGTAGCCACTTGCAGTCTTTTTTCGTCTTTTTTCAATGGAAAATTCCTCAAAAAATTTTGAGATGCTAACTCTAGAGTTTCGCAAATTTCCACTACTGGGAAAAGTTACATTTACCGAACAAAGAAGAAGCAGATTTTCCCCAGTAGTTTTTATATCTAGCTTTAGTATTCGTCGCTTTCCAAGCACACTTCAGCTGCTGCTTTATATTAATTGCTTATTCTGTTCACTTTTCCAATGCTTTGTCTATGCCTACTTGCATGACCTGCTCTTGTTATCCGACCTCTATATTTAAAATTACTTTTCCGGTTCTTGGCGACATTTTTCGTCTTTAGCAAATAACATTTAATCATCAAGTTCAAAAATTCTGCCGTAAACTGTTGTTTTTCTTCTTCTCAATTGCGACCATTTTTATACCTTTGTTGCTGGTTCCTCTTTTTGTTCCATTTCTTCATTTTCTTGTCCGTTACATTCCTTTTATTTACCTTCAACTTCGCCGTTGATACAGGATGACACTCTTGGTAGATTCTCGAAGTAATATCTCCGTATTCCTATGATTAAATTTTCTTATTTTATTCTTATTTTCATTCTTCACCTGTACTCTTTGACTTCCGCCTTTTTGATGTTTCGGGGCTTGAAAGAAAATGTGCTGGCTTCCGCCACTATCTTCCTCCATCTCTTTGTCAAATTCTTCGCAATCTTCCATTTTCTTAGCTTAATTTCCTTGCCTTTCATAAGTTTTAAAATTGTCATCTTCATTATTTTCGCATGCGTTTTTTTACCAGCCTTTCCCAAACAATGGAAAGATTGCTTGAAAATTAGAGGGTTTAACAAGAAAAGCTTGCAGTTTATGCTTGAAAATTGTGTTTCGGTGAAGGAAAAGTGGAGATGTAATACTCTTAAGCTAAAACATCTAAAAAATCTGCTGATATGAGCCAAACACTTTTAATTCTAGCACTTCCAATTTAACACATATTAAAGGTTTTAATGGAAAATTTGTCACCTTGATCAATATTTAATTGACCTTTTCCTTCTAATGAAATAAGCACTTGAAACAAGATAAATGCATTATCTGGTAAAGTTTGATAAATTTTACAAAAGTCTGAATCATTTAATCAAGCAGAATGACGGAAACGTTATTCTTTTAACTATTCCGCATTGACCTTCCATGTAGATTTGTGAACAATTTCATCCATGTACTAGATGTCAGCAATATTGCCACATTACATACGAAAGTATATGGGAATTGTTTGTTTTGATAGCTAATCGGTCTCGATTTGAATAAATTACTAATTAGGCTTCGCCCATTAATCATAATTCGAGTGCAAAAAAAATTAGTCATGAGAGTGCTTGGAAATATGTTGGACAAGTTCAAGCTAGACGTAGGGGAATGTGGTTCAACAACGTTCAAGCGTGTGTTTTTGTCGAATAAATCCAGCCAAAAATGTAAGGTCTAAACGAATGGGTACTTTGATGGCCCAAAGCCTGGATGAAGTCGCATAAAATATAATGAAGCAGCTTCAGAGCTTCAATAATTTATTAACAGCTGAAATTCGCCTGCATAAATTTACGCAAAGAAGCTACGGAGGGTTTGTAATTACTTTCTCACATGCTTACAAGGGGACAAACATACACTTTATGGTTTCCATTATTTAAGATCTCAAGACTGGGAGAATGGTTCAAGAACTTACAAGTTTTGACTGTTTTCAAGGGGATTGGAATTGACGAATTCCATTTCAATTGGAGTGTAATAAAGAATTTTTTGAACCCCCTCTGGATTCGTCACGCCAATCGATCGAAAATGATTTGGTTTTGGAACAATTCGCGCCAAAGCATCGAAGAAAATTGCCAAGTTTAGCCCCTCGATTTCCCTTCTTTATCCGGAATTTCCACATTACCATAAGAATGACCCCGTTACCGAAAAAAAAACAGATAATTTTATTCGGAAAACGTCTTTTCTGCCTGACTGTTTATTCGGCTTGAGTCGCCGAAGGGCGCAATTGATTATGTGAATAGAACAACATGTCACATTTTTATCGAAATCTTTGGCTGCCGGTTATCTGCTCCCCATTTTTATATGTTTGCTGTTTTATCAGTTGCTACTTTTTTTTAATAATACAGTAGAAGATCGAGGCTTGTTTTCGAAGCGGTTCTTTTGACTGGAAAACGGTGATAAAGCAAAATGCTGGTTTTTGAGCTGGATGCCTTTGGCAGATTGTGATTGAATATGGGGCAAATTGGACGACGACTTTTTTACATAGTCGCTGTGTAAACAATAATAATTTATAGTGTGGGGGTCAGCAATGCTTATTAAATGCTTTTGTGTGTTGGCCCCACATATTAGCGATAAAAAATTGGGTAACAGATCCGTTTTCGCGATACGAACGACCGCAATTACTGTTGAAAGGCTTTTCAATAATCTACACTGAAAAAAGCTGGTATTTGATCAAACGATTTTGCGGTTGTTAGATGGAAATTAACCGGAACTTATCGGATGCGTTTTGGTGTGTTTGGGTAATTGCTGTACTTGTTGCGTGTTGAACTGGACAAATCAGCAAATTCCTCCGGTTTCCCTGTTAGAAATTTTCGCAGCTGAATTTATGAAAATAACCTGGATTAAATTAGCTTCATTGGGGGCACAAGCATATTGAAATTAGTCGCGTTTGATTATAATCCAAAAAAAATTCCTGGGTTCCAGTCAATTTTATTGTTTATTATTCAAAATGTCACAAATACGTTTCGGTGTCTTTCTCCACCATCATCAGTTTGTCTAAAACACACATTCACAGTCATCATTAATTTAAAAAATTCTATCAAAATATACACAGTATTTGATTATAATGTAAGGAAATCGCGTTGTGTTCTAGACCTCAGAGTAATTAAATTTCGCACCACAAGCAACGATGCCATGTATGACAGTAAACTAATTTTCTTGCCTCGTCGGTTCAATATCCGATTTAAACACGACTAAGGGACGCTTAGATTAAATTGCCATCTAACCAAACCCACCTTATTGTGTTCTAGTTAAAATTGCAGCCGAAACCAGATAAACTGAAATTTGGCCCAGAAGGATGATTGATATTCCAGTGGGGCTCCGCCCTTTAAACAAGCCTCAAACTTTGAAAAGTTTCACAATTATGGTTACTGTGTTCTTTACATACATCCAGCTCATCTAGCCATTCAACTAGGCTCTAAATCCGCTAAAACAACCATTGTTTGTTTCAATTTTGCATCCAGCTGGTTTCCATAAGATAAATGATTGGTGGTGGCCCGCTTAACGTAAAGGCAAAACGAATTAATTTAATCCCAGATCTGGATTCAGTGACACAAACACCAAGCGATTTCAGTACAGTTTATTAGCAACGCAAATATCATAGGAAATTTACATTGATAGCCATGCGAGTTTGCAGATGTACGGTTTTATCAGGGGGCACGTGAAGCTTCCCAGGAAAAATGTCCGCGTGTTTTTTGCCGCATAATGGAGATTTTATGCCAGAAAATGCTGTTGGGGATAAGTTTATGAGACCATCAACTACAAACAATCGGCCAGAGGAAAAAGTAGAACATGTAGTTTTGCTCCGGTTTTGCATATAAAGGGTGATTCAAAAGTCGCGTCATTCCTCTGGGGGTGTTGTGTGGGGGTGTTTTGGGAGTACAGGAAAAAATAGTTAAAAAAATTAATTCGTATCAAAAACTGAGATATTTGAAAAAAACACGATCAGAATTACTGCAACGATGCCTCGCAAGGTAATAAGCCTAATTAACATTACATAAATACCTGTTGCTTATTAATGATCCAGAGCTCGGGTAACCATAACTAAACATTGAAGTCAAAATTATATTTGATTGGGGTTAGGACAACCCTGTAAAGAGCTTCTTGCCCTTTCTGTCAATTGGTCTGTTCGGAAATTAATATTTTATACTAGTGATGACGTCATTTGCGAGTACTAATTTGCTAGTACCCTTTTTGTATTTAACTAATGTTTCAATGCAATTCCAGATTTCGAAAAATAAATGATGCGAAACAAAACAATTTTCACTAAATAAAAATATTTTTTAAATACCCGCGCGGCTTAATAATTTGAAAATTCAATTTGATTTCAATAATACTTCCAATAAAAAGTTATAGGTTAATGAAACCAACCTACGGTAAGTGAAGAACGTATAAAAATTCAATCATTAACCTTTAAATACGAAAATAATTTCGGTGCTTGGTGGTAAAACAATCTTAGATATAAATCTGTGGTTCTGAAAAGTGAGTTGAGCAGCTTCATGTATTCGTGTAACTAACTCCTGCTCACTTTGTACCGGTGTTCGATAGACAAGAGATTTAATGTGTCCCCAAAAGAAAAATCCATAGGAGTCAGGTCAGAAGACCTTGGTGGCCAGTTTACTGGTCCATTTCGGCCTACCCACTTGTCCGTGTGCTCCTGGTTCAGCCAAGCTCTTACCGGAGCAGCGAAATGGGCTGGAGCCCCGTCCATTTGGAGCCACAGATTTTGAACGGAGGCTAGGGGCAGATTTTCAACAAGATTTTCAAACTCCGAATGAAGAAAAAATAAAAAAATTTGACCATTGAGCCGAGATGGCAAAATTACGGGTCCCAGTAGGTGAATACCTAGAATACCTGCCCAAACATTCACACTAAAACGGTGTTGATGATGTTGCGAAATGGAAGCATGTGGGTTGTCGGTGGCATAAACATGAGAATTGCGGGAGTTGAAAAATGCATCTCTACTGAAATTGGCTTCGTCGGTCCATAAAATATGTAATGAAAACAGAGAATTTTGTCGATTTTGCTCCAAAAACCAATTACAAAAAACGCTGTCTTAATGGAAAATCTGAGGGTAAAAGCGCGTGTGTCTTACATTAATGGTAAAGATGAAGCCCTTCCTCGGCAATAATCCTCGGTGTACAGTTGATTGGGAAAGCGTCATTTCTTGCGCAATACTCCTTGTACTCCTAGAAGGATCTGCTGCAATGATATCCAGTACATGTTCCTCTATGTCTGGAACCCGAGCACCTTTTGGTCGTCCAATATCTGCTTCAATTACAGGAGCCAATCGTCCAGTATCTCGAGTAAGTAAGTCACAATTTGACAAATGCTTGTTATTCTTGATATCTACCTGTGACTACCTGATAATGACGAAAACATCATTGCCGCTTTGACTTTTCATCAAAAAATTGTAGAAGAGTATTGTCAATATTTTTCCCTTACTCTCCAAGTGAGCCCCTATTACCCCTTAAAAGGAATGACGCCACTTTTGAATCACCCTGTATACTTAACAGTAATTTAACTCAGCTCTGGTTTGTAAAACTAATTTGATATTTGATACATTGATATTGATGATTTGATATTTATTTACTTTTGCAATTTACGTGAAAAAATTCAAGATAAATCTTGCATTGAAATCCAGAAATACATATGTGAATTCCTGAGCTTTTCTGCGAGTTAGGACCGTTCGCAAATGCAATTAGCTCATTGGAAAACACTTTATGTCTTTTATGTCCCAAATAATCGAAATTCTAGACCAATTTAGGCTATTTTTAATCGCTGTATTCTTCTTTTTTATAGACACTAAGATTATATACCCGCATACAAAATTTCCTCTGTCTTGTCTTTAAAGCTTAGTGTTTATATTTGTTTTGTGTTTCATTCAGTGCTCATTTATTAACTCATCCAAGGGTTTTTTAACTTTTTAAAGTTTTAAGTTAGTTTTGTTCCTTTTAAGTTAATTTTGTTTCTTCAAAGTTCCTGGTTCGTTTGCAGCAAATTAGTGTAATCTCTTAAAGTTTTTTCATTTTCCTTTTTAAAGCTATTAGTTTTATGATTTCGGTCATTTTAATTTTTTGCTTGTTTAATGAATTGTTCTTGAGTTTCCTCAGTTTTGTTTTTAAATATATAAATTTGTTTTGTCTTTCAGTCAGAGCGAATTTAATAAAACGTTGATGATTCTTTTTTATTTTGTTGATATTTTGCTGCTAAGAAATCATTAAAGCCGACAGTTTCTTGATTGCTTTAACAAAATCTTCTTAAGTATTTTCACTTTCTTATTGAAAGGTACAAATTGCGTGTCATTTTGATTTGCAGTTTGTGCGAATTTATTAAAATCTTTCACAGTTTTCTTACTTTTGTCTTTAAAGCTCCAAAGTTCCTGGTCTGTTTGCGGTTAATTAATGTAATCTTTCAAAATTTTGTTATTTCTTTTTTAAAAGCTACAAGTTACATGATTTCTGTAGTTTTTATTTGTCGTTTGTCTAATGAAATAATTCGAAATTTCCTTACTTTTGTCTTGCAAGCTGCAAATATTTGTTTAGTATTTCATTCAGTGCTCATTTAATTATTCTTCCAATGCTTTTTTACCTTTTGTAAAGCGTCCAGTTTCTAACTTTATTTTCTTTTTCTATTTTGCCTTGATTCCGCCTTCCAAAATGTCATCATTTTTTTCTTTAAATCTGCCAGTTCCTTAATTGTTTTCGCAAGGGTCTCAAAAATGTAGCAATTAATTTCTTTGCGAGCCAACCTTAGACACAAACCAACAATCCAAATGTTTCCAAGATAACGAATAATTAAATGTAGAAATCTCATATCACTCTAGTAAGTAGATCAAACGCCCTTTTTTTATGGGGGTTTAGGAAATATGCTGATCAGGCTATCCCATCAGTAGTTCTGTCGACAGGATGCCGCCGGTCTTCTGGCTTTTGATCTCTTAGATGGGGGTGTGTCGGGTTGATGCCCTTTAGGGTCACCGACCGACTAAAGCCCTTTTCCCTTGTTTCCTACCTCAGAAACCGCCGTGAGGCATTACTTCGAGGAGTTCGTTTATTTAACTGGAAACTCTTCTCTCTCTTGCCCTTTCCTCATCTGACTTTGTCTCCATTATGGTGGTCAGCATCTTTTTGATGGCTTCCCAGAGTATCTCGCTCTGTTCCTTCAACTTCGGTCCTAGCGGCTTCAAATCTGTTGCACTCGAACAGGGTGTGTTCGAGCGTATCTTGGTTGTTGCAGAACCAGCAGTTGTCGTTGTCCTGTTTTTTAATCTTCTTAAGGTACGTTGCGAAGACTCCGTGTCCCGTCATGACCTGTGTTGTGAAGAAGTCCACCTCACCTAATTTCCGTTTTGTCCACTCACTAAGATTCTTGATGAAAGTCTTGGCCCACCCATGATAGCTGCTCCATCGCTCTTGCCATTTAGTCATAGCTGCTGTTCTAGCTGCCGCTTTGTGTTCGTTACCGTGCGTGTGTACTTGGACCTTTTCCCAAAACAGAAGGGCAATGGGAATGCTTCCGGCAATGGCCTCAATTGCCGTTGTCGGCACTGTCCTGTATCCAGAGGTGATCATATTAGCCAGCCTTCTGGTAATGTGCGTCAGCAGACCCAAGTAGTGCTTAAATCGGAGTGTCTAGTGCCATGTCCGCGCCATCACCGCACTTGCTAGGGCACGTCGCTTGCTGGATTTAGGCCTGCCCACCCTTGGCATTAGTCTGCTGAGTAGGGTCAACATCCTGTTGGCTTTCTCCACCGTGCACCTGACGTGCGTTCTCATCTTCAGGTTTCTGTCGATTATGACCCCCAGATATCTTACAGAGTTCGATGTTGTTACAGGTCTCCTCTCTACCTCCAGGACAATGCTACCCACTCCGTCTTTTCCGCCGCCACCTTTATGCCCATGCTGTCCAGTGTCTCAGTCACTTTTCGCATTGCGGATCTTAAATTTGTAATTACTCTTTCCGCGTTATGATGCCCAATTCGTCCGCGTACGCTATTGTTTCCACCCCTTGCCCCAGTGTCAGGTTCAATTTCCTGTTGTAGAACAGGTTCCACAGCGTGGGTCCCAGAATGGAGCCTTGAGACACACCGCACGTAACGGGGATTTAACGCCACTCGGGGCGGTGATGCTTCTCTCCCAGAGATAGGATTTTATGATCCGAACGATGGATGGTGCTATACCCCTCTCCTCGAGCGCCCTCAGGATTTCTTCCCATGGGGCCGAGTTGAAGGCTTTTTGTACCTCCAGGAGTATGATAAGGCACACATCTTGGTACTGGTAGGCTTTCTCTTTGGCTCTGTCCGCCATGCGTTTTACCTTTTGGATAGCATCGTTGGAAGACTTCCGTTTGGTGAAGCCGTATTGGGTTTTTGTGCTCCAGCCCTTTGTTCTTCGTGTCTTCTTGTACTCGATTCTTGATTAGTTGCTCAAACACCTTACCCATTTCGTCTTTGAGGCACAAAGGCCAAAGGTGGTTTGCCCATTGTTGTCTTTTTTGGCTTTTCGATTAATGTAAGCTAGAGTTTTTCCATATTACTGGAAATTCTCCCTTTTGCAGGCAGTTGTGGAAGACCTCCAAGAAGACCATAGGGGTTTCGTTTGCACATGCTACCAGCACTGCGCATGTAATGCCATCCCGGCCTGGTGCCTTTCCCCTGTTCTTTTCTTTCAGCACAGTGTTTAGCTCCTCGATTGTAAAGCGCCTTCCCGGTTTCCATCGTTTCAACGCTGTCCCGGGTCGTAAGCACTCTTTTTGGAAACAGCTGTTCTATTTCTCGACTTGTGGTTTTGTCGTCCGGGTAGCTTCTGTGTCTACGATTTAGTCTCTTAGTGACTATTTAGTAGGCCTTCCTCCAAATATCGCTGTCCAGTTCTGAACAAAGCTGCTTCCATTTGCTAACCTTGCTTTTCCGGATCTGTTTCTTCAGAGCATGCTTGTGTCTTTTGTGGGTTTCTATAAGTTCTTGCATGCTCTGGTGCATTCTGTTATGCCTTTGCGCCCTTGTCAGTTGCCTCCTGGAGGATATGCATATGCTTTTCAGAGAGGCTATAACAGAACTCCACTAGTATACTGGTGGTAGTCCCTTGTTGCCTGATCTCTTCTTGGCATGTCTGTTCAGGAGTTCCGTGACGGTTTCGATGAGTTCCTCCGGCGCAAGTTCTATCAGAGCGAAGTCCAGGTATCTGCTTCTCCATGCCGCCAAAATTATGTTCTTGTCAGCCTCCCCGACGATCCATCCTCTCCGACCAAGATTAGGTGTTCTTTCCCTAGGTCGGCTTTCGATTACAAATCTGATGTTATTGTGGTCGCTTAGGTTTATATCTCCTCCGTTGCTGCCGTAAAGTCAATTACTGACGTCCCATTCGCATTGCTGAAGGTAGGGGCGTCGCCCTGGTCACTGGATATCATATCCAGCTCGTTTGCCATGATCCACTCTTGGAATAGTATGCCGCGCTGGTTGGTGGTTTTTGAACCGATAATGTTGGTCTTGGGATTAAGGTCTCCCCCATGACTCCTTTTTTCCCGGATTGCCTAGTAAATCTGATCAGACTTCCCAGATTGTGGAGTAGGTTCGCTAATGTCTCTATTAGAAGAAAAGTAGCACGAGATGAGGACGCAGACCTCCAGCTCGACATAGTGATATCCCTTTTCCTTACCGCAATCTATGAGCCTGTGCTTATCCTCCACATTGATGAAGCAATCTCCATTGAAATCACAGAAATCCGTCCGTTGGTTTAGGTTGGGTTCTTGTCCCACCACCACGTCTATCTTCTCTTCCACCATGGTTTTAGACATGAGGTCGTGCGCTGCTCTACACCTGTTTAGGTTGATCTGCAGTATGGAAATTTCGGTGCTGTGAGTTGCCATGTGCAGTTGGGTGGCCAACTAACCAACAGCAGAAATTGCGAATTATTGAACTATTGTCTTGCTACTTCCATCAAAGTAGGGACAAAGCTTGAGAAAAGATAAAAAGAAACTGAATAGAACGAAGAAAATTATAAAACCCTGCTCGGTTTCATGAATAATTCTTGTACGGATTTACAAATCATCCATCGATGTTTATTCAATAAGTGTGCAATTGTCGCAGCTTTCCAATTTGGCCGGTTATCTGCCCCTAACCAGACGCCAATGCATTTGAAAAATGTCTCAATATATTGCACTTTTTTGCAGCCATAAAGATATATATTTCTATGGCATTGCGGCAAAATGCTACCTATAAATGATGGATGGGCCCGGCTTGAACTTATACAGAGTGAGTATCCTTTCCTCTTCGCGATTTATAGCCAATAACTCGATAAGAAATAATATTTACTATGACACGTAAATATTGATGGGATTTCACCGATGTCAGGCCGTAAAAATACTTTTGAAATTTGCACGAAAAAGATTTATGGTACATTGAACTTATCGATATGGAAAATTGACTTGTACCACAAACTTTGCTTCAGATTCAAATCGAGTTTCAGCCCTGACTTCTGCCTGGCCTCATTTTCATGTATAATGGGCGATTTATTGTCGTTTCCAATATTGTATTGGCATTGGTTGTCAAGTGAAAATGCTCGTAAATTACACCGCACGATATGCCTTGCACTTGTTAAGTCTAATAATGGCTAAAATGGGTGTGAGATATTGCTACTTCAGGGTTATATTTCCTTTATTCGACTACCATTTTCTATGCTCTTGTGTTCAAGTCTTAAATCCCTATTATTTGTGTTCATCAACATCTTCCCTACTTTGCATGCTTCTTCAATGCGTCTTACATGCTTCTTCAATACCCCCTTGGTAAATTCTTGCTTGCTGGAATCGATTGACTTGCAGCAAAAACGTAGAAAAAAATCTAATGCGTGATTTGGAGTTGGATTTCGTGGAGTATAGGTGAAATAATTGCTGGTTCGCAGCTAAGTATAGTTCGGATTTGTCACGCCTTCTGCTCGCAATCCCGTTCCCTATAGTGCGATTATGCCCGAAATCCTCCCAACCGGCCATTAACATGGAAATAAAACATTCGCCCACAAAATTAGAGGGGCGAGCCACGCTATTCACTTGAATGTTCCCTAAATGTTCCAGTTCCATCATATTAAAGGCGCGTTTAATGCGAATAATTAAACTAAAATAGCTGAAGACCATGAAGGTTTATTCACTGGAATGAATATGTTCGAAGTATCTTAAGAAGATTAAATATCTGCTATATTTTAAACGAACAAATGTCTTTCTGGTGTCTTTAAGTCATTATTTAAATTATTTCTGTCCCTGTTAATAATATAAAATTATAAAGAAAAATGAGTCGACGTTATCGCGCCCAAGATTTGAAAGGTTCAAGTGCTTCTTTTTCTGCTGAAACTTGAAAATAAATGTTACTCCAATTGAAATAAATTAAGATTTTCACTTCTTGGTCGACATGTTCGCTCCAGTTCCATTGAAATCAAAACCAATAAATTCTCTTGGCACATTAAAACAGTTTTAGCGAATTAATAGCGATTTGGCTGCAATTCCCTTTCATGTCCCCCATTTTGGACTGCATTTGCCGATTTATCGTCCGCCGAGGAAAATAAATTCATACTTCGCCAGCCGAACTGATCAATGGCACGATTTATAGAATAATAACGAGCCATAAATAAGCCATCAGCCAACAACTGAATTTTTAAGCCCTACACTTTTCAGGTAAACGTTCTTGTGATTAAGGGCTTTTCCCAATCTGCATGTATGATGTTCTGCATAAGCCATGTTCTGCTCAGATTTTCGCTTTTTGTACGTTAATGTTGCGTTTGTTATGTGTTCATCCATAAATGTGTTAAAGAGACGTTTTAACAATGAATGTGTTTCTGTTATTATAATAATTTCTTCCCATTGTTTAATTTATTTAGCTGTATTTACCTATAATTCATCTTTACAGTTTTCAGATTCCTTTTGCCTCATTCTTAAAATAACGCTTCAAAAATACGTGTCATTTTTTGATGGCCATAAATGTTTAATTTATTGCTTAATCTGTAATTGTTCATTGGTAACTTTTGCTTCTTGTTCTCCTCTAGATTTAGTCTTTACCTTTTTCCGTTCTTCAGGTTCTCAAATATGTTCTTCAACGTTTTGTTATTTGCTTTGCTGTTAAATGTTGGATGCATATAATTTACGTTTTAAGTACACTGTACCTTTAGTTGTTTTTCCTACTTCTCTTTATTCCCTCGAGCACTCTGTCCAGCTATTTTCCTTGTTTCCGATGCAAGAACTTTAAGTGGTTTTCTTTTTTTAGGTTTAGTGGTTTTCTTTTTGTGCATTGCTTTTTGTATGATTCTCTCTTGATTTTTACATGAGTTTAAGTTTGCTGTGTAACATTTATTCTCATGTCGAAATCTTTCTGTTATGGTTATGGTTTGTTCATCTCCATAGCTTCTTCCATTATCATTATTTGTTAGTTTGCATGAGTTCAACCGGTCTTCCTAAAGATTGCATTATTTTTACTGTTGTTTTCAGCTTTTTCGTGTCGTTTTGTTATAGTTAAATAATCGTCGCAGCCCCTATCAGAGCTTCTCTTGTCTCTTGCGACAATTATTATTTTCCTTTCCTGTCCCCTTATTTGTTTCGCACATATGTAACACTGTGTAATGTAAATTTCTTCTCTCTACCTATTTTTAACGTCTTTATTTTTTTGATTCCTTTGTTCTTGATTCTTTACCTACAAAATTTTTGATATTTCCCGTTTAATCTCATTATCTTTCTTATCGAGTTTGTTTTAATCCGTATTTTGTTTGCAAATTAAATTTAACGCAACATTTGGGAAAATAAATTGCTTAAAGCAAATAAATTGCTTGAAAAAGCTTTTGCGCATGGAACCATACGCGCACATTAACCCAGCCCACGGTGCTTAGAGCCCCCTTCTCTAAGCGCACTTGGGTAACTCTCAACAGGCGCGTAGACCTCTCGGGGGTGGGCCCAGCTTTTAAGCTGGTGGCAAAGATCTGTTGGGGACCCATATTACGGGGTATAGCGCTTTACCCATGCCGAAGGACACGGGTGAAGACCACACCGGCAAGAAAAGCGGAAAAAATGGACTTCGGTACGGTGAACTTGACGCAAGTGGCACCTCTATCCTGAAGGTACCCAAGGGAGGGATAGACAGCGTCCCTGAGCCCAAAAAGGCAATCCTCTAGTGGAGGAAAACCACCATTAGAAGGCGTTGGACCTGCTTTCCACCCTAGTATAAAAAATGTACTTGCAAAACTTCCCAACCTAGCCTCGGAACAGGACGGATCAACCGGAAGACGACAACAGTCACGAAAAAGGACAATGAGAATAGCAACATGGAATATACAAGGAATCGCCACAAAAAGCCCTGAAGTTTTTAAAGAAATAAAACGTATCGATGTAGACATAGTGGGCCTAACAGAAGCTAAAAGAAAAGGGCATGGAACAGAGGAGAAGGAAGTTTGCATATATATTTACAGCGGCGTACCAAAAGAACAACGAGCCAAAGTGGAGTTGCCATAGCCATAAAAAAACAGTACAGAAAATCATAACCAGCTAGGAATGTGTCAGTGATAGAGTGCTGCAGGTACCTATGAATCTAAAAGGTCACTCTGTAGCGATTATCGTTCTGACGATGCTGATCGGACGAAAAAGGATTTATTTTACTCCCAACTGACAAGGCCCTTTGAAAATATAGGAAAACGCAAGAAAATAATTTTGCTGGGAGATTTAAACGCAAGAACAGGGTGGAGGAGGGCCAACTATGCTATACAAGGACATATTATCTACCATTCTATTGTTGAAAGTATATTTCTTTTTCCTGACTGTACTTTTAATTTATTCCAATATATTCCTGGGTTTTTCAGTCAATTTTATTGTCACTAATTATGGTGTTATGTGATGAGCCCTGCGTTTCGTCCCGGGTCTACCTATTGGACTCGTCAGTAAGGCTTTAGGTAGACCCTGCCTTATACGCCAGACATCGGTTCTACGTGTTCGGACGTAAATGAACCGTGCCGGTATAGATCTTCTGCGGTGAGATATTGGCAACCCGTGTTGCCGATTAGCATTAGATTGAAAACCACTCGTTCCATTCTGCTTTTTTTCTCCCAAGCATCTATATCTTTTTCGTATATTTCTTTTTCCTGACTGTACTTTTAATTTATTCCAATATATTCCTGGGTTTTTCAGTCAATTTTATTGTCACTAATTATGGTGTTATGTGATGAGCCCTGCGTTTCGTCCCGCGTAGAACACGTAGAACCGATGTCTGGCGTATAAGGCAGGGTCTACCTAAAGCCTTACTGACGAGTCCAATAGGTAGACCCGGGACGAAACGCAGGGCTCATCACATAACACCATAATTAGTGACAATAAAATTGACTGAAAAACCCAGGAATATATTGGAATAAATTAAAAGTACAGTCAGGAAAAAGAAATATACGAAAAAGATATAGATACTTGGGAGAAAAAAAGCAGAATGGAACGAGTGGTTTTCAATCTAATGCTAATCGGCAACACGGGTTGCCAATATCTCACCGCAGAAGATCTATACCGGCACGGTTCATTTACGTCCGAACACGTAGAACCGATGTCTGGCGTATAAGGCAGGGTCTACCTAAAGCCTTACTGACGAGTCCAATAGGTAGACCCGGGACGAAACGCAGGGCTCATCACATAACACCATAATTAGTGACAATAAAATTGACTGAAAAACCCAGGAATATATTGGAATAAATTGTTGAAAGTATTACGACAAATGGCGCAGAACAGAAATATGGGAACTCAACCGCAGGCAAAGAGAACGCCTGTTGGCGGTAGAGATGGACTTTTGGAGACGGAGCTGCGGCATATCCAGACTTGATAGATTATGAACGTCGAAGGCACAATTATGGACACTGTAGAAAGGAAAAGCTTATTATGGTATGGTCACTTGGAATATGGCAATGGAGTCCTCAGCATAGGAGAAAACGTGGTAGACCCCAAGATGCTGGAAACACGACGTTACAGAGGCTATGGCGGCAAGAGGACTACACGAGGGAGACTGGAGCGACTACAAACGATGGAGATTTGGAAGCGAGAGACGGCGACAGCCGTAGAAAAGAACTCGCAGATATATATATCCTCCTATATATTCCTTTTGTATGTAGGGGTATAATAACACTCTGTTTCCAGCTTTCCGGTAATGCTTCGCTGTCCGAGAGAGCTGTAATAGAGTACTGGACCTCCCATTTTCAGAAATTCAAAGGGGAGAGTATCATTTCCTTGCCCTTTGTTGTTTTTTAGGGCTTCGTCACTTCTTCAAGTGTTGGTTTCTCGGTTTCTATTTCGGCGGTTAGGTACACTGGTTTATTTGTTGTGTCGTCCTTATCAATCAAATCAATAACTTCTGGAATATTGAAATTCATCCAGTCACCTATAATTTCGCCACCATCAAGCAAAAAATCAGATTAACGATCAAGAAATCACTATCAAAGGCTTAATAGAAGTCGATTTTAAATCCCTCCAGCTTGTTAAAGTCCAGTTGTTAAAGCAATTTCGTTTCATTTAATTTAATAAAATTGAAATGAACCCTCGGATGTGGCATATAAGCAGATGATCCCAGTAACTTTCCAGCGATCCAAATGATTTCGATTTCAAGCAGAATTTCCGCCTGTTAATTAGCGAAACAATCAAACAAGTTGCCAGCAAAGCTGAGTCAACAATAATAGCATGACACCTTCAGCTTGGGATGGGAATAATTGGAATTGAAACTGCAAGTTTGGAGCAGTGTTTTCGATGCCCGATGACGACTTAATTGGATCCTTGACATTGGGACCCGTCAATTCATCTAGCTGGAAATTCCATCAGCTAAAAGCTACCCGCTCAATTAAAACGATAATCTGGTCGCTAACTTATCCATCCAACTTGGACCGAGCGCATTATTGAAACTGGATTACATCAACTATTGTGCATCCGGCTAATGTATCCAAAACAACTTATCCTCCCGTTACATAACAACAACTTGCTTAACTAGCGGCCTGGATAATATCAAATGCGAATTTGATAATAAACCAGGCAGACCAAATGCAAAGTGGTCATTCAGGGAATAATGAAATTGTGGCTAATTAGTTTGGATGCAGAAAGGCCGGATGCAAAAGTATACAGGCATAGGAGATTAACAACTATTATAACTACCATTAGGGGCGTATCTCATTTAAATACAGGTTTTGTGTTTTACGTAAAACCGAGTAAAGAGAATCCACTATGAAAAGAATCACGCGCGACAAAATGAAGATCGAAAATTTTAGTTTTCTAGGCAGAAAGTTCCTCGAATGTTCATATTGCAGAAATAAATTTGAGCTTATAAAATGCCTGATCAAGGCACAACCTGCTGTAAGCGGTCTGTCGCAGTAAGCGCCCTATTAATTTTTTTTTTCGTTGAGGCAAATTTGAAATTATGCTAATAAATCTCCCCCAGAGAAGATGAAACCGTATCATTTCGCTAAATTTAATTTTCCGTCTCATATAACAAAATATTTTGCGAGGCACATATATCAAACGGAATGCTAATAACACACCCACGACGGTCATGTTTTATGTATAGGAAGGACGATGTAAGTTGACTAATATTTCACAACTGAATATTAGAGTCTGGGGGCTGGGGTATTTGCAGCTATTGCAGCTACCGAACGTGCATCGTGGAGAAAAACAATTTTCCCACTATTTCCCTTTCGTGGTGCTCATTTTCGCAGCATTTTGTTAAATGACCTATAAAGGCGGGTAGCTCTGACGCGACCCCTTTTGTTCCACAAAAATAACAACACTTTGATATCATCTCGGCTTTTGTTCCTGACGTGTATATTTCTATATTATTCTGCCAGTTAATGGTCTTCTGCTCTCTATTTCCTGGAGATAATCGACACGATTTATGTACTAGAGGGCTTGGCTGGTATTTGCCAAACAATTCCAGACAATCAACTCGCCTACATAGTTGCAGAATACTTCAATCCTAAGGGCATTAATTATATCAGAAATGGTCAAGGGAATTATTTTATATTGAAGGGCAAACAGGTCAGTGTAAATGATGGAATTCAAATCAGCTCCAGAGATGGAAATTTGCAACACAAAGCTGCCTAATTCAAACCCCACTAATTTTCTTGCATGAGTGAAAGCATTCTGAAAGTTTGCCCTGGAAGAGCACATAAACCAGAGGATAAGAAAACGAACCTTAAAATACCCTAAAGTGTTTCAAAAAGTAAACAATGAACACGTACTTAAGTAAAAAAATACCGAAAGTTAGCTGGAAATTTCACAAGGACTGTAGGACTGTAAATAATCAAGAAGGAAACCAAATAATAAAAGAATATAAACCTGAAAAGTAGGTAGACAGAATAAATCTACATCGGACAGTGTTATATATGTTGATAGAAAATAAGGACAGGACAGGACAGGAAAATATGAATTTTCGCAAGAGGCAAGTGAAGCTCTGATAGTGGCAGCGACCATTATTTAACTAGGTATAACAAGACCACACGAAAATGCTGAACACAACATTAATAATAATGTAAGTTGTAGGAGGAACGGATGAACTCATATAAATCTAGAAATAAGAATAATAGAAGCCATCAAGAAACCATAACAAAAACATTTCGAAATTTCGATAAAAGTAACACAGACGGAAAAGTCTGGAGGAAGCAGAAGAATAAACAACAAGAACCTTGTGGAAACAGCAAATTCAAACTCATGTATATAAAAGTGAAGAAATATCAAACAAAAAGCACTTTTCGCAGTGAGATGCCCAAATTTGTAAAATATTCAAGAAACCACTTAAAGTTCTTGCATCGGAAGCAAGGAAAATATTTGTAGGGAGTGCACAGACGGAATAGAGAGAAGTAGGGAACAACAACTAAAGCTATAACATACTTAAATCGTAAATTATAAGAAACAATTTGCTTTAAAGATAAGAGCCAACATTTAACAGCAAAGCAAACAACGAAACGTTGAACAGAGCATTTTTGAGAACATAAAAGACGGAAAAAGGTAAAGAGTAAATTTAGAGGAGAACAAGAAGCAAAAGGTACCAATGAACCAATAAAGATAAAGCAATAAATAAACAATTTCCTGCAATAAATATGAAGCCTTTTTTGAAGAATGAGGCAAGGAAAAAACTCTGCCGTAGACGGTCCCAAGCCCGTTTGAGAAAAGAGGAGGGTTGAGCGTGGGGCTAACCACCCCACCTCGCAAAAAAAGTATGGGTTATGAAGAAGCACCAGAAGCCTCGGATCAGGATGGATACACGACGATCAATAACGCAAGGAACAAGGAAAGAAGAAATTAATTTTGGAACATGGAACGTGCTCAGTTTATATCGACGAGGGTGCAGCAATAAAAGCGATCAAAGAAATGGAAAGAATGAATATGGATATCACCACTCTGCAAGAAAAAGTGGTCATGCTGACATTGGGAATTCACAACTTTTCTATAGTGGTAATGAACAAAACGTCCACGGTTTCGGGACAGATTTTGTACTCAAGAAATCGCTACTGAACTCAGTTTTAAGGTTCGAGCCACTTGGCGACAGGATTGCTATATTAAGATAAAAGACACTTTCTACAGAAGAGAAGCTGCAGGGGCAGTTGCCAATTCAGATCATTTTCTCGCCAAAACCAAGATCAAAGTCAGAATACATACAGCGAAGAACAGGCGAACCAATCGTATCCCTCCTCAGTGGAATACAGAAAAGCTTCAGCAGACAGATAAGAGCACAGTATTAGGAAGAACTACAGGGACTTATCAGAGAAAATGCTAACACCACAAACAATACTGACATGGATACGCATTGGAAGTTTATATCTGGAACAATTACAGAAGCAGCTAGAAAGGTGGTTGGGGAGAAACCCAAGAGACAACACAAAACTCACCGGCATGATGGAGATTGTGAAGATGCTATGGAGAAGAGAAATACTGCCATACTCAAAATGCTAAAAAGTCCCACAGACGAGAACAGGGAAAGATACAGACGACTAAGAACTCTAGAAAAGAAACTGTTAAGAAGAAAAAAGAGAGAATGGCAAGACAGAGAATTAATTGCACTAGAAGAAGAAGGAAAAAACAACATAAGAATATTCTACCAAAAACTACAATCCACAAAAGCAAATTCAGACCTAAGACCGACAATATCTTAAAGAAGGAAAATGGAGATCTAATAACTGACAAAATAGAAATTTTGCAAACGTTGAAAAGCTACTTCCATCATCTGCTTAATAGAGGAACTGGTGAAGAGGAGGAAGCACTGGATCTGCTGGCTGCGGAACAACCCATGATATCCCTTCTAAAGAGGAAACTAAAAAAGCAATAAAGAAATTAAAAAATAATAAAGCCCCTGGCGGAGATCTAATCGCCGCAGTCCTTCTTAAATAAGGTGGCGAGACTATCATAACACAGCTGCAAAACCTGACTAAAACCATATGGGAAAAAGAAGCTATCTTCTTCTTAAAAAGCAAAAATTACAGAGGAATAGCACTAACCAATGCAGGACAGGACTTTATAGAAAAGTCCTATCGAATGTAATTCTTCTGAGACTAATCTCCTTCACCGAAAAAATACTGAGAGACTACCAGTGCGGGTTCAGAGCAAATAGGTCAACAACGGACCAGCGGCTTACCATTGCGCAATTACTAGAGATGAGTTGGGAATTCAAGCAAGTCCTCCACCAGTTATTTGTAGATTTCCAGCAGTCATACGACAGCATAAACGGGGTCAAAATATGGCATACAATGGCTATCTTTGACATCCCTCCTAAGCTGATCAGAGTAACCAGATCAGAGTAAGAAATGAGAGAACGCCTAAAGTCAGTCAACAAGTCCTTATACGCCCTAAAGGACTACAGTCCAAATACGTGACTAGGAGAACGAAAATCAAAATGCACCAGACCATGATAAGACTCGTGGGAATGTACGGCTGCGAAACCTGGACTCTGACGGTGCGAAATGAGGAACTCATTTGAAGATTCGAGAGAAAAGTGCTGAGGAAAATTTTTGGACCTACCAATAACCAGGATACGCAAAACTATCGAATTACAACAAATGCAGAACTGAATCAAATATACAATCAGCCAGAACTGATTAACCTCATAAAGGCACAAAGGTTGAGGTTGGCAGGGCACGTACGAAGACAGCCAGAGGATAGAATGGTCCGCTTAATATGGGACGGAGCACCAGAAGGAAGACGACCGCTTGGAAGACCGAGATTAAGGTTGCGTGATAATATAACATCGGACCTTCGGAAAATTGGCATCGGGAATGGTCTAGAAGTTATGGAAGAGCGAGGCAGATGGAGGCAAATTGTTGCCTCAACCAAGGCCCATCAGGGGCTGTAGCGCTACGGAGTAGTAGTATTGATAGAGGCAAGGAGAAGCCTGAAAACTGAACGGATAAATTATTGACAAATACAGCTAAAAGAACGAGTGCTAAAACTATAGAGAAGATGCTAATAGATAAGCTTTTGATGAAGTGCCAAAGAGAAAATATGAAAGCGTTTTAAAAGCAATGCACATGAATGGCAAGACTATGAAAGCAATGGGAAAAATTATCATTATAACAGAAACACATTCATTGTTAAAACATCTATTTAACACATTTATAAATTAACACATAAAAAATGCAACATGAAGGGTGAAAATGCAACGAAACTCCTTAACGTAGAAAAAATGAAAATCTGAGCAGAATCTTTTGCAGACGACATGGTAGTCATGGCGCATAACGCAGCAAATCAATATAGAGAACATGGAAGCAAAAGACCATGATATGAAAGTTAACATCAACAAATCTAAATTTCTGAATGTACAGTAATAGTAATCATTAGTGAAGAGAAATAGGGAACAGACAAAAAAATATTTTTTTTACAATAATTTGCAAGGTTTTTTCTTGTTTTGTATTGTCAATGCAGGGAAAAATTAACATTAACAAAAAATCCCGACTGATCGTGTTTAACGTGTAAGAATGTCGGACCCAATTTATAGATTAGCATGAGCTGCGGCGTGGAATTAATAATGTGGCAAAATTCGCATGTAATAAAGAAAACCGGTGATTGATAGCGTCCGGACTGTGAAATAATCAATCGTCCTTCTGCTCTATTCATCACTGATAACACTCAGGAATTTTATAGAGCTTTTCATAGCTCTAATCGTTGAAAACGCCCCTGACTGCTAAACTATACCGTCTACTGCCTTATTTCGCCTAGAAATTCCCTTCTACATGGCTCGAAGTCGTTTATTTTAATATTTTGAACAAAGCATCTGCTGGAACTTGAACCATCAAAGTATTTTTCGTTTTAAACGTCCGACTTAACCGAATTTTCCAGTTAATAAATGTTATTATTTTTTACTCAAACAAAGGCATTCGGTGCCCGGACTGAATTTTAAAATTCCGACTCTCAGGAGAGTCGGAAGGTTGCGTGGTTGGCATTCAAATACTCCAATCCAGTTTAATGTGTAGTACAGTTCACTCTGGAACTTTGAAATAGGATTAAGTTTCCGTTTTTATTGCCAATCTAAGGTTCCAGGAATTTTTGCTATGAACTGCTCGAGTGTGATAATCGACACTAAAGACATAATGAAGAAAATTGGATAATGAGAAAGCAAGTTTTAAACGGCATTTTTAAGGAAGTTGCTTGGAAGGTTCAAAGAGAGTTTTTGAAGGAAATTAGGGAAGGAGACTGCCTGACAATACAAATATTTGTCAGAAGCAAGCCATAAAAGCATCGAGCTCATAAAGGACGCTAGAATCTTTATTTTCAGCAGTTTTTCAAAGTTTACAATTTTTAACCTTTAATATTGCTGGGCCTCTTAGGTTGAAAACAATCCAATAAGAGCAAAAAAGAGCAAATTTCATAAGGTCCTCGGTCGATTTTCTTCAAAAAAATTCTGGTCTCTTAAATTGCTTCGAATTTTTCATTAATTTCATCAGAAGGAAGCGAGGAATGCAACCAGCTTTTTAAACGAAACGCTGGAATGTTCACATCCGAATTAATCGATATTTTCTGTCCATTTTGACAAAATATCTTCCAGAATTTCAAAATCTCTCAGGCTCGTTCTTCCTTCTTGTTAGAATTTAGTTGTGATGAACTAAACTAGGCCAATTACGTGTAAAAGCAAAGGTGAACATTAGCCGGGCTTCTAGCTGATCTGCCTCATTTATAACTATAAATTTTCCGCTAAATGTCAAACACGCCCAATCTTCCAGCGATTTATTAAGTACTATCACGGCAAAATTCAAAAATAATGCACGTGTTGACATTAAACTAGCTGAGCTTAAACTAGAAGGGAAATGGATGTAAAACGCCCTCGGGAGTGACTTTAACTAGAAGAGACGCTGCGGAATTACATGGCAAGTTTGTTCCTCACCTAAAGCTGAAGAACTCCGAGTTAGTAGAAGGACTAGTAAATATCTTATTTAAAAAGCAAATGATCATCTTAGTCTGTGTGAATTCCGTTCATAACAATGAATTCTGAAAATGTGTATTCAAGGTATTTATATTTGGCATTGAAACGTGCCATTTCTGCATAAATCGTGACAATTAAGCGTTACATTTTGCTGGCATCTGACTAACCATGAAACCTTACTCGCAATTTAATAGAAATCATGTCTTTAGATGATTTAGGAAATAAAATCTCCACTCTAAAGTGACTGCACTGTTAACACTCTGTTGAACTTTATTAGTCAGCAAACATTCTTGGTGGACATTTTTGGTCCTTCGATCCGGATATGAAAACTGCCAAGGACTTTAATTGATTTCCTAGTAAAGGGCGATTATTTTAGGCTTTAGTGTCCATATGAATGGAAAATTTTAATTGTCTAATGGATTAGTTAACTTTAATGTAAATTCCGTCATGGAAATCAATTCCTTTGAGCATCATTTACAATTATAGAATGTTCCATTAAATGTCAAGCACGTTTAATCTTCCGGCAATTTATTTAGTACTTTCATGGAATTATCTGAAATTGTGCACTATAGGAATACGTGTTGACATTCAGTTTTAACTAGCATGAAAATTGCAGTGAAATGCTGCAGGGTGTGGCATTTAAACAGGCGACAGTCAGCTGAATTAAAATATATTGATTTGTATTTAAATGGCATTAGCCTTTTAATAATTAGTGCGATAAATGGCTTTTGGATGAAGAAATTTGATGAATTTATGCTAAAATCTGGGCAAATGCTGAATCGAATTTAAATATAGTTGTTCTCGGAACTGGAAACTCTGAATCTAAGCTGCGAACACTGACTATATAATGTACGGGGTGTATCTTCTTCTTCTTCTCCTTCTAGCCGTTTTCAATGCTTTGGATATAGGTCTCCCTCACATTTATCCAGTTTTCCCTGTTCTGTGCCACTTGGTACCAGCTAAGTTGTTGTGGTCTGCCGGTGCTTCTTTTCTCCCCCCAAGGTATAATCTAATAGTCATTTAAGATCCCTTACCAGTAGGCTTCCACCTTCCTTCAACATTTCCGGTATGATGTTGTCGTCACCTGCTGCCTTTCGGTTTTTTAATTGGTTGAAAGCTTTCCGAATTTGTTCTTCCTCAATCTCTGGTAGATCCTCGGAGCCAACATTACATGTCCTGTTTTTCTGGTCATTATTTGCTCTTCTGGCATCCTCATTGTCTATTTTGGACTCCTCGTACAAACCTGTGTAGAACACCTCTGTTGCCTTGAGTATCTCTCTTCGATCCACTGTTATGTTACCCTGTCCGTCTCTCAGCTTGATCATTTCTCTTTTATGTGTGTTTTCTTTTTTAAAGATGTTCAACCCTCTGTTTTGCTGTATCAAATGGCTTTGACCATTTTCCTTGTTGTTTTGTTTAGTTCGGCATACTCTATTGCATTCCTTTTGTTGCCTTTAATAAGATCTCTCTTTGCTTCCAGTAGCTGTTTGGTTTGTGTTGGGAACTTTTCTATTCTTTTAGTTTTTGATGTTAGTAAACTTGCGGTTGTTTCTTTCAATGTTTTTATCAGTCTACTGTTTGTTTCGTCCAAGCTCTTGTGTGGTGATGTTGTTTCCTTTGTTAGCCGTTCTGTCAACCTTTTGCTATATATTGACTTATTGTCTCTTATTGTGCCAGGATCTACGAGTGTTGTTTTTTGCTCTTTCCAAGCTTGTTTTTATTTCCATCCGGACTGGCCCAGGTCCATTTTTGTGCGGTCTTTCTTTGAAGAACGTATTCATCATGTATAGTTCTTCTCTTTCCAGGTAATTTTCAAGCATCGTCCCTCTTTCATTTCTTTTCCCCAGACCTAATTTTCCGGCGTACTGCCAGCTGTTACACTGCTCTCCTATTCTTGCGTTGAAGTCTTCTATTATCAGCGTGTATTTGGTCTTATTTTTTGTTAGGCTCTGTGTGATTTCATCATACAGCACCCCGACTTCTTCATCCTCATGGCTACTTGTTGGAGTTAATCTTAAGTGTTATGTATATTACTCTATTTGAAATGGCTTTAAGTTTTTGAAGATTTGGGGAAACTCGTTTGTTGATAATGAAACCCACACCACCTATACTATCCTGTTCACTTCCTTTGTAAAATAGGATATGTCCTAATCTTAGTATAATGGATTCCTCACCTCACCTCACCTTACCAGAATATCTCAGTTTAACCTGTCCAGTTCGTATTGTAGTTCCGTTAGTCTTTCCTCTTTTCCAACTGACCTAGCGTTGTAAGGTGCACTGTGAAGTTGGCAGCCTAGTTTAACCCAGGGATTCTTAGCACCTCCTGCTCTATGACTGGTCTGACCGCCGCCTTGGCCAGGGTCATTCGAGCCGCTGGGGACTGGGGGGCTTCATATGAGATGGGGTTTAGCCGTAAAACACCACGTTGGCCAGACGTCTTGGTGAGTGTTGGTTCAGCCGCCCCTAACCTGGGGAACCGTCGCTGTTTGCAGCCGCCCACACTAACACACATAACTTGGGTCAATGACTTGTAAACCTTATGCGTTACGTTAGATTCCAGGTCGTTCGATTTGAGCTTCTCCTTTGCCTTTGTGCCACTTAAAACATGATCCGTTTGTAGTCCAGTTAAATCGTATGTAAATGATACAAACGCCAACTTGCAAATAAACTTAAAAGAATGCACTTTTTAGCTCAAGTCATTAAAGCTCTGAAAATGGATGCATTAGTTCAGCTCTAAATATCCCCGAGTAACCAATATCCAGTTCCCATCCTTTCGAAAAGCAATTTGGTTTTAAAGATATTCAAAAAAAGCATTCGTTCGCTCTTAAATCTCTTGAATCCTCTAATTCTGTTTGGCATGGCGGAATATTAAATTTAAATAAAAAAGAGTCTTTTAAAAGATTTATGTGGCAGAATCCCATTAAAAATTTTGTCGGCGTGGCAATCTCGTAATGGTTTTAAGCGATCATCTTGGAGGAGGATTGTTATAGAAGAGGTATTCGATATGACAAATAAATTCTACTTCTACCCGCCTCTTTTCCGAAGAGACAATTTTATCGCAAAAGACAACGTCGAAATAATAAATCTGGTTTATTAGGCTCGTATTTTTCGGCTAAATGTGCCATCCGCAGGTTCCACTTCAGTCAATAGAAAGTGTTTATTTCTGCTCCCGATGGCTGCTGGTTTCCGATCTTTTGGGAGCACCATAGGAAAATGATAAGCAAAATCTGTTGCTCTGGAAAGTGGAAGCAAACGAAATTGGTCGCTGATAAATGCGGATTTCCCTTTGGAAATAAAACAATAAAACTCGGTTTTTCCGGACTATCGAGGGGAGCGTATATCTTACAATGTCAGTTACTTGCAGGCAGGTAATAAATCGCGGTTTAGAGGTGACGCTTTCATGAATTTTGCATTACCCGGTGTTCGAACCGCAATTATGCACAAAGGAAGAGAAGCGCCCCAAAAGTTCTCCATTACCTTTTGAATTTCCGCGTGCCACGTTTGCAATCGTTCCAATTCCATGTTCAAAGGCCGTTTTTGATTTACCGACTCCAATATTTCGATCTAATTGCCCTGCGAGGGTAAGTGTGGACGAAATTGCTTTTAAGGACTCGAAAAGTAACTGGAACCATAAACTCATCATTTCGCATCGGTTTTATCGCGTAAAACTCCTTGCAAAAGTAGTGGCTGGATATTCAAATTAGCAATTTTTTCAGAGTCACATACAAATCAAGGCAGAGTAATTATGTAAATGAACATTTAAAAATAGCCTTTAGCACATGACGATTGTTTTGAAAACAGTTTAGCTAAATTGACACGGAACTATTGAAGTTAAAAAAGGATCGAGCAAACAATAGATCACACCCTGAGATTTTTTGCAATTTTTGCCATTTCACTGTCAGTGACGCGAAGAAATAGGTAGGCGGCAATTGTACTTATTTAGTCTATCTGACGATGAAGACTGGAGGTATTTATTTGATTGGCCGTCTCAATAAGGTGAGGACCGGAAAAATTTGACAACATTTGTATTAATCGCAATCAGACAGCGGAAAATAACCGAATTTATTGCCAAATTTGTACGTTTCACATAGAAAAAAGTTCAAGTCAGTCCGACAGTTGAGATATTTTTGGAAAAATTTTCAAAATTGAGTATGGAAAGGCATGTGTGGTTGTTTTGCACACTTCAGTTTGAAAAGCTCCATAGACTAAGAGAACACAGATAACTACTCCAGATTCACATCATTTAAAGCCTAAATAATGTCTTTTATGTGCACAAAATTTTGAGGTATTCGTGCTGTTGCAAGATATTTTATCACGGTTTTTTAAATTTTAATTTCTGTTTGTTTATAATTTTATCCACATCCGGCGCAATCGTTTTCGTCAGAAAATACGGTCAGCGTTGTCTTCTGAGCCTAAGTCCGGATTGGCATCACTATCAAAAGGGATTTCTTTGAATTTCCTGTTGCAAGTTGATTTCTTCTTTTGGGTTCTTTCAGCCCATAACTTCACAGTTTTTGTCAAAGCAGTGCTCTTAACTTATTTTCTTTGTTCGGAGGCCTTTAAAATTGTTTTTTAAGACGGGGGAAATTTGGTCTAAAAGTAAAATTCCATTTTAAATCAGCTCTTCTATCGAACCTTTAGAACTGGAAGTCCGGTTTAAAGATTGAAAAGAAAGAACAAGAGTGAAACGAAATTTCCGGAATGCCTCTGGGCGATTGTTTTAAAAACTGCGAACGACCAAACCAATATACAATTTATTTATTGCTTAGCCCGCAAGACTTTAGGCTAGATAAATTGGAATTCCTAATAGATTGTTTTGCGGGTAATCTTCTTCGAGCTAGATAAAGCGATGAAACCCTAAATTTTTATTGACGTTAACCGCGGATTGGAAAATGCAATTTTGTTTATTGTCGGCCGATCCACCAGTCGAGATAAAAGTAAATTTATTTTGTGTAGGATTAAATAAATTGCTTGATTGAAGAGGATGAAGCCGGTCGGTTCAACATGAGGAAAAAAGTCTCCCCAATAGTGGCTGGAGTAAATGTGTTAAACACTATTTAGTGCTAAGTGAAAAACGCTCTCCCAAACTGGTCATTCAACCCAACAGTTCTTGACAGAATACTGAAGATTCTGATTCTTCTGTTGGATTAGGAGGACGCCTTTCACTAGACTCAAAAGACTGAAGCGACGTTTTGTTGTGCCAATTAAATAATTTGAAAACCCTGATGTTCAAACACTATGGTGCAACTATTTAATCCACAAAATGAAACTCATCATGAATGGGAAGAATGTTACTCATAAAGATCCTTAACTTGAAGCCTCATCATATTAATTTATCCATTATATTCTCGAAGACCATGGCTGACAAAGGACATCGCCTTCATTGCCTAGTAATGCATATATCACTTTCATATGCCTCCTTCGTAGTTGCAAAACTTCATAAAAATGAGAAATTAATTGCAGACGAAGCGGCAAATTAATGTCTTCAGATAAACGGTCATAGACAAGACCAGCCAAGTGGGTGGAATAAGTGAAATACGCGCTCATGAGGAGAAAAAAGGCAGCCAATTTATGTGATTGTTTTTATGTGACCTCGTCATTCCTTGAAATCGTGCACACCTAAGTTCATAGGATGTTATTGCAATGTTCGATGCGTAAAAAAAATAAGGAAATTTCTTGCAGGCAAAAAACGAACTAGTTGTAACAATGCGAGATTTGTGGGTTGATCAATGGGATCGTCAGAAGACGGGTGATTGGCTCGAGAATTCTTCGTGCTTACTAAATAAATGCCTTCTTCTATTGCCTCTTTCTATGTATTCTGAAAATATCTGTTAGATAGAAGAACTACACTTCAGATTATTTCAATAAATCATTGTTATTTTTGCCCCTTTTCTCTAATTCGGTCAATATTGGGGTATGTGAGAATGAGTTTCATTTGAACTACTATACTCTCCATACTTTAATAGGACGCCATTCTGCCAATTGCGTTTCTTCCTGCTGATTTATCGACATAAATAATGAATGTTAATTACGGGTCGTTTTATCGGGATTCCAACCCAATTGAACCCATCAGGATTTTTTTAACAGTTTCCCAAATCCCTTGAGTGTGCTTTGAATGGGTTTCCGCCAGTTTTCTAGGATATCTGTATGCATTTATGGATGAAGAAGGATAACGAGGGTGAAAGGAAGCGCAGTCTATAAAACAGCAATTTCATTTTCAGGCTATTTCAGCCAGGAGAGAGGACAGATTTATAACTAGGGATCAACAATCAACAAAGCATTATCGTAAAAAACGGCGAATTCCATCCAGTGCCATGCTGGCAACTCCTCTAAAATTCCAGCAGTTTCACGTCTTTAGCAAAGTTTTAGTGCTGTTCTTTACAATTCAAAGCCCGTGAACGACAAATATGGGTTTTCCATTCGGCTTCGAGTTGGATGCCTGGAGGAGTTCATTTTACGAGACAGCCCAAAGAAAACAAAACAATAAATCGGTTTTATTAACCTGCCCTATTTATATGCGCTATCTGTGCTCATTGTTTTTTTCTGCTCTCGTTTTATTAGCCTTGCTATAGTCGAGGATAAATTGATGCAGCTTTATCTAGCTGCGACAGTTGCGGGAAATACTCGATTTTTAATCAATTACGCCACACATTTCTGATGATCCATAAATGGAAAGTATTGTGTGCAAATAAAGATGGTATAATGTCAGCTCTCGATATGGCTCGAGCAAGTGAAACTGACACGTTTTCCAACTCGTGCACTCGTGCACAGGTGCGGTTTTGAAATTTAAAACAGTTCATGGACAATCAAAGCTCTGCAACGAATCAATCAAAATATAGGTTTTTAGTGCAAAATTTAAATAAAACCAGAGTCCAAAAAACTGATTTTATAAGAGCGTTAGTGAAAATAACTGGAAAACTGTGGTGTTTTCTTAATCTCCTATAAATGGAGATCGAAAGAAGTCCAGCTTCGCTCTTTAGGTCTGAAAGCTGCGTATTCTGGAGGTGAAAATTAGCATGGATTATTACAGTTGCATTTGGTTAGAACATTGCTCGTTATCGATCGAGATATCATGTATAAATGATTAACCAGACTTTTTCAGTCTTGTTCTGTCTGGTTCTGAGCAAACCAACTCAGCCTTTTCTGAGACATGCGATCTTATAAAACAGAGATTATTTGATAAGCTTTCTATTGTCAGTTTAAAATCATCAGTCTTGAAACTTTTGTCTGAAGAAGACAGCACGCATTTCTGTCTTCTTACTGTCTTTGCTTCATGAATTTATTTTTGTGTTCCTCTTGGTTGCTTTCTCACTTCATCCCCAGGTTTTGCGTCAAAGAATTGCAACCGTTTACGAGTGAAGTACCATTTACAGTTTTGCCTGTATCTCAGTTAGTTTAATTTACGTTTTCTGGAATGTAGTGTCTTTAGATCTTAGAATGTTTTTAGTGTCTTTACAAGTGTTGTGTTTGCCCAATTTGTTCCGAGTCTCTGTTTCTAGTTGTTTTTTAGTCATTGTCTTTTTCGGGTGTGCTTTAATAACTGCAGCTTATTTAACAAGTTTTGATTGATATTTCCTCCTTTTCGTCGAGATAGTACTGGTTAAAGTTTCGATTGAAAAGTCAGTAAATTCAGTTCGTGTACAGAAGAAATGCGCAAATTACAAAGAAATTAACACTAATGAGGATCGGAGAATCAGAGAAATGAACAATTAGAAACATAAAAATCATCAAGGATAGTAGTGTATAAAGTATAAATTATAAATAAAAAAGCAAATATAAAGTAGTTAGTTTTAACTTTCACACTAATAAAAAGGCATTTGAAATTGTTTTTTTTTAATCTCTGCCTTTTGCTTTGTCGTTCATTAATTATTTTCTCCATGTTTTATAAACTCGCCGTCTACTCGAGCAAACTCATCCGGTTATTTCTTTTTCAAGAATTTATTGCCCAAAAATGCCAACATTTGTTGTTGAATCAGCCCGCAAAAATGTAATCCAGAAGCTTTAGATCATGCGACCTCAATGGCCAAAAGCTCGCCTATTAAATGTCAAATTAATTCAGTACTTAATTAATAAATTTTTAGCTAATAATTTCACTTAGTGTTTGTTCTCGCAATTCATGCATCGTTCGTGTTCGACCTTTTGTGGATGTCTATTTTGTGGATTGTTTTTCCTCTAGGTCAGTTTGAAAAATCGTCTATTTTGGAATAGTCTGTTGTTCTGTCTGTTTTATTTCGCTGTTTTTGCTTGAATGGTTGTTTTTTATGTTATTATGGACGCACTCAATTGTGCTCTTTGCTTTTCCACATTTAGAATGCTTTGTTTCACCCTTCTTGATAGATTAAATGTAACGTTTAATGAAACAGTTACTGCTTTGCAAACGAACCATAATAATAACTGAAAAACGTAAATAAACAATGAAGAAGAAAAAAATAATAAGAAAACACTTTTATAAAATTCAAAGGTGATAGCACTGGCCTCTGATTTCGAACATTGTTTAAATTTCTACTGAAAAAGTTCACCCCTGGAAAATTCCTTCGTCTTTTTCTTCCTTCGCGAGTTCTTCATTACTTTCACACTTTCCTCCATTTCATTATTGCTTTTTTACAACAGTTCTCTGCCCCAAAATTGTTACTAGTTTTCTGAAGTTGTTCTTGCTGTACTTTTTTTGCTGCTGCAAAGTTGCTGAAATGTTGATTTTTTTGATTATGAATGCATCGAATGTTGAAAGGAATTTGCAAAAATTTCAAACAATGGCAGGATCAAAAAATTAACATGAACAAACAATTGAAAACACAAAAAAGAACTGAATCGTTCCTGTTAAATAATGGACTTAAACAAAAACGCAAAAACGACGAGATTGATTCAAAAATATTTCAAATAAAACATGCCAAATAAAAGTGAAAATAATTTCTGTTCCGTCTAATTTTTCAACTAAAATCTTCAATTTAATCAAAATAAAGAAAATTCCTTCGTCTTTTTCTTCCTTCGCGAGTTCTTCATTACTTTCACACTTTCCTCCATTTCATTATTGCTTTTTTACAACAGTTCTCTGCCCCATTGTTACTAGTTTTCTGAAGTTGTTCTTGCTGTACTTTTTTTGCTGCTGCAAAGTTGCTGAAATGTTGATTTTTTTGATTATGAATGCATCGAATGTTGAAAGGAATTTGCAAAAATTTCAAACAATGGCAGGATCAAAAAATTTACATGAACAAACAATTGAAAACACAAAAAAGAACTGAATCGTTCCTGTTAAATAATGAACTTAAACAAAAATGCAAAAACGACGAGATTAATTCAAAAATATTTCAAATAAAACATGCCAAATAAAAGTGAAAATAATTTCTGTTCCGTGTAATTTTTCAACTAAAATCTTCAATTTAATCAATATAAAGAAAATTCCTTCGTCTTTTTCTTCCTTTGCGAGTTCTTCATTACTTTCACACTTTCCTCCATTTCATTATTGCTTTTTTACAACAGTTCTCTGCCCCAAAATTGTTACTAGTTTTCTGAAGTTGTTCTTGCTGTACTTTTTTTGCTGCTGCAAAGTTGCTGAAATGTTGATTTTTTTGATTATGAATGCATCGAATGTTGAAAGGAATTTGCAAAAATTTCAAACAATGGCAGGATCAAAAAATTTACATGAACAAACAATTGAAAACACAAAAAAGAACTGAATCGTTCCTGTTAAATAATGAACTTAAACAAAACGCAAAAACGACGAGATTGATTCAAAAATATTTCAAATAAAACATGCCAAATAAAAGTGAAAATAATTTCTGTTCCGTGTAATTTTTCAACTAAAATCTTCAATTTAATCAAAATAAAGAAAATTCCTTCGTCTTTTTCTTCCTTTGCGAGTTATTCATTACTTTCACACTTTCCTCCATTTCATTATTGCCTTTTTACAACAGTTCTCTGCCCCAAAATTGTTACTAGTTTTCTGAAGTTGTTCTTGCTGTACTTTTTTTGCTGCTGCAAAGTTGCTGAAATGTTGATTTTTTGATTATGAATGCATCGAATGTTGAAAGGAATTTGCAAAAATTTCAAACAATGGCAGGATCAAAAAATTTACATGAACAAACAATTGAAAACACAAAAAAGAACTGAATCGTTCCTGTTAAATAATGAACTTAAACAAAAACGCAAAAACGACGAGATTGATTCAAAAATATTTCAAATAAAACATGCCAAATAAAAGTGAAAATAATTTCTGTTCCGTGTAATTTTTCAACTAAAATCTTCAATTTAATCAAAATAAAGAAAATTCCTTCGTCTTTTTCTTCCTTTGCGAGTTCTTCATTACTTTCACACTTTCCTCCATTTCATTATTGCTTTTTTACAACAGTTCTCTGCCCCATTGTTACTAGTTTTCTGAAGTTGTTCTTGCTGTACTTTTTTTGCTGCTGCAAAGTTGCTGAAATGTTGATTTTTTTGATTATGAATGCATCGAATGTTGAAAGGAATTTGCAAAAATTTCAAACAATGGCAGGATCAAAAAATTTACATGAACAAACAATTGAAAACACAAAAAAGAACTGAATCGTTTCTGTTAAATAATGAACTTAAACAAAACGCAAAAACGACGAGATTGATTCAAAAATATTTAAAATAAAAGTGAAAGTAATTTCTGTTCCGTCTAATTTTTCAACTAAAATCACTGCAATAAAGAAGAGTAAATTAATTAGGGCTAATATATAAATTGTATCGACAAACAATTTAAAAGCCCTGCATATGTTAATGAGGAAATTGACCACTCTGATGATAAATTACCATAAAGGCAGCGTTTTCGCTCCAAAATAATCGTAATTGATGATGTGCACCCTGGTCCCTTTGCACTAAAAGCAGAAACGCATTCATTCAACTGAATAAATAGCGAATAATGTGCTGATGCTAGTTAATAATAGTAATTGTGAAATTGGCGTTTAATTATAAATACTAATACATTTGTAAATAGGCTTCAGTGATTCGTTATCGGCGAGATGATATCATCTGGGCCATGACCTCATATTAATTACAACAATTACAATTTATTGCTAAAACTGGCAAATCAATTCATTCGGTTTGTGCAAAGCAACTAGTCAATATTTGGTGTTTAAATCATGTTTTTTCAATTGTTTTTTCTGTTTTTTAATCGCATTTTCAGAAAGATGAGCGGGAAGAACCAAGCTGAAATTTTAAAATAACCAGTTAAAGAGTTGGCGATTATGCCTTTGTTGCAGTCGGGGTTTTCAGGCGTTTGCACAATATCCAATATCGAAACTGGGTCTTAAATAAGGCCGAAGCGATTTATTAAAAGTAACAAACAATCCACTCCTATTCGCTGTAATTTAAGAACAAGAATCCGAACCGCGCTTCTTCGGTTTCGAAAGACGATTCAGCAAATTTATTGCTACATATGTTACCACCAATATCTTAATCAGAAATCTTTTGCTTTTCTTAATTCCGAGCACGATCGTTAGTCGAACGTTGCCTCTTTGGAAGTTCGCTTATTTTTGCAACTTAACAATAAACTGAGCAAGTTTAGGAAGCTTTTCCTAATATTACTAATCGGAGTTTTCATTTTTTCGTCTCCTGCTTAAAGCTCAGTAACTTCGCAGCACTACTTCCAGCTCACAATGTCTCCCTTGATGTACATCGGGCAACAGAACTGAAAGCCCCTCTCGTAAAACATTTCAAATCCTTATATTTTTCCAGGCAACGAGACTCTAATTAGGAATATCTGGCTGTCAAAATAAAAGGTTTTCAACTGTCTTTGAGGGTGGATTCTAAGAGAAACTGAATGGGGAATATTGCGGTAGGGTCGCGTCTTAAGAAAACCCGGCCAGCCTAACGAATGCTGCATGAATGGAGTGGAAGATGCGGATTAATTCGCCAGAAAATGTGTTTTGAGCTGTGGGCAAAACGGCGATTTGTTTATCATTCGAAACCCGTTCAATTTTAAGTTCAAGGGCCAATAAACAGCTACATCAATATAGAGGCTCTCGACACAAATGAGGGCCAAACGAACAACCGAATATATGCAAATAGTGTGTTTAGCACTTGCCTGAACCAGATGCCTAATTGCAGCCAATCAGCTACATCAACACATTAATTATTTACTTAAAATCCCTCGATGGGTTGTTTTGGCGTCCACCAGAAGAGCGCTGTAGTTAACAGCACCAATTACCTTTTAATGCCATAAGCAAACTTTCGAAGAGACAAATTGATCAGATTAATTGATGTTTTTTAGTCATATAAAGGTAGTTTTCTTTAAGCAAACTAAAGCTTTCTGTTTGCAATTTTGGTAACTTTTGTGAAATCTTCGTGACTTCAATTCTGCACACTGCATTGAATAATAAATTTCTTGACTTATGGGTGAAGACAACTGTTGTGAAGATATTGTTTGTAGGCTAAACGCCACTGGCTTCTTCGCTTTTTTGTTAGTTTTGGAATAAAGCTCGTTCAATGGCACAATTAAAGGAAGAAACACTTTAAGCAAAGAAGATCTCGATAATTCAAACCGTTGCCTTATTTCTCGCACAAACAAAGAGAGAACTTCGGTTCCAGAAAAAAGTCAAATCTTTTCCACTGCTCGATTTAAACAAAATGCCATGTTTGTGGCTTCTAAAGGATTTTAAATGCTTAATGCCAATTAGGACCTTTATCAACCTCTTTTTTAATTATTCCCATAGTAATGGGACCAAACACAGTGAAAAAAACTACGTTCATTTTCCATTCCACTCCCTTAAGTGGCCCTTTCACAACCCATTAATCGAAAGGAAAAAATATGGCCTCAACCTTTAAAGCCGAACAGTCTGGTTATTGGCTTCTATTGTGTAGTAAACGGTGATCTATTTTGAATTCCATTAAATCCGAATTTATTGGGGCAATTTTGAAATTTCCCAAGCGTGAATACGGTGGAAGGAATTTGGAAGACTTACAATATTTTGGGGACATATTACCGGCCACTGCGGTGGACGTTATTGCCTCTAAATTTTATATTAGAGGCGAAATTAAGATTATAAGAAATAAATTAAGATTATAAGAAATAGAGCCAGTTTATCGAGATTTAGCTTGGTTATAGAAAAATTGATATTCTTCAGTAGTTTACTAATAATAAATTAAATTGAAGGGCTGAAAAATTCATCAACAGACATTAATCGCTATGTTTTAATTACCTACATTCATCCAAAGCAAAGTTCTTTCCATCAAAGTTCTGTGGATTTTGTTTGAGAAGCAAAAAACCTACTGACTGCGCCAGTTTGATCCTAAACTTCTCGTGGACAGTAAGTTTTATTTCACTTTTTATTCAAAACATTTAAACGACCAAAATATCGTACTTTAAATCGCTAAAAGAACTTTAATCTGCTGATTTTTGAAAGTTTGCCTGAATCCACATTAAAAGTCTTACTTTGTCCATCAAAAATCCTTAAAGGTGTTTTAGCCGCAAAAGCTTTTTTCACTATTTTTTAGCTTAAAAATGGAAACCTACAGACTGCGCCAGTTTCCAAAGTCCAACTGTTTGTGATGTTTTAGATTGCAAACGTTCATTTGAAAGAATCACGTTTTTATGAAACTACTCACATCGATGATAAGGAAACCATCCAAACGAATATGAACAGGTCCAATAGATACCCAAAGATTTGCGGCTCACATTACAAGTTCACTGGAAAGCAATGTCCAACATAATACATACATCAACGGCTTGAACTGGGAAATAACCCAGGCTTTAGAAGAAGGCCAAGGCATATTTTGCCCAAGAAACGAAAAAGAAGAGAAAACTAGTCAAACTACAAAGGACTTGATGCTCAAAGGAAACCAAATGAGAGAATCTAGAAACACCACCAGTATAAAGATGATAGAAGGAAATAAGGAACTCTCTAAAGCAATCAGACGGGACATCAGAAACTACCACGGCAGAAAAACTCGAGAAACAATAGAGATAAATAGAAGTATGAAAGTATTGCGCAACAATCTCGCCGAAGGCAAATTCGAGACAATAAATCTAAGAAATAAACATGGCAAAATCACTTCAAATCGAGATGAAATCCTCCATCGTGAAAGAGTTCTATGGCGAACTATACCGCAGACGCATCCAAGAACCCCTAGATTTAAACATAGTTACACAAGAACGAGTTGTCATAAATCAAGAATCGGAATACATCATGATCAAGGAAATAAAAGGAGCGTGGTCAGAAAGACCGATAGGTCGATAGCCTTGTCTTAGAAATAAAGATGTTTACTTCTACTACTACTAAAAGGAGCGCCGTCAAAGATGAAAAACAGGAAAGCACCCGGAGAAGATGACGTGGTTGCAGAAGCAATAAAGGCTGGAGGTCCTCTCTTATGGAGAGGGTGCGGATGCTTTTCGACCTATGCCTACACCAAAGCACTGTCCCGGATCAGTGGCATGAAGCGAGCACCATACTACTTCATAAAATAGGAGATAAGATGAACCTGGAAAATTACCGCCCAATAACCCTCCTCAGCCATCTACACAAATTGTTTGCCAGAATCCTAACATCAAGGATGGAGCGCAAACTCGAGCTTTTCTAGCCAAGAGAGCAAGCGGGTTTCCAATCAGGCTTCGGGACAAATGATCACCTACAGAGTGTAAGGACACTCATTTAAAAAACCATCGAATGCAACAGGCCACTGGTCACCTCCACAAGGCTTTTGACACTATAGAGATGAAAGCCATACTAGAAGCCCTGGGAGAATGCCGAATATATACAAGAACGCCACTATGTCAGTTAGACTACATGAAGCTATCAACCGAATCAAAATCGGAGGAGATGTGAGGCAAGACACCATGTCTCCTAAATTATTCATCACAGTTCTGGAACATGTCTTAAAAAAACTTTATTGTGATACAAAAAGAATAAACATAGAAGGACAGAAGCGATATCGTCCTAACAACTGACGATTTAGGAGAGGAGAGACAAATGCTCCATGAATTAGAAGAGGCATGCTCCGGGGTTGGTCTGAAAATGAACCTTTCCAAAACACACATAAACATCGATAACACTGAAGTCAAATGGGTCGAAAAATACACGTACCTGGGCCATGAGATTAGAATATCTAGAGATAATCAGACATGTGAGATGAACAGAAGGATCAACCTTGGATGGGTGGCCTAAAACAGGTCTTCAAAGTGACCTGCTCATCTGTTAAAGAAGAAAAGGTTTCGATCAATGCGTTCTGTCAGTGCTCACCTTCACAATGACATCCGCAAAAAAACTGAAAGTTGCACAACGTAAAATGGAAAGATCAATGACTAGATTGAGTTTGAGAGACCACGTTACGAACCAGGACCTGCAGAGAAAAACCGGCGTAAAGGACATCGTCGAACAAATAACCACGTTAAAATAGAATTGTTCAGGACATGTAGCCAGAATGAGCGGCGACAGATGGACAAAGAGGTTGTTGGAATGGAGGCCACGCACCGATAAGCGAAATAGAGGAAGAACACCTACACGATGGACCGATGACCTGAAGAGAATTGCAAACAACTGGATCCAGGCAGGTCAAAATGGTCAAAAGGAGTCAGGTGGCAAGCCATGAGGGAGGCCTATGTCCAGCAGTGGACGTTATGAGGGCTGGTTGATGATGATGATGATGATAACTCACATCGATTCCACGTTTTGAAATGTGATTTAACTTTCATTTTTATTTTCGATTTAGAGTGGAATCCAGGCCAGTTTTAACAATTTTCGGTAGTAAAAATTCCATTTTCCATGTCCAGCTCGTTTGAATATATCGGCGATTTAAATTGGGATAAACTGTCGTAGGTATGGAGGGTCTAAAACCGAACCGTCTTGAAATAACGAATGCGGTCCTTTTTAAACATTCACCCCCCAAATGCCGAATATATACGAGGTCGCCATTATAAATCACGTAACGGTTCTGGATACGTGATACGAATGTGACAATAGAGCCCAACTCAGAAGTCTCTATTGCTTTCCGAATATATTACATGCATGTTTCCTTCACTGGCAAATATTTGCTATGATCTATGTTTAAACCGCTAAAGTAGATCTTAGCAATTAGACGAAATCGATCAAAGACGGAAAAAATGATGTGAGTGCAAAGCAACTGCTGGTGATTTTATAGCAAGTTCCTCTAAATGCCATAAAAATTGAGTTAAAGAGGCTTCAGTTAGGTAGTCGCATATGAAACAATTCAGCGATTTTGCAGGTTGTGTTTGGCAACAAATACCACTCAAGCTGTAATTCCGCATGTGATTTAAAGTTGCATGAAGCAGTTTCAACTCGTTTAAAAATCGTTGCGCTCCGAATACAAAACTGAAGTTTCAATCCTCGAAATTGTTCAATCGTGAACTGATTTCAGATATTCACATTACAGTTACAAACGATACGATTTGCGCTGCAGCTAATGCCGCTACCGATCTGTTTGCGACAACTTTTACAGTTTTCCTTTTAACTTGATCAATGTCCTAAATATTAGAGTTTACAGTTTCAATTTAATTGAAAAACGCCCATTTGTTTCCGTATATTCAGAGGTCCATTTTCAGTCCATCACAGTAGAAAGGAACCTTGGTTCCTAGCATTTTTAATGCAAAAATTCCGAGAAAGATTTTCGAAGAAGACAATATGAGACTTCTGAAGGAACCGGATACGAAAAGGAAAACGACGCAAATCAATGATGATGAGGAACAACCATGAGGCAAATGAGAATGAACTATTAACAAAATATGTACAGAAAAACGCCGAAAGAACGAAATAAAAATCCTTGAAGTAGACAAGACTAACACAAGAAAATCATAGACTAGGAGCCAAATGATGAGCAAAGTTGGTCCAGAAAGTTCGTTGAGAAAAAGAACATTCCTCTTCATTTAAATTGAAAATTACGAGTTAGAAAATTAATGAGTGAGGCATTGTTTAATGGTATTCTAAAGGAGAAACCTCCAGGAATCAATGGTTGATCTCAACAACAAAAATATTCAATTTTAAGTTGTTGCAAAGATGAGGGTTCATGAGGGTTTTCTCCCACCTCACATTCTGCCTTATGTGGATGGGCAACTTAACTAGCAAAAAGAGGAAAAAACCGTAATTTCCCAGTAAATGTTGAGTAAATTTAAATGCAGTATTTCCCAAATAATCATCACGTAAAGTGCTCTTGTGTCTTATGGCACCTTGCAAGCATTGTCGGGCTCCAGTTCTTCTAGATCTAGAAGAACTGACAATTTTAATATAATTGTATGTAAATTTAACGCTGCTACGTGCTAAATAAAGTTAAATTTCTAGGTCTTGAATTAATCGATTTTGAAAATGTCCGGATGTTCAAGCTTTTAATTAATGGTTACTGTTAAATCTCGGTCATTTGCGGTGCAGACAATTCGGTTCATTGCAAGGTGATAAGGCGACGATTCAGTTAACCGTTTTCTTAACAAAGGCCAAATTTTCGGTATAAATTGACCAGATTCAGCTTAAAATAGCATCAATCAACTTCCCAGTTCAAACAGCGCAACAATAAGCAGAAAAATGCCTTTACCGTGTGAATTTTGTATTGGTAAGTCTTGTATTTATTTATTTTTGCGTCGATAAATTAAGTCACTTTTCAACTTATTTAGAGGGAGATTACTCCGAAATTAAGTGCAACTGCTGTCCAAACTGCAAGTGTTTAGACGCAAAATTCGGTGAGTTCGATTTCAGTCTCATTGGTCTTTGAAATATTGAGTTTGAATGTTTATAGTTTCGCCTGTGCACCTGCGAGTCCAGCAAAAAATAGAAGAACTAGCAGGATGAAAACTCCATTAGTCTGGAGCTCTTCTAGAAAACTTCGAGTGTTACCTTGTTAGTTTACAATGCATGTTAGGCCTTTAAAATAAAGTGCTTGTATAAATTGAACTGTTGTCTGTATTTTACTGTTTTTCTATGCAAAATTTGTTATTTAAATATCTATAAAAGTGTCGAAAAAGGGTGGATTTGATTGCTGTCGTTGAATCCCTTTTCATGCAACGCAGAAACTAATAAAAATCATAAATCTTGAAGGTAAAATGTCGAAAATTCAATAGAGCCATTCTGCTTGGAAAAGTGTCCATTCCTTATCCACCAGCATTATGCTTTGCGAAATTATTATCCTCTTCTGAAATTACCCGATGGCTCGTACAATATTTTAAGTTGTTGCAAAGATGTAGGTGCATGGGGGTACTTAGAGTCATTTTCTCCCACCTCACATTCTGGCTTATGTGGATGGGCAACTTAACTAGCAAAAAGAGGAAAAAAACCGTAATTTCCCAGTAAATGTTGAGTAAATTTAAATGCAGTATATCCCAAATAATCATCACGTAAAGTGCTCTTGTGTCCTTTGGCACCTTCCAAGCGTTGTCGGGCTCCAGTTCTTCTAGATCTAGAAGAACTGACAATTTTAATATAATTGTATGTAAATTTAACGCTGCTACGTGCTAAATAGAGTTAAATTTCTAGGTCTTGAATTAATCGTTTTTGAAAATGTCCGGATGTTCAAGCTTTTAATTAATGGTTACTGTTAAATCTCGGTCATTTGCGGTGCAGACAATTCGGTTCATTGCAAGGTGATAAGGCGACGATTCAGTTAACCGTTTTCTTAACAAAGGCCAAATTTTCGGTATAAATTGACCAGATTCAGCTTAAAAAGTATCAATCAACTTCCCAGTTCAAACAGCGCAACAATAAACAGAAAAATGCCTTTACCGTGTGAATTTTGTATTGGTAAGTCTTGTATTTATTTATTTTTGCGTCGATAAATTAAGTCACTTTTCAACTTATTTAGAGGGAGATTACTCCGAAATTAAGTGCAACTGCTGTCCAAACTGCAAGTGTTTAGACGCAAAATTCGGTGAGTTCGATTTCAGTCTCATTGGTCTTTGAAATATTGAGTTTGAATGTTTATAGTTTCGCTGTGCACCTGCGAGTCCAGCAAAAAATACAAGAACTAGCCGGATGAAAACTCCATTAGTCTGGAGCTCTTCTAGAAAACTTCGAGTGTTACCTTGTTAGTTTAAAATGCATGTTAGGCCTTTAAAATAAAGTGCTTGTATAAATTGAACTGTTGTCTGTATTTTACTGTTTTTCTATCCAAAATTTGTTATTGAAATATCTATAAAAAATCGAAAAAGGGTGGATTTGATTGCTGTCGTTGAATCCCTTTTCATGCAACGCAGAAACTAATAAAAATCATAAATCTTGAAGGTAAAATGTTGAAAATTCAATAGAGCCATTCTGCTTGGAAAAGTGTCCATTCCTTATCCACCAGCATTATGCTTTGCGAAATTATTATCCTCTTCTGAAATTACCCGATGGCTCGTACAATATTTTCCGGAAACTTCACACATAACACTAAAGTTTCAGATATACCTTTAGGACGAAATGTGCCCTCCCTCGACGGCAGGTCAGAGCGGAGTCGAAACTCATAAATTGCTGTCCCCGGAGTTTCAGGACACTTCAGCAATAATTATCTCCCTTTTACGAGTTTTTAAGCAAGCCCTTAGTGTTATTAAGACAAACTGTTTATTGGGGTAAAAACGTTTTTTTCTCTTCCCTTTGGCAGGCGACAAAGATATTAATGAAACATTGTTTGATTGAAATTGGTGGGTTTTTCGGGCTTCGTAGGTCATCTTGGGAAATAATTTCTTCCAGACGTTTCGTCAGTACGAGTAACTTGCATCTTCAGATGTGGTCGAGCATATTTTTAAAAAATGTTTGCTCTATTGCTGCTGCTGCTAATTGCTGCTGCTGCTAATAGTTGCTCTGCTTGTTAGCAATGATGTTTCTGTTGAATTTCAGTCACTAGAAGTGAAATTAAAACTATAATTATTCAATTTTGCTGTTAATTTCAGGCATTTTACTGTGCTCGTATTTAATCAGCAGTCAAATTAAACTGGTGAGCGATGAATGCCACAAGAGATGAATTTCCCTGTTTAATTAGTGACACATAAATCGATTGTTATGTAATGAGAAGAGGGTTTTAATTACATCAGTTTGTTTTTGAGATTATCCACAAGTTTCAGTGGCTAAAAAGGTCTTCTTGACGATCCAAAAAGAAATAAAATTTTGTTGTTTATTTTCAATTCCAAACATCAATTTTCAGCTGCAGCTCAACTTTAGAACGAACGAAATTACTACTGGGGCAGCAATTATTTTTTTTATACCAGGTAGATAACTGCGCCTCAGTTCGCCTCTGTATTTAAATTTTATTCAGTTTCGAAGAGAAGTCTAATTAAAGGATGCTTCGAGGAAGAGTTTTAATGTAAATATAATGTTTTTTTCTTGGCTGGAAATTCAACGAAATATGGATATAAGATAAACTTTATTCAAGCGATGCTGAGAATATTATTGTCGGTAGACATTTGCGAGCGGAAGAAAGCAAAGGGAATTTGAAGCTTCTTAAAAGTTCGTTTGAATCGCAAACATAATGAAAAACGGAGCTTGTTTCGAGCCAAAGACTGTTTCCAGTACTTAATTCTAAAGGTTTCCGTGTTTATTTGCTTGTCGCTCTTTTACGCTTAAGCAATTTTGAGATTTTGGAACGGTGTTCAAAAGGCGAATGTTTTGTTTCGTTTCCGGGATTTCAAAGTATCAATTCGCTTACAAACTGAGCTTGTTTTGATCCAAAGTGTGTTTTAAAATCGTCATTCTGGGCTTTTCTGGATTTATTTACTTGTTGCTTTTGAACGTTTAGAATTATTAGTGTTTTATACATGCGTTTGAAAAACGAAACTTTTTTCTATTTCTGCTGTTTTAAAACTTAAAATCGGCGGAAAACTTCGCTTGTTTTGGGCTAAAGAGTATTGAGATCTTTACAGCAAACTTGTTTGCGTTTAGTGCGGTGTTTAATCGGAATTTGTAATATTTCTTAAATATGTTTGAAGGAAAAAAACTTTTTCTTTCTTCTGTGTCTGAAAATTAGAGTTTGGGAAACACTTAAACTAATTTGGAGCAAAAGACTGGTTTGGAGTTATTAACACTGATGTTCTGCGGATGTGTTCGCCTGTCGCTCCTTCATCTTTAGGAAATTGCAAGACTTCAATAATTCATTTGAGAGACGAAAACCTTCCCTTCCCTTTGGTTTTTGAGAATTAAAAATGGGTGAAACTCCAAAGTTGTTTTGAGGTAAAGAATGTGTCAAAGATTTAATTGCGATATTTTTCAGTTTGCTTGTTTGGGGCTCCATAAACTTTTTGAATTTAGGCCAGTAGGAGTAGTAAACATCTTTATTTCTAAAAAAGGCTATCGACCTATCGGTCTTTCTGCCCTTGTTTAATACATTTAGTCTTAATCTAAATGAAAAAACAAAGATAAAAATTCTCTTATTCTGGGTTAACAATTTAATTCAATAAACTTTCTAATTCTAATGACAAGAGAAGATTATTTCATTGTCCAGTAGTCAGTTGCGTTTGTAAGTGTTCGAGTAGCGTTGATGTAGGGAAACGGAAGCGGGATTGTCTGGTTAGTCTTGTAAGGCAAAGGGGATTCAGTATGGTCCAGTTGTAGGGGTTGTTTGTCAATTTTGTCTGTGGTTGCATGAGTCTTTCCGAAATCTTTGTCATGTTTGTGCGTTCGTATAGTAGTTGGCTGGAGGGGTTGTGTAGTGGGTTTTGGGGGTGTCTTATTCGTGTTATTGGTCTTAGTGCAATTTGTTCTGTTGTTTGTGTATAATGTTTTATCCTTTCTGGTCCGTTGGTCATGAGTATATGTCCATAGTCCAAGAGGGGTCTGCAGATCGCTTAGTATATTTTTGTCGCGGTATTTGTACTAATTCCTTTGTCTTTGTATGTTAGTGAGCGAAAGTGTTTTTTCCTTTTTATCGTTTCTATTCTGATGTTTCGTATGTGTTTAGTAAATTTTAGTTTCTGGTCAATTGTGATTCCAAGGTATTTTACGTCGTTTTTTGGTTTGTGTCGTTTGGCCGTCTGCAGTTATTGTAGGGAAGTCGGCGTTGATTCTGTGGTTTGTGAGCAGAAGTTGGTTTTTTGACGCGTTTGGTGTTAGTCTCCATTTATAAAACCATGTCATTGTGTTGTTTGTTAGTGTTTAGGAGTCTTTGAGGTGCTCTCTCAGTAGTTTTGTCATGTACAATAAGTGCCGTGTCGTCTGCGTATTGTAATATGTATGCCGATCTGTCGATTTGATTTTTGTCTGGTAAGTTGTAATTGTATATGTCATAGCAGTATATATTGTAGAGAAACGTGTGAGCGGGGATCCTGGAGGGAGCCCTTGTTCAGGGGAAAAAGAAAATGACGGTGTTTTGTCAATTCGTTACTTGTAGTTGTCTGTTTTCTAGTAAGTTCTTTATGGTGTGTAGTAGATATGTTGGTGTGTGTAGTTTGTATAGTTTGTATAGTAAGCCTCTATGCCAGACACTATCCAAATCTTTGTTAATGTCCATAAACAGGCCAGCTGTCTTTCTGTCAGTTAGGTGGGTTGTTTGTATATTGTTAGTCAGAGTGAAGAGTAGGGTGAATAGTCGAGTGTTGATGTTTGAATCCGAACTGCTACGATGGTATGTACTTTCCGACAAGTTTTCCCAGTCGCTTCCTTATTATGTACTCAAAAACCTTGCTAAGTACTGGTAGCAATGTAATTGGTCTGTAATTGCTCGGTTGTGTATTGTCCAGTCCATTTTTGGGTATAGGGATTATTAAGCCGTTTTTCCATATTTTTGGAATTTTGTTATTTCTGATGCAGTTGTTCAATTCAGTTAGGATCAGTTTGTGTGTTTCTTGAGTTAGGCTTTTCAGGAGTTTTTCCTTTATTTTATTTTTTCCCGGTGCTGTGTTTTTGATATGCGATAGGGCTTCATCGTATTCTGTGTCTGTGATCAGTTTGTATGTATAGTTTGGTGAGCTGTTGAAATAGTTCAAGTACCAGTCGTTGATCAAGTTCCAGTTGTCATTGTCGAAGTTAGGGTTTGTCGATATGCTGAAGGCCTTTTGATAGTGTCTGGCGAACGCGTCAGCTTTCTCTTTGTCTGTGTACCGTTCTATTCCGTGTTCGTCAATTGTGTCAGAAGTGTTAGTTTTTTTGTATTGCGCTAGTTTCTTAATTTTTCGCCAGTATGTTTTGCCTTTGTCTTTTTGTATTTCTTTACATGTTTCTAGCCATTTGTCTTGTCGGTATTGTCCAATCAAGGTTTTAATGTTTCTGTTGAGTTGGTTCAGTGTCTTTTTTAGGTCGTTATTTTGAGTGTTTGTATATAGTCTGTACAATTCTCTCTTTTGTTTTATGAGTCTCAGTATGAATTTGGATAGTGTATGTCGGTAAAAAGCATTTTTTATTTCCGGGCTAAATTGTCCTATGACTAGTGAAAGTTGTTGTACGGTTTCTATTGAAATGGGCTGTGCTTGCGATTGAATGTAGTCTTCTCCGACCTCTGGTTTTTGACAGTTCCATTCCGGGAAACACTGAACTTGCTTTGAGCTAAAGGATGTGAAGAAGTTTGCTTACGAAATTTTTCGAATTCGCTCGTTGGGGCTCCAGAACCTTTACGAATCTAGGACATTTTCAAAAAGTGTTTGAAATATTCAAGTTTTTTCTTGTTTCTGCTTTTTTAAAAATGTGAAATCGGTCAAAAAGGGATATTGTTTCGAATTAAAGAGTTTTTTGAGTTTTTAATTCGAAGGTTTTCCGGGTTTGTCCGTCTGTCGTTCCGTTATCTTTAAGCAATTGTGGGATTAAATTAATAATAATTAAATTAATACGTAATAATGAAAACTGATGTTGGGAAGTCAGGTTATAAAGTGAATTTGCGGAGTTCTATGATAAATCGAAACAAACGCTGAATTCTCAACTGATTTCAATGCCGATTTCCTTTTCATGTTTCAGATTTTTTTCCGATGTATTTCTGAAAGCCAAGATGGCTTTCCTCTTAATAATAGGTTTCACAATAAAATAAAAAACATCTAGCAACAAAGAAAATAATCAAGATCCGAGATTTGAATGTAATTTTAAAGAAATTATCAAGAGTTTTTCAAGGAATTTTATTTCCCCAATATAGAAGCGCTGCAGGATTTTTCCACAATTTGATTAGTTTGGTCTAATGGGTGGTTTTGAGATTTACGCAAATGCCTGAAAAGTAACGTCTGTATCTGGCGTTTTGGTAATAGAATGCATAACTCAACAACGCGAAGCCCGCCTCAGTTTATATTGCTACATTACAAGAGTCTGGCATGCCGGATATTAAAATAAAAAATGCCAGCTATATTTTATTTAACCGTTAATTAAATGTATATAAGGGCATTTTTGCCTGGCTTTAAATAAGCGGAAACGGTCCATAATTCTTCTCCGTGCCTGCCCGCGAAAATAGCTGATTTTAATTTAGGAATTACGTGTTTTCTTAGAACGCTCCTCTTATTACGGTTTAAGGCGTCCATGCGGAAATAAGAAAAAGTCTAATGCTGATGCTAAAGCACGACTTAATCCTTTATGCACTTAGGAAATTCCGGTAAGTTTTACAGAGGAAGAAACAGTTTGCTTTGTTTGCAGCATTTTCCCATCGGCCTCAAGCAACGAAAATCGATCGATTCAGATCACGTTTTATTTAAGTAAAAAAAACCCCGACCTCTAAACCCCAGCATTTCGCCTATTGGTGACCATTGTATCGTAAAACGGTCGGGCCTTTTCAGTGCCATTAAATCCAAATTTATTGCAGCAATCTTAAACTTTTCCAAGTGTAAATGCGGCCAACATTCGAATAAATTTGAATATACCCACCCTCCACCAATCCCAAAGCGGCAAAATGGAAATTCATGTTTTGACTTTCTTCTATATAAATTAACTGCCGTTTTTCTTCACAATGAACTCGAATTGCTAAAGTTAAATTAAAACCGCGGCTGATCGTCTTCCGTCTAATCAAAAGTACATCATTCCATAATAATAAATCGGATAAGCGAATATGAGAAGATCGCATAAGCCATAGAATTGAACGTAATTGGAGAAAACCGTCGAACTTGCCGGGGAAAGTTATTATTTGAAATTGTCAGAAATGATATTCGCCAGTAATTCCGCAGTTGAAGAAAGTCGTTAGTGGTTTATCGTTCCTGGAAATTTAATTGCTCAACTTTCCAGAGAAATTATATGCAAACTTACCATTATAACCGCGCGAAGGTAATTTTAAGGAAACATAAATCGGGCCCTAAAAAACTGTAATCGGATTATTCGAGGTGCCGTTTGTGGCTAAGCTGCCCACATTAAGGCGATTTATTCAGTGATGGGAGTTTCGTAGTACTTAAGGAACCGAAATAAAAGCGCACAGCTAATGGCGGTGCTTAGGCGAAATTTACAATTACTTAGTTTAGTACAAAGTCCCAACTTCCTTCAATCGACAGCTATTGGAGTTGGGCGCTGCAAATACAGAAAACAGAAAGTTCAAGTCAAAATGCACTCGAGCTTTTGAACGAGAAATTGGAAATGGACACCGCAGATCCAAACGAGTTGACGCTTAGTGTTTTGCTTTCCAAGAAGTTGCAAAAGTAATCAGTTGAAAGTTCAAATTGTAGCATAGAAAATTGTGGAGTTTTCAAATGAAAAAGGGCTAATAACAATGTAGTTTCCAGTGTGTTTTTGAACAGTAAAAAGCGAAGCTCGTTGTGAATAAAATACTGTTTTTGAACTTCCTTCTGTTTTTGGGAAAATTTCATTTTTAATTTCATCTTAATCAAACTTTGTCAGGCTTTGAAAATGCAAAAATCATCTCTTTAATTTCGCTGCTTGTAAATTTAAAATCAGCAAAAAACTGCGCTCATTTCTTTGGCAGTTTGGAACTGGGATCAAAAGACGTAATTATTCGCTTGTTTTTTATCTTTGAAGGTGCAAAATCGTGTTTGGAGCTACAGCGTGTTTTGAAGTCCGGATTCTCCTTTATTCACCATTTTCCTAATTCCAATGTTTAAAACTTCGAAATCGACGATAAACTGAGCTTGTGCCTCAACACAATTATTTTCCTCACCAAAGGGTGTCTTGAGTTTTTGACCCTACGTTTTTTCTTCCGATGTATTTGTCTCTAGCTCTTCATCTTCAGGAGTTATTGGCAGTTTCAAGATTTCTTACTTACTGTATATATTATATACACTTACTTCCGCTTTTCTTTTAAATTACAAATCTGAATCAACCTGAGCTGATTTGGAGCTAAAAATGGACACTGATGTTTTGCAGGTTTATTTGGCTGTAGCTACGTTATCTTTAGGAATCTGTGGGATCCTATTAATCGGCTTGAAGGACAAGACTCGAGACTTTCTCTTACTTCAAGTTTTTGAAATGTACAAATCGGTGAAAAACTTAGTCTCGTCTTAAACTAAGGAGATATTTGAGTACTTAATTTTAAAGACATCCGTGTTTACTCACTTGTAGCTCTATTAGCTTTAAGACTTTTCAAAATTTTAAAACTCTGTTAGAAAGAGGAACTATTTGCCTTGTTTTTGACTTTCGTAAATGTAAAATCGGTGAAAAACTGAGCTTGTTTGGAGCTAAGGGGTGTTTTGTTTCTCAACTCAATTCTCAACTCTGACGCTCAGTTGATGCTTCAAAACCGTTTGGAATTACTGGCGTTTTGAAAACTAGTTTGAAAGGTGAAACTTTTTTCGCATTTGGTTACTTTCAAAATTTTAAATTGATGTTAAATGGAGCTAGTTTTGACCGAAATAGTGTTTGGAGTTCTTAGTTCTCCCGTTTGCCGCATTTATTCGCATCTAGTTCTAGTATATTTGGAAATTGTTAGCATGATAAACATCCGTTAGACGGACAAAATCTCTCATTTACTTTCGTTTTTTGGACAATACAAATTGACGAAAATGTGAGCTGAAAATGATTTGAAGTATTTCTCCAGTTTGCTTGCTTGCAGCTCTGTTATCTTTATGAATTTATATCATTTTGATCACTCATTTTAATAACACTTTTTGTGCATCTGATTCTTCAAAATCTCATCAGGGAAAAAGTCTCATACCAGGAAAAAATCTTGTTTCGAACTAAAGAGTATTTTGAGTTTTTAATTGTGAGGTTTTCCAGGCCTATTTGCCTGTAGCTTCGCTGGAATCTTGAAAAATGTATGGTATTTTTAAAGGCCATTCCAAAAGCAACATTTAATTTCAAATGGAAAGCAAACTGAGTTGCACTTGATCTAAACAAGGGTTTGAACGTTTTAAGACTGAGAATTGCCGGGTTTCACCGTCTCTAACTTCATTCATTTTAATAATTTTTTACATTTTAAACCGCGATTAAATAGACCACAACCATCTCTTGCTTTTGATTTATGAAAATTACATACTGGAGAAAAACTAAACTTGTTTGGATCAGTTTAAAAGGCAAACATTTTTACTTATAACGACTTTTTCGAAAATTTTCTTAAATTAACAATTTCTGAGATTTTGAAATTGCTTTTCAGGGCCAAACGTGCTCTCCTTTTGATTTTTTTAAATCTCAAAAAGCCACGAAAGTGAATTTGTCCCGAGCTAAAAAGTTTTTCGAACATCTAATTCCGAGGTGTTTCGGGTTTGTGCTTCTGTAACTTCGCTATCTTTGGAATTTGTGGCATCTAAAAACTATGCCAAAAAGGCAAAAACCTTCTCTTACTTAAACGGTTCAAAAACTGCGCTCGTTTGAAAATAATCAGCAGACATTTAGGAATCTACCGAATTACTGAAAATGCTTCTGTTGGTAAGGAACTGGTGCATGTAAGTCTCTTCCTTGTCCAAAACCAGGATTAAGAAGCTGCCTAAAGGCAGCAAATTAAAACTGTGCAGTTAAAAATAGAGCAGAAAGCGAAAATATATCAAAAACAGTAACCCAAACTCATCCACTCAAACTGAAGACATTTTAATTGTTTAGTGCTTTCGCTCGAACCCCTAACGGGTATTTGGCCCCCACGTAGATCTGCATATTTAAGTAGAGTTTCGAATTCACCTTAATCTGAACTTCCATTTCTGTCTCGAATTCCTGATAGTAGAACAGAACGCCTTAATGCATTTCCACTGTTAAGGCATTTTCACTTGCCCTGTACAAGCAAGCTGGATTAATCGAGTTCAATCAGTTTCGACGTTATAATCGTCTCTTGCTACCTCCGAAATAAGGGAAAGTGGACTTTTATTTTCTACATGGAACCTTTGTTGTGGAACAATTCCGCTTAATTATCCGTTAAAGAACACGGCAGGTATCTAGTGGAAATGCCCATTATCGGGAGTTAATGGACGGTGTTAAATGCTGGACGTTATTAGGGGATGTGTAAAATGGCACTTAATATTCTCGGGCAGGCTGATGGTAATTGAAATTGAGTTTAGTTTTGCTCATTTATTCAATTATTTTATTTCCCCGACACTGGCAGGAATTGTATATTGTATATAAACAAGAATAAACTAAAAAGATGTGTTTCTCTCAGACTTTCCGTCTGGAGTTCGCAAAGCAAAGCTGGAATATTAATGAATCCGTGGTTTGAATTCACTTTGGACGTGATTGTTCGGGCAAATAAATTTCTTCCTGCAGTTTACGAACGGATATTAGAATATAAATTCTACTTTGCGTCACTATCGGTTCCAGCTGGACCTACATTATTTAGCAAAGAAAAAGATTTGCGTCAGCTTTATCAACGATTTATCGTGCGGGCGAAAAAAGGCAATAACTGTTTTGGGTTGAAACCACACTGTCGCGTAAATAACCGTGTTTTACTAAGACGCATATATTCAATCCTGGCCCAAAGTGTTGAATTTCGAAAATTCCTCAAGCGCGATGAAGCACCAAATCGCCAAAATAAAATAAATCTGCCGGAATTGGAACCGAAATCAAACTGCGCCTCTAGATAGAGCTGAAATCGGTTCACGACTGAACAATTTTAATATCGACTACCTCAAACCCGTGTCTTATTTGGCTTCATTGCATTTGCCCAGGATATTGCACATTTGGAGGCATTTTATTGCTAGAAATTTCATACATTTGCAGCCACTTGGCTTCTGGTCCAGGATCGAACGATGTTTAACCATTGAAGTGTTGTTTATTATGATGGTAACGGGCTCTCCGAAAAAGCTGGAAGGACTTTCTGTCAAAGGGTGTCCTTGGTACAAGCGAGCTAAACATGCATAACAAAATGTTAAGAATCAAATTTTAAAAAAGTTCCAAATTTGCCGAAAGACACAACAGATTTATATTTTTCCAGATAGAGAAATCTCCATAAAGTATGTTCTCTACGGAACAGTGCAGATTGTATTTCTTCAGCTTGCTTGGGCTATGAGTTTTTAAAAGCATAGCGTTTGAGGCAACGTGTCTAAATAAGAAATTCGCGAAATTTTTGGAAAAAAACAACTGAGGTTGCAAACTCTCTGAAAATAGAACATAAAATTTTCTAAGAAATGCTAGTTATATCTATGAAATCGTGTTTGAGTCGCTAGCTTGGATTCTGAGCTATCAATTTTAGAAAAAAAAGCGTTTTTATGAGTGTTGGCTAAAAAAATTGTGCCAAATTTTGCGAAAAGAACTAACGCAACTTACAATTTTTCTCCTAATAGAGCATCAATTTCGTTATAAAATATTGTTTTTTGGATCATGAATTTTCATAAACAAATCGATTCCAGGAATCTTGTCTTAATGAAAAATACTTTTTTTCAATTACAATTTTCTTAAAAATTACCAAAGAATTTTCAGTCAGTTTCGTAATAGTGCATCAATGTCTCTATAAAATGCTGTAAAGCGTTTTTTATTCGCATTCTTGGTTCGAAGTTATGCATTTTCAAAAACAGATTGTTTTCAGGACTCTTCTCTAAATGAAAAATTCGCAACATTTTGGAAAAAAACAGCTAAATTTTCAATTTTTCTTCTATACTCTAAACCGTGTTTTTAACTTCTTTGGATTGTTTTGAAATGTTGTAAAGCAGAGTCTTTGAGGAATCTTGTCCAATTCGTAAAATTTCAGGCAAAAAAAACACCAATAAATCTTCAATTATTTGGTATTTTCCACAAGGAAGGATAAAGAATGGATATGAAGTTTTCGGGCCTATAATCAGGAAGATACCGTCCTTTAAAATTGCTACCGCTCAAAAACGGCTCAAAATAGGCAAAAAATGTTGATGATTTCGGATTTGACGAGCTCGTCATGTGTTTTAATAAGCTCGTTGCATTCCTCGCCTCTTTCCGGTGAAAATGATGTAGAGTCCGAGGTATCTTTAGAGACTTGAATTTTTTGGAAAAAATAACTTACTGGGACCCTTATGAAGTTTTCGGTCACAAATCGAAATTTCACAAGCGTGTTTTTGCGTTCATTGGATTGTTTCCGAGCTAAGAAACTGCCCAATAACGAATATGAAGTTTTCGGGTCCATAATAAGCAAGATATCGCCAGTTAAAAATTTCAACCGCTCTAAAACCGCTCAAAATAGGCAAAAAATGTTGATTATTTCCGATCTGACAAGTTCGTCATGTGTTTTAATAAGCTCGTTGCATACCTCGCCTCTTTCCGGTGAAAATGATACAGAGTCCGAGGTATTTTTAGAGACCTGAATTTTCTGAAAAAAATAACTCTTACTGGGACCCTTTTGAAGTTTTCGGTCAAAAATTGAAATTTCACAAGCGTGTTTTTTACGTTCATTGGATTGTTTCCGAGCTAAGAAACTGCCCAATAATGAATATGAAGTTTTGGGTCCATAATAAGGAAGATATCGCCAGTCAAAGATTGCGACCGCTCTAAAATGGCTCAAAATAGGCAAAAAATGTTGATTATTTCGGATCTGTCGAGTTCGTCATGTGTTTTAATAAGCTCGTTGCATTCCTCGCCTCTTTCCCGTAAAAATGATGTGGAATCCGAGGTATTTTTAGAGACTTGAATTTTTTGGAAAAAATACCTCTTACTGGGACCCTTATGAACTTTTCGGTCAAAAATTGAAATTTCACAAGCGTGTTTTTTGCGTTCATTGGATTGTTTCCAAGCTAAGAAACTGCCCAATAACGAATATGAAGTTTTCGGGTCCATAATAAGGAAGATATCGCCAGTTAAAGATTGCGACCGCTCTAAAATCGCTCAAAATAGGCAAAAAATGTTGATTATTTCGGATCTGACGAGTTCGTCATGTGTTTTAATAAGCTCGTTGCATTCCTCTCCTCTTTCCGGTGAAAATGATGTAGAATCCTAGGTATTTTTAGAGACTTGAATTTTTTCGAAAAATATACCTCTTACTTCTTGAAATTTTCGACTAAAAATCGAAATTTCACAACCGTGTTTTTTGCGTTCATTGGATTGTTTCCCAGCTAAGAAACTGTCCAATAATGAATATGAAGTTTACGGGTCCATAATAAGGAAGATATCGCCAGTTAAAGATTGCGACCGCTCTAAACCGCTCAAAATAGGCAAAAAATGTTGATTATTTCGGATCTGACGAGTTCGTCATGTGTTTCAATAAGCTCTTTGCATTCCTCGCCTCTTTCCGGTGAAAATTAAATCAAGTCCGAGGTATTTTGAGAGACTTGAATTTTTTGGAAAAAATACCTCATACTGGGACTCTTATGAAGTTTTCGGTCAAAAATCGAAATTTCACAGTCGTGTTTTTTGCGTTCATTGAATTGTTTCCAAGCTAAGAAACTGCCCAATGACGAATAAGAAGTTTCCGGGTCCATAATAAGGAAGATATCGCCAGTCAAAGATTGCGACCGCTCTAAAATCGCTCAAAATAGGCAAAAAATGTTGATTATTTCGGATCTGACGAGTTCGTCATGTGTTTTAATAAGCTCGTTGCATTCCTCGCCTCTTTCCGGTGAAAATGATGTAGAATCCGAGGTATTTTTAGAGACTTGAATTTTTTCGAAAAATATACCTCTTACTTCTTGAAATTTTCGACTAAAAATCGAAATTTCACAACCGTGTTTTTTGCGTTCATTGGATTGTTTCCGCGCTAAGAAACTGTCCAATAATGAATATGAAGTTTACGGGTCCATAATAAGGAAGATATCGCCAGTTAAAGATTGCGACCGCTCTAAACCGCTCAAAATAGGCAAAAAATGTTGAATATTTCGGATCTGACGAGTTCGTCATGTGTTTTAAGAAGCTCGTTGCATTCCTCGCCTCTTTCCAGTGAAAATTATATCAAGTCCGAGGTATTTTGAGAGACTTGAATTTTCTGGAAAAATACCTCATACTGGGACTCTTATGAAGTTTTCGGTCAAAAATCGAAATTTCACAGTCGTGTTTTTTGCGTTCATTGAATTGTTTCCAAGCTAAGAAACTGCCCAATGACGAATAAGAAGTTTCCGGGTCCATAATAAGGAAGATATCGCTAGTTAAAGATTGCGACCGCTCTAAAATCGCTCAAAATAGGCAAAAAATGTTGATTATTTCGGATCTGACGAGTTCGTCATGTGTTTTAATAAGCTCGTTGCATTCCTCTCCTCTTTCCGGTGAAAATGATGTAGAATCCGAGGTATTTTTAGAGACTTGAATTTTTTCGAAAAATATACCTCTTACTTCTTATGAAATTTTCGACTAAAAATCGAAATTTCACAACCGTGTTTTTTGCGGTTATTAGATTGTTTCCCAGCTAAGAAACTGTCCAATAATGAATATGAAGTTTACGGGTCCATAATAAGGAAGATATCGCCAGTTAAAGATTGCGACCGCTCTAAACCGCTGAAAATAGGCAAAAAATGTTGAATATTTCGGATCTGACGAGTTCGTCATGTGTTTTAAGAAGCTCGTTGCATTCCTCGCCTCTTTCCAGTGAAAATTATATCAAGTCCGAGGTATTTTGAGAGACTTGAATTTTCTGGAAAAAATACCTCATACTGGGACTCTTATGAAGTTTTCGGTCAAAAATCGAAATTTCACAGTCGTGTTTTTTGCGTTCATTGAATTGTTTCCAAGCTAAGAAACTGCCCAATGACGAATAAGAAGTTTTCGGGTACAAAATAAGGAAGATATCGCCAGTTAAAAATTGCGACCGCTCTAAAATCGCTCAAAATAGGCAAAAAATGTTGAATATTTCGGATCTGACGAGTTTGTCATGTGTTTTAATAAGCTCGTTGCATTCCTCTCCTCTTTCCGGTGAAAATTATATCGATTCCGAGGTATTTTGAGAGACTTGAATTTTTTGGAAAAAATACCTCTCCCCCCTGATCAAATTTTCGACCAAAAATCTAAATTTTACAACCGGGTTTCTTGCGTTCATTGGATTGTTTCCGACCTAAGAATCTGCCGAATAACAAATATGAAGTTTTCGGGTCTATAATCAGGGAGATATCGTCCGTTAAAGATTGCGACCGCTCAAAAACTAAAGAGACTAACACCTAATAGAGCATCAGTTTTTCTATGAAATACTCTAAACAAGTATTTCCTTAGCTTGTTTGGATTCTGAATTTCCAAAAACAAAGTTTCATCAGCGGTTTTGTCTAAATAAGAAATTGGCAAACATTCGGGAAAAATCGAAACTGAGCTTGCAATTTTCGGGTCTATAGGTCATTAGTTGCTCTATTCAAGTGCATAGGGAATTTCTTGGGTTTTGACTTATAAATGATTAAAGACAGTGTTTTTTTTCACTGTCTTTAGTATTTCGCAAAATATCTTACACGCCATCAAGAAACTGTCTTATTCATACACAATTTGGCTATTTTCCAAACATGAATCCAATGCGGTTTCGGGCTAGATCGAATAAAGCAAACCTGTAGCTTACCATTATCCTAACTCAGTTCGGGTGGCGCATAGGGCAATAATTACACTTGCTTCGGGTTGTAACTCAATTTAAAGTTAGGTTTGCTTTCCTTGTGCCGAGGTAAGAGGTAAATCGTGGCACCGAGACACTTTTAATTAATTTCGAATTTTAAACTTAATCCCGGTGTTCTCGAACTATATTGCAACGCAAATATTTGCCAGGGAAAGCTTGTCAGGCCTTAATTCGGTACGTTCGGAGGGATTGAGACAATTTTAAAGAACAGCGAACTTTCAGAGTGTTTTTAGAAAATCATACCAAAGGGTTAACAGCTCTTTCCAGCAAATTAATGACTTTTAAAGTAATTAAATCTTAACTTGGATAGCAGTTGAAGCTGTTTAATGTTCTCAATGTTTGTGGATTATCGAGAAATTGCAAAAAAAATCCATAAAAATTGGAAATGTCTGCATATTCTTTATGAGAAAAGCTAGGAAATCATTCAAACTTTCAAACCTATGAAGACCTTTTGGTCTCACCTCAAATAAGAGAGGATTTAATTGCTTGTCAACGTCCTCATTGTTTCCTGCCGATTTCCAGTTTAGTATAATGGACGCTTCGAAGCCAGAACATTGCAGAAACCGAAACAAAGTGAGTTTTACAGATATTTATACAGTGCTAGCAATTAGTTGGCTGATTTTGGAAAGTAAAGAGATGGAAACAGAGGCTGGTCGATACCAGGAAAATTAGTTTGACTAATTAAATTTTGAACGTTCGTTAGCAACCGCATTCCATCCGAAACTGATTAAATTTATAATGCCCGCTCAATGAGGAACATTAGGGCGGACTTTCCAATTCCAATGTAAAGGATTCTCGCCATTACTGGCTCCGATTTCGGGACGGAAACGTTATTGTTGCAAGACCGTCTTAATTGCATTAGTGTTTTCGAGACCCTGTCTGCTTCGCACTGATACCGACCCATTAATGCCAAAGGGCGGACGTAATTTCCCAAAAATATCGACTAGAAGCGACGAGATTAACTTATTTTAAGTCTCTATCTCTGCCGAATTTCCTCCAAAGAGCCACAGAAGTTTTCGTGCAACGCGAATCGAATAGAATTCTGTCTTAATGGTCTCTTGCTTTCAATACAAACCATCCTGCTCTATTTTCGCAGTTATTAAATACTCTATAAACTGAGGAGAAATCCCCAAGATCTTCCATTCCTGATAAAATTCTACAGTTTTCCTTTAGGCTGTGCAGGCGGAGATGCAAACGAGAAACAGACAAAACCTGCAATTTCGTTAGTGGAATGTTTATTGGAGCAGGGTTTTCTTTCAAGGGAATAAATTAGAATGCAAATTTTCCACGTCAGCTTGAAAAACGAGCTGATTTGCTAATGCAAATTATTCAATACCGTCATGAATAAGTTATTCATGTATGATAGCCGACTTTGGTCATTTAATAGATGACCTGATGTACAAATATGTTTGAGTGTTTGAGTTTAGAATAGAGAAAATATCGTCGCTTGAAGATAGAACCGTTCTAAAAAAGTTTGAGCCATTTTGGCGCTCTCAATCTATGGCAAAATACTTTTACTCAAAAATCCCTCCTGAAGAAATCGGATTCCCGGTTTAGTAACCGAGATTCATATGTTCATTCTTTCTCTTCCGGAACTGAGACCTAAATGCATTTTAAGAGACAATGGCTCTATTCCAGCTAATGTTGCCGCACTTGGAAATGTACATTGAAATATTTTGAAGTGTATGAAAACATGGAAGCAAAATACAAGCAGGTCTTGTGGAAACAGTGCATAAAATAAATAGCGCACAACAAACACAATTCCGCGATAATGTGGTTAACGTTCGCTCCGTTTTGTTATTTTAGGCGTTGAGCTGTGCGTACTAACAGCAAAGCTATACAGCTAGAATTCTGCGCAAATAAATAATAATACCTGTCCTCTTTAGATGAATAAACCCCTATAGAGTTTAGGATTTTTTTTAGGTAGTTAGGGGTTTTTTCCATCATTTAGCTGCCAACCCAAAGCCGGGGCACTGGGGGGGTTTGAATCCATCCCTACTTGAAGATTACGATGGAAATCCGGGAAATTATAGGGCGAAAATTATTTGCCATTAGTCCTCAGAGAGTAGAAGAAAATTTAAAATTACGACGCGACAATTCTGCCGGTTTAATGAAACGAATTCGGCTGACTTTGCGACTCCCCAAATTTTCTTAAACTTCTCTTTTGTTCTTATTTTCTATTCATCCCAGGGATGATAAATATCTCATCAGAATCATTGTCGAATAAGTTCTAATCCCATTGTGAAACAGCCAGCGACAGCATTATGGTTAAATCAAGTCAGGATAGCTTGAATTGACGATTTATTTAAAAAAATATATATTTTAGCCTTTGGAAAGAATCAATCTTGATAGTAGGAGCTTCTACTATGATTTGTCCTTTAACAGGAGATTTTTATATCAAAACATTAATTGAATTAAATTTATTAAAATTAGCTAATCTGTACAGTACAGTAATTTTAATAGGTGAAAAATATCTCATCTACATCAAGAATAAAAAAGACTTTCATTAAAAGGAGGAAAAATGTGCACGCCAATGGTTTTCAAAAATTAATTTCGAAATCTACGTTCACTTGAGAACAAAAGTTCTTTCGAAATTCTAACGCTGTTGATTTGAAGAAGAATATAAGGCCATATTTAACATTAGATAAATTCAAGATGTAAAAACCGTGCACACCAATGGTTTTTCTGCAAACGAAAAATATTTCCTAATTCTATACGAAATTAGGAACAAAATCTCTCTTAGGATTTTTTTGCTATCATGGACAGTTTCTGCTTCTAAAAAATTAAAACCCTTAGATTGTGGAGAAAATTAACTCTATAACTAACATTTGATCATTTCCCAACAGAAATACAGTGCACGCCATTGGATTTTCAGTAAGCAGAAATTATTTTCGAATTCTACATTCAGTGAAGAACAGAAAAGCTCGTTTGCGTTTTTCGTGTAAAATGCTCAGTTTCTGGTTAAAAAAACGAAAACTGTTATATTGTCTGAGAAAATTAATTTCCAAACGAAAAAACGCTGCACGTCAATGGTTTTCCTGCAAGCAAAAATTATGGTCTAAATCTGCACGAATTTGGGAACAAAAACTCTCTTTTGTGTTATTTTTTTGCTAAAATACACAGTTACTGACTTAAAAAATAACTTGGATTGTCCTTGAAAGAATAAAAGCCATTATATTATGGAAAAATGCTGCACGTCAATGGTCTTTCTGAAAAAAAAACATATTTTCTAATTCTACATTTAAATAGAAACACAAAAACCCTTCTGGGTTTTCTAGTTCCAGTGCACAGTTACGACTTACCTGATAAAATCAGTGCACTTACTAATTAAAATTACTGGCCTTGAACCTAGACCACCCTGTATATGCAAATGCTGTGAACAATGCCAAACCGTTAAGAAGTAGTAAACATCTTTATTTCTAAAAAAAGGCTATCGACCTATCGGTCTTTCTGCCCTTGTTTAATACATGTAGTCTTAATCTAAATAAAAAACAAAGATGAAAATTATCTTATTCTAGGTTAATAATCTTATTAAATAAACTTTCCAATTCTAATGGCAAGAAAAAATTATTTCATTGTCCAGTAGTCAGTTGTAAGTGTTCGAGTAGCGTTGATGTAGGGAAACGGAAGCGGGATTGTCCGGTTGGTCTTGTAAGACAAAGGAGATTCAGTATGGTCCAGTTGTAGGGGTTGTTTGTCCATTTTGTCTGTAGATGTATGAGTCTTTCCGAAATCTTTGTCATGTTTGTGCGTTCGTATAGTAGTTGGGTGGAGGGGTTGTGTAGTGGGTTTTGGGGGTGTCTTATTCGTGTTATTAGTCTTAGTGCAATTTGTTCTGTTGTTTGTATATAACGTTTTGTCCTTTCTGTTCCGTTGGTCATGAGTATATGTCCATAGTCTAGCAAGGGTCTACAAATAGCTTTATATATTTTAGTGGCGGTGTTTATGCTAATTCCTCTGTCTTTGTAGGTTAGTGATCGGAAGTGTTTTGTTCTCTTTATTACCAAACCGTTAAATTAATTCAAAACGCGCCATTAGCGAAAAAAAAGTATTTTAATAAAAAAATTCATATCATAAATACATCCACAACGAACTCTGACACTTAAATAAAAAAAATCAGTCTGGATAAATATCAAGATACCTAATAGCGAAAATTCCGGCCAATAGGCGGAGGCCTCATTGAGGCAATCTGATAGACATCGTCCCTTCCACGCCCAAACCCTTTTCCTGGATTTCCATTAGGTTCCGGGTTTCCATACATCCGCAAGTTTGCACCATTGGAAGATCCTACTTCATAGGTCAAACTTTCCGTGCTGGGGGCAGGGAAATTTCCATAATTTCCATAGGCTTGCCCTTGATCCAGTCCGGTTTGCATGACGTTCTTCAGAGGACGAATATCGAAATGAATCGGAATAACTCGGCCATATTTAGCGGCAGCGTCCTTGTTAGCTGAAGTAGTGAGCACGGGGTCTTTTAACAGGCTGGTATCAAGAGGAAGCGGTTTAACACCTCGAAGATTCTTTGGAATATGCGCCTCAATGTTCACGTTATTCAAATCGCTGGCTACAACTGGAACATGCTCAGATGCGGCAGGATTTTTGTCGCCAAAACTGATTTCACCATGACCGTGACTGAAGTCAAAAGACTCGCTGTTTTGTAGGGCGACATCATGATTGAAGTTTCCAAGTGGTTCACCTGATCCGGATCTCCCCACATGGGCTGACATTGGCAATGGCTTGGTTCCACTTGCTACTGGCTTCATAGGAGCTTCTGAAGTCTGGGCTGAGCTGAATGGGCTCCGGCCTGGTAGCTTGGACCACGTCTTTGAAAATTGCCTGCTGAGTATTGTAGGTGAAAGTTGGCGACTGGCTTGGGAACTTCGAGTACTGCTCATGAACAGGAGTTGCGTATCTGGCCTTAGTGGAACCCGAGAGTTTTTTATTGGTTTGGAATCCCAAAGCTTGAGGCTGCTCAGACCCAAAAGTGGGCGCTCGAACTTTCTCATTCAGCTTCAGCCTGCCAGTAATCACTTCAGCATTTTCAAACTTCTTTACATCCACATTAGTGTATCGATGCTCTTTCAAGGCTTTCGGTTTGTAGTCGTTTTTGTTGAAGCTCAAATCGTACCCAACATTGAAGGCCTGGCTGGGCTTATTCGAAAACGAGTTTCTAGTCGATGGACTTTTTTCGCGGCCAAAGGCCTGGAAGCCGTGGAAATCGACTTGAATGGAACTTTCAGCATGCTGATCGCTTCCACCAGGGTGCTGATGTATTATGTTGGAGGCGTAGCCCATTCTGGGCTGCAAGCCAATGGACTTGGGGTTCCTTTGCCCCCATACTAAAGCGACAGTTAGGCAGCAGATGAGCAATGACTAAAAGAGAAAATTAATTAATGATAATTAGAATAATTGGCGTTTCGTTGCATGCAAGTGGACTAAGTGGAGCTTGGCTGATGACTTTTAAGCAGATGGAAGGAAGCGTTTGAATGCAATTTTTTGAAAAACTTTGGGATGAATCCAGACAGTAGTTGGTTTGCCTCAGTAAATCTTGTTGCGGTAATTAAAAAAACTTACTTGATTCATCATACTTAGGCAATATCCTTTCTATTCACACGGAACTCAGTTTATACCGTAACCAACACTGGTAAAAACTTGGAGAAATCTCGTAAATCAAGCAAAATGAGTGCTTTATCTACATATCTGAGCAACTAATATCACAATGTCAAGGTAAAGTGAACAGATGCCCGCTTAATAGTCAAGCTTATAAGTGGTTCCCCCTTTTTGATTGTGTGTAGATACATCATTGCAGTGATTTTTGCACTTTCTCCAACGCCACCAGAATGCAGGCAAATTACACATTAATGCCGTTGATTGTGCGTTTCGACTGTTTCATTAAATCATTGTTGAATGGTTTTTTTTATTACTTATGCATCAATCGAACAATACATCGGAAAAATCATTGGAACTGATCCATTGAAGAAGGAAAATCGATTAACTTTTCAATTTTGCAGCCTCATCGAAAGAGCATAAGGAAAATTCAAATCGTATCGGGAAATTTATAATGTGTTTTCAAAGTGTTGAGAAAAATGTGGATTTGTGTTTAAATATTTTGTTTCAGCTGAGGGAGTTGACTATTTGTCCTTTACTTTAAGATCTTTGTCCTCATCTTTTCAGAGATTGTTTGCACACGTTAAAACAAGATGTGATTAAAGACGCAAGTAGACCAGGAATTTTGTGGAATTTTTTCTTTGGAACGCCATGCTTTTAACTCAAAAAACTATGTGAAAGCTGATATTTTATTGAAAAAATAACAAGGTTTCTTTTTGCTCATGTTCATTGCAAAGCAGTAAGGAGTCAAAGATGCTCAGAATTAGACCCACTGTAAATTCTACTCACCACTCAAAATGATGTCCAAATTTTGAGTCGAATTCGATTTCTTGAAGAAAGACCGAAAAAAATTTCCTGTCGTTTGGTCAAATTTATAATTTAAGAAGTAACGCACTTCAGCTCCCAAAGTCTTGAGAAAACTCTGGTTTTTTGCAGGAAAATCTGAATTTTCAAAAATTCGGCTCTGTGCAATTTGGTTCCTACTTTAAACTGTTACAATTAGGAAAACCAGTTCATTTAACTTTAAACATTTTGTGTAATGATATTTTCTGCTTTCATGTGTCGCTTTCCTTTTGTAATTTCATTATTTTTCTTTAACTGGAGTGGCTACTAAATTAGTGTTTTAAAGTCGTCTTTTAAAAGATTTCATTCGTCATAAAAATGATATTTCCTATGGTTCAAACTTGTACTTTCAGAAATGGGTGCCATTTTCTTCAGGAAATTCGGGTTTTTCGTAACAAAATTTCAATTTTTTTTATTTTGGCGTTGAACTCTTTATATGTTTATATTTTAGTGATGACATTTAGTAATTTAACTCCATAAATGGATCAAAAGATGAAAAATAAATATTTCGACTTGCAATTTTTTACATAATTCTGTCTGAATGATTTGAGCCTTCCGCAAAAAATGTAGTTTTTCCAACGTTTCTGGTTCTTTCTTATGGTCTGGAGCGCAAATTTGTTGATCCAATAGGAGTTTCGGATCATTCCCAGCTCATTTTCTTGCATTTTGGATAAAGCAGTCCGTATTTTTTAAATCCACGAAATAAATTAGCAAAACTTTGCTACAACGATTGAAATTTGAAATGCTAAACGAGCGATTTGTAAGTAAATTAAATTAAATTGAATTTAAAAAAATCGGCTCTTTGCAATTTGGTTCCTACTTTAAACTGTTACAATTAGAAAAACCAGTTCATTTAACTTTAAACATTTTGTGTATTGATATTTTCTGCTTTCATGTGTCGCTTTACTTTTGTAATTTCATTATTTTTCTTTAACTGGAGTGGCTACTAAATAAGTGTTTTAAAGTCGTCTTTTAAAAGATTTCACTCGTCATAAAAATGATATTTCCTATGGTTCAAACTTGTACTTTCAGAAATGGGTGCCATTTTCTTCAGGAAATTCGGGTTTTTCGTAACAAAATTTTCAATTTTTTTTATTTTGGCGTTGAACACTTTATATTTTTATATTTTAGTGATGAGATTTAGTAATTTAACTCCATAAATGGATCAAAAGATGAAAAATAAATATTTCGACTTGCAATTTTTTACATAATTCTGTCTGAATGATTTGAGCCTTCCGCAAAAAATGTAGATTTTTCCAACGTTTCTGGTTCTTTCTTATGGTCTGGAGCGCAAATTTGTTGATCCAATAGGAGTTTCGGATCATTCCCAGCTCATTTTCTTGCATTTTGGATAAAGCAGTCCGTATTTTTTAAATCCACGAAATAAATTAGCAAAACTTTGCTACAACGATTGAAATTTGAAATGCTAAACGAGCGATTTGTAAGTAAATTAAATTAAATTGAATTTAAAAAAATCGGCTCTTTGCAATTTGGTTCCTACTTTAAACTGTTACAATTAGAAAAACCAGTTCATTTAACTTTAAACATTTTGTGTAATGATATTTTCTGCTTTCATGTGTCGCTTTCCTTTTGTAATTTCATTATTTTTCTTTAACTGGAGTGGCTACTAAATTAGTGTTTTAAAGTCGTCTTTTAAAAGATTTCATTCGTCATAAAAATGATATTTCCTATGGTTCAAACTTGTACTTTCAGAAATGGGTGCCATTTTCTTCAGGAAATTCGGGTTTTTCGTAACAAAATTTCAATTTTTTTTATTTTGGCGTTGAACTCTTTATATGTTTATATTTTAGTGATGACATTTAGTAATTTAACTCCATAAATGGATCAAAAGATGAAAAATAAATATTTCAACTTGCAATTTTTTACATAATTCTGTCTTGAATAATTTGAGCCTGCCGCAAAAAATGTAGATTTTTGCAACGTTTCTGGTTCTTTCTTATGGTCTGGAGCGCGAATTTGTTGATCCAATAGGAGTTTCGGATCATTCCCAGCTCATTTTATGGCATTTTGGATCAAGCAAAGTCCGTATTTTTTAAATCCACGAAATAAATTAGCAAAACTTTGCTACAACGATTGAAATTTGAAATGCTAAACCAGCGATTTGTAAGTAAATTAAACTGAATGAAAAATTAATCAACCTGTTAATGTCGAAGGTTTCAGATGTTTAGAATTTGAATATTAACCGAAAAATCACAACAATTTCAAAACATTCCTGCATAAAATCAATAAAACCTGAAAAATCAAACTGTTCAACATATCTATGTTCTACCGCACCTGATTTCACTAGTCACTTCGATATTTTAACGATTAATAAGCTAGCAGGTTTCCAATAATGAAATGAGAAATTTTCGCTACGGTCCTTTAATGGAATGCATTAACCGATAATTATGCATTAATAATAATCAAATGACTATGAGGTGACTGACTTGCCAAGATCGATCCGCTCGGATGTACGGTGTATACTTACAACACCGTTAATTAATTGCTTCATTATGGACTATTTAGCAGAAAAAAAAACGCCTAAAATCACGAAAAACTCAACATTAGTTTCATGTTCATTCTGTTGGAGTTTTTTTAGCTGGTCGCGGAAAAAGAACCGAACTTTTTTGATATTACATTGTTGGCATGATCAAGTGAATACGAACACAAACTTACATTAATCAGCGTAATAAAATGGAACATCAAATACAAATGCGGCATTAAACATCAATTTAAAATTGAATATTTTATTTGGAAAACCTTTTCGTGATGTGCATTACCGGCCATTGCGGTTATAAATAAATAACAACGGGATATTTATTAATTTATTGGGATTTACGGCGCGATTAATTAGAACTGAATTACAAAAGCGATTTTCACTTCATCACCTAGTTATTCACGAATTTTATCGATCAGTGGAAAAACCCACTAACAATCTTAGATTGAGTGAATGAGTTTTTTCTTTGTATTATTTTTCAATCCAATTCAATCATTAAATGCCCGATTGCAAGTTCAAACAAATCGGATATTCGATTTCCTTTTAATTCGATTGAAAAACCGGCTGAGAGAATATTAGAAACTACATAATATTCGAGTTTTTGTTACGTAACGTTAGTAATTGCATTTCTTCAATCACTCGCCTTCACTCCGCTCACTTTAAGGGGCGTTGTCCTTCCTTCCTATTACGAGTGAGCGACTTTGAAGATTGATCTTCACGTAAAAAAATTCTTCCTCGTGTTGCTTCATGCAATATCCCTTCATTAGTTTGCCGGTATTTTTTTTCAGTGAAAGTCTTCTCCTCCAAGTTTCCTAAAAGCAAACACATTTCGCTGCCATCCTAATTGATTTATGTAGTCATTCTAATTAGACGCTTTTCTTTAATTTGCTCTCCACTGACAAAAAGCAAGTAGTAAATTCCCCGTTTCCCCATTTTATGTCGGTGAACTGGAGCAGAATAAGTCGACAAGAAGAACGAGCTTCTACAGCATTCTTGGAAAAAGTTTTTGCCACTCTCATGCAAGAAAAATTGATAAAACTCCATCACAAATGAAAACGAGACCATTTCCTTCAATGGCGCCCTTATTAAATTTCGAAAGTTTACAAAGAGAGAGCATTTATTATTTCTCCTTATAGAAAGTGGAAAATTTGATTGTCGCCGCAGAAAGCCGGGATTTAGTTCCTTTAATTATTTCCTCGCTTTGAGCTTCTATAATACATTCTGGCGCGCTTTCATGCACTTTTCAGTAGACGAAAAGTTCACAAGAAAAACTAGTTGCAGTCAGCCAAATTGAGAATTGAAAAAAATCCACGTTTAAGAACAATAAGCGGAAATTATTGTGGAAGTTGAATGGATGTCCTCCAGGCGAAATAAAAACATTTTAATGAAAAAGTTTTCGATTAAGGTGACAAAAGGCAAGGTGTTTTAGTTTCACATGCTAGTTTTTCAAGCACAGTGCAAAACCTTAGGCCTAAGAAGCCGATGGTACATGCTTACACAGAGAGTTTGAGTCTATAATGAGGAAGATCATCGGTTAAAAGAACAAGACCGCTCAATAACCGCCCAAAATCTTCACGGACCTGCAGATATAGAGTGTTTTTCAATAAACTCGTCACATGCCTGGCGTGGGTGCTCACCGCGGGGAAAATATCGTCTGTTCGAATTTTAAGAATTTTGGTTAACAAACTCGCTTGTTTTACAGCGTACTAAATGGAAAATAAACGTACGAAATGGATAAAATCACTAACCAACCACAACAGTCCAATAAAAACTCAAGTAGACGACGCATTTTGCAAAGCTTTTTCTAAGGAAAACAATGCATTCAATGCAAGAACTCAAAATGTAGTCAACTCTATAAAATTTTGCCAAATTAAGCAAAAATTTTATCCAAATTTTGAGCTTCTCCCATCTAGAACCTACGATATCTGTCCCAGTTTATATCTATGAATTGGGGAGTAGAAGTGGATCAAGCAGTTACGGATACCTGCAAAGTAGCAATTTATTATCCTTCCCAAATCACAATGAAATAGGCTTTCGCTCCGAATTATCCGAAGCTTTAATTTTCACTAAAAGCGGGATTTTCTACTCGACGAATTTGGCTGCAAATGGAATTCTAAATGGGCACCGTTTTGTATTGTAATCGGGAGTAATTTGAAATATTTCCAGATTAAGTCCTCACAACTCTAATTACACGTGCGCTTGTCCAAAGAGCTGCTAACTACCTGGATGTTTCACATTTCGTCTGTAGGAAATCGGGATTTAAAACACTGGATCAATGCAGGGAGATTTTATTAGCTTTCAGTTCAGGGCACGATGAGAAATTGTTTTGTTCGGCATGGAATGGAAGATAAAAAGTAATTTCCCATTTTCCCATTTCCTTGGGACCTATTGCGACTCCGTCTAATGGTTCCATTAAGAGTTTAGCTCAGTAACATTGCTTGAAACCAGAGGGTAATGAAGTTGTGGGCGTTTTGCGTCTGGAAAGCTCCGTCGGCATCCCAAAAGAATGGAGATATCAGTGTCGAGAGGAATATGGAATTTACATAATATTGCGATATGCATACTGGCTCATGAGCAGATTTACATATACTCTTTTAGAGGCAAAGTCGGATCGATTTTCATTGTGGAAAAATGTAAATTTTCGTTTTGAGGTGTCTTATCTTCGGAGCTTCGCGCCGCTGAAATGATAAAATATGTGCCTAAGAAAATTTTCATTTTAAATGGAAAAGAATTTTTCATCGGGAAATGAGCTGGAAACGACTCTTATCTCGAAACAATCTTCAGCTTTAACTAGATTTTATGATAATTGAATTTGTGTTTCCATTTAACATTCAGTACCTGGATTATTCAAAGTCGAGGGCTGGAAGTGTTCATTGGAAGGTCCGAAAAATTTAACTCTCAGAAGGAAAAACGTAGGAAACATTACTTTTAAAGGATTCGGTGTCTACAAGTATAAGCGAAGAAAATGCAGGATATGCCGAAGCAAAGATGAAGAATGTTTTGCCTAGCTTTTGCCGTTGAAGAACATGAACAGACTAAAGTGAAGCTGGCAGCCAAAAATGTATTAAAAAAGGGAGAGATGAAAATTTCGAAGCACAGATAAAAGCCCTGAATTGTTCTCCAGGAAACTGTCCAGAATCGGAGAGTTCGCCCAGAATAGCTGCAGCTTCGATCAATCGATTCTGTGCACAATACGGTGGTAAATTCACCATTTTAACTAAATACTAAATACTTTTTATGGCTGGATTTGTGGAGAGTGAAGAACATTTTCCTTATACAAAATGTTTTATATCATCTCCCTATTTCACTTGATGAATTAACAAATACAATTTTACGTTTCTTCTCATGTACTTCCTTAAAACTAAAAAGTAAATGCAACAGGATTTTACAAAAAATGTCGAAAAAAATTTACGAAAAGTGGCATTTTGTTCTATTTTGGGGGCTAAAATCATCGTTTTAGAAAATTCGGACGTTAAGAAATTATTTATCGAAGTCAAATCTGCAGAATTTTTTGCAATAGACAAAAAATTGTATGGAAGATTTTTAGTAAAATTGTGATAAGTTCACCAATATGACAGCAACACCTAAACTTTCTGGTAAAATAGAACCCTCTTATTAATTATTGAAACAACGTCTGCACGATGAGGTGATACATACAAAGTGCAGGTTTTCAAGCAGATTTTTCAAAAATTGTAAAAAAATTCGGAAAAGTGTCACTGAAATGGGAACGACAGCACCCATAAAGTGCGCTTTGTTCTATTTTCCGGTGCTAAAATTATCGGTTTAGAAAATTCAAATGTTGAGAAATCAACTATCGAAATGAAGTCCGCAGGAATTTTTTGAAGCAAACAAACAAGTTGTCGGGCCGATTTTCGAAAAATTGTCAAAAACTCACAAATGGAACAATAAGAATGAAACTTTCCAGTAAAATAGAAGGCCTTTTTGGTTATCCACTGGCAGTAAAACCAACCTTTTACAGTATTTAGTTGTTGAGGAATTAATTATTGAAACAAAGTCTGCACTTCGTATGCTGCTCCATGCGAAGAACAAACTGGCAACCTGAATTTTGAAAATTTGTAAAAAATTCAGAAAAAATGTGATTCAAATGGAAACCACGGTATAAATAAAACGTACGTTCGTCTATGTTACGGTGCCAAAAAAATCTCTTTACGGGATTCAGATGTTGAGAAATGAACTATCGAAGTCAAGGATGCACAGTTTTATGTAATAGAGAGAAAAAGTTGTCAAGAAGATTTTAGAAAAATTATGAAAAATTCACCAATACAACGACCCAATTGAAACATTCCGCTAGAATAAAGAACCCTTTACCTCATCCAATGGCAGCAAAATTAATGTTCTAGTGAATTTGGTTGTTGACTAATTAATTATCGAAATTAAGAAGAAAATTTCCAATATTGTGAATATTCTTCTCATTTTTCTTCTCAATTTAGATGACTTTAGGTTTATGAATAAACACACACAAATTTAGAGTTATTTCAAATGTATTTCCTTAAAACTAAAAAGTAAAAATTCGACAAAGTGAAAAAGGTACATAACAAAATAAATAAATATAAATTAATGATTACAACGCTGAATCGTACACAGATCCTTAAAATATTCAATAAATAAATAAAAGTTTATGTTAATATTAAAACAAAATGTCATGATAATACAAAGCAAGTAAAATATACAAAAAAATCAACAGATCTACATCCATGCGGAGTATTATTGGCTTAAAGATTAATAGAGAGACTAATATAGAGCGGACATACAAAATCGCCCACAATTACACTGTACATAAAAACTTACGTATAAAACTCATCGTTCATAGAACTTACATTACATTATATATCATAGATATATGGGACCAAGATCACCAGTTTCCAAAAAACGCCAAAACAACCTCACTGTCTGTAGAAAATGGGGTTTTGTTGGAACAAACATCTTGAGCTTCAAAAGTGGCAAACTTGAGCACCTAGGATGATTTCCAACGAGAACCTTCATAGAAGACAGTGGTTGTTTAGGCGCCTTTTTACTAGCTGGTAAATATTTTAATTATTTTGAAACAATTGGAAATTACCTTCCGAAAGCACGCTCAAAATGCGCATACCAGGACGCAAGCAGTAATACCCCACTTCGTCTAGATATTCTGGCACTTTGATAACTTCAAAGTGCAACTAGTACCAATAAACCTACACCAAATTACCCTTAACCGCTAATTAACCCCCATAATTACAACTAAATATTAGGCTTGAAAGTTTCCTCAACAGTCCATCTAAGCAATCCGCACTGTCAAAAGGGCAAAAATGAGATCACATGACCTACAACGATTGCTGTTTGGAACCTATGGGTGTTCACCTCCAAGCGAATTCTATGTGAAGCCTCTACAGATTGTAAGGGTGGCAAAACTGGTAAACCAGCCGCTGGGAACGTTCAGTCTTCTTCATAATACCCTTCTTGTAGTACTGCCTGATTGATCTGCTCAGTTTGTCGTAGTTCATCGCCGGGCGATTTTTCCTCTTTCCCCAGAGTCTGGCCACCTTTACTGAGTCTTCGATTTTGAAAATTCCCTTGGTCCGGTCCAACCACCGTATGCAGGAACCGTGCGTCTGAGAGTTCGACAGCAGTTCTTTGAGGAACTGCCAAAGATGAATGTGCGAACCTGTGCGAGATGTGCTGGGCTTGTTCAGGTCGGATGGAGGGTGCGACTCGTCATCCTCATCTGAAACAAAAAATTTGGATGATAAAACCTGCAGATGAATAATCAAAGTGATAAACCAGTTTCCTCTTCGGCGCACCACTGCTACTCGAGCGGCCTTGAGGCTGGTTACCACTCTTGACTTAGATATAGATTTTTCGTGCTTAAATGTCACCGTTCTGGTATTCGTTAGATAAAAAAAAACAATCAAATCTTGATGATTTCCTTTGGTGCTGAAGAGAACAGCTTCTGTTGACCAATCGCGTAATGTTCGTAATTTTCGCTGAAATCGTAAGCGCTATTTCAGTCGCATGTTTGCTTAGTTAAGTAGCTTTTCTTAAGAACCCGCTAATTTTTAAACAAAGGCAAATAGATAAATGGCCGAACCCGTTTGCCTTGACTGGCGTTGGCAATGTGGTTTCTCGAAACCGAAAAAATCTTGTTATTGTGCTATATTCTCCCGTAATAAGGTTAAATAAAATTGTTATTCCTGCCGCTAATTGCCACTCGTTATATTGTAAAGCTTGCTCGGTCACGCAACACTTATAAAACCATTTATTATAGCATGCAAATTGTTGTTGTTATGTTCACAGCAATCGCAGATAATCAATTTTAAGCGTTTGCTTACCCTCCGAAATATCTCCACTGGATGCGTTACTGGGCACGCTTTCTGGAACCCAATTCTTCAGGTTCTCCTCCGAATAGGCTGCTTTCCAGATTTCCAATTGGGCGTGCAATATCATGCCACCCTGAAACAAGTTGCATAATTATGACTGAGACCTTTCCCCCTAAGCTTTTAGATAAATATCCGGTTGGGAGGATTTACAGGTTTGTTTGCCAGACTAATTTAGTTTATTGCAGCAAACCATTAATGAGTTTAGTTGTAAATTATCCAAAAATTGCGAAACGAAAAGGGCATAAAATGCTCTTTTCTCTATCTAACGAGCCTAAAGTCATGGTTCTAGGATGTTTCGCTGTCGAGTAATTAATTATTGAAACAAAGTCTACAAAATGAGCAAATACGGTGTGCAAGCAGGTTTTGAAAAAGTTGCCACAAATCAGCCAAAAATGGAAACCAAGTGGTAATTATTCCAGAGTTTATAAAGAAGGTTTTTGCCTAAATATGTGTGTGACTAGTAATACTTTATGATGATTTTTTTTCTGTTATAGACATGATGTCACAAAGATTTTCGAAAAGATTTCAAAAATTTACCAACCGAAATGAAACTTTCCAGTAAACTCGACCGTTTTCTGCTCTATTCAACGGCATAAAAACCAACCTTTTGGGAAATTTGGTTGCTGACTGATTAATTTTAGAAACAAAGTCTCCAACATAAGCTGATATATACAAAATATTTTCAAAAATTGCCCAAAAAGTCGCTAAGACATTCACATAGTGCGCGCTGTTCTATATCATTGTGCTAAAATCATTGCTTTAGAAAATTTCGATGTTGAGAAATTGATTAACGAAGTGAAGCACGCAGAATTTTGTCTGAAGCTTACAAACGAGTTGTCAGGCCAATTTTCGAAAAATTGTCAAAAATGAACCAATAAAAGACCAGCAGTGAAACTTTTTCGTCGAATAGAGATTCCGTTGCTCCATTAAATAGGGTAAAAACCAAGCTTCTCGGATATCTGGGTGTTGACTAATTAATTATTTAAACAAAGTCTTGAAAATAAGCTGGTTTTTCAAGCAGGTTTTTCAAAAATCGTCAAAAATTTGCGAACCCTGGGATTCAAATAAAAATTGCGAGATTTAAAGAGCGTACGTTGATCAATATTATAGTGCAAAAATCAATGCTTTTGGCAATTTAGATAGTGAGGAATTAATTATTGAAGTGAACTCCGCAGAATTTTCTGTAGCCAATAAACGAGTTATTAGGCCGATTTTCAAAAAATTGTCAAAAATTAATGAATAGAAGAACAAACGTGAAACCATCTGGTCGAATAGAGAGTATTTTTTGCCATCAATTAGTATAAAAACCAAACTTATCAGATATCTGGGTGTTGACTAATTAATTATTTAAACAAAATTTTGAAAATAAACTGATGCATACAAAGTACATGTTTTCAAAAATCGAGATTCATATGAAAATTGCGACATCTATAGAGAGTACTTTCTTCTATATTATAGTGCAAAAATCAGCGGGTTTGGCAATTAACATGTTGAGGAATTAATTATCGAAGTCAAGCACGCAGAATTTTCTGTAGCAAACAAACCAGTTGATAGGCCGATTTTCGAAAAATTATCACAAATTGACCAATAAAGACCGAAAAGTAAAACTTTCATCCAAAATAGAGATTCTTTTCCGCTATCTAGTGGTGTAAAAAACAGTGCCCTAAAGCATTTTGCTGTTAAGCAATTATTTATTGAATTAAAGTCCGCAAAATTTTCTGCAATGTTGACAAGACAGATTTAAAAAAACACCTAAATTTCCACTAACGGTGTGAAACATACCGGGGGTGTGTTTTGTCGCCCATGTTCTCCAACCTCTACTCCGAAAACATATTTTACGAGGCCTTATATGGTAGGACAGAGGTACCAATATAGGAGGCGAAATTATAAACAACATAAGGTACGCAGATGACACCGCCGGCATTGCAGAATCTATGGATGACTTGCAGTGGTGGATGTGGATGGCAGTGGGCAAAATAAACATAGAACCAATTCCGATCACAATCAAAGGACTCAATATCGAACAAATAAGGCACTTGAGATATTTGGGCATCTGGCTGAACAATGAAATAACATGTGACGAAGAGATAAGAGTAAGAATTGAAATGGCACGCAGGGCACTTGGTAAATGGAAGACCACTCTTTCCAACAGAAACCTTTCGGTACAAGCGCGCCTAAGAACACTTCGAGGTTACATATGGAGCATTCTTCTGTAGGGGTGTGAGACCTGGACACTTAAGATCGACCCCATAAATAAAATAGAAAACTTTGAAATGTGATGTTACCGGACAATCCTGAAAATCTCTTGGACTACACACACCAGCAATGAGGAAGTTCTCGGACAGCTAGACAAAGATCGGGAACTCCTAAATACTATAAAAACAAGAAAGGTCAGCTACTTTGGACATATAATGCGAGGTACCAACTATCACATTCCTCGCTTGATCATCCATCGACAGATTGAGGGCAGAAGATGGATAGGCCACAAAAAGGTATCATGGCTGCGAAACATAAGAATTTGGACTGGTCTGGGAGTGGAGCAGCTGTTCCGAGCAGCAGAGGATAGAGGAAGGTTCAGTCAGATTGTCATGGGGTCGCTCACGCCTGAAGACATTCACGGCACCAAGAGGGTGAGAGTGAAACATCCGAAGTTTCTGGTTCAAATGATGTTAAAATCACCGTTTTCAGATTTTTTGTTGGCAAAATAATTATTGAACCAGAGTTTGCAAAATGAGCCGATACAGGTAAACTCGTTTGGAAGCTTCTTTTTGAAAATATGTTAAAACCCAACCAAAACACGGTTCAAAATGACAATAACTGGAAGCATAGAGTGGACCTTCTTCTATCTAAATGTGTCTAAGCCAGAGATCTGGAGCTTTTGGTTGTTAAGTGATTAATTATTAAAGTCGAACCTGCAAAGTTTATTGTAACCCACAAACTAGTGGTCAAAAGGATTTTCGAAAAATTGTAGAAGAATCACTGAGTGCATGAGAAATGTGGAAATTTAAGCTTAACTAGAATTATTTTTGTTCTCTCGAGTGCAGTAAAGGCCTCCCTCCGGGAAAATTTAATTTTTGAGTTATTGAATATTGAATCAAAGTCTGCAAAATGAGCTGATAATGCAAACTAGCTAATTTCAAAGTCACCAACATTCCCGCTGGCATATTAAAACCAAGAATAAAAAAACCAATACACAATCATTAAAAAAAATTTTTAAATAAAAAAATTTCAAAGAAATAAAACCGAATAATCAAAACTGTGCATAAATATTGCTAAAATAAACTCTCTAGCATTATTCAGCAGGTTTTGCAAAAAAAATCGTGTGCTTAATGGCATCATCTTTCTTGGAAGGCAGCGATTTCGGTTTTACTTTTCATTTCTACCGGCACTGGAAAAAATGTGGGTCATCCAAATTAACAGGTAGCAGACGGCAGGTAACAGTTATTTATTATTCTCGTGGAATTTAAAACGAAAAATCAACTTTACTAAGAGTTTCCAAACATCCAACAGCTTTATTGTTGATTTAGCTTGGAGACTTTTCGTTACAAAATAACTGGGCAATATTTTTTTGAAGCACCCGTTAACTCTTCAACTCGTAAAGCCTGTTTTTGCCAGCCTAATTTGTGTTAAATTGAATTCCCAGAAATTATTGGCATTCTTGTATATTTATCTAGCATTTAAATCGATGCTATTAGTTGATAATTAAGCGCACAGTCTTAATTTCCAGCCGGAGGCGGAGATAAAATTGCAGATTTTTTCTCGAAGGCTTAAGGTCGGTTGTTCTGCGATAGTTAATAAGAGAGTTTAGCTAATGAAATTATGTAAAACTTTCCACTGATCTTATAGGGATTACGCAAAACAATAGCAAGATACCTTATCAACATCTACATGTAAACCGTATGACGCAGTGGTATTGTTTTTACGAGCCAATTTGCAACAAGGCGCGGAAAATCGCCTATAAAACGAATTCCATGTGGTTTTCGATTAGGAATCTGGGTCGCGAAGAACCAAAACTTTCTCCTTTAAATATATACAAACATAAATTTCTTCTTTCTTCCATCCCCCACTCGGCGAGCGGACATTCTTCTAAAGGTCGGTGAACGACATTGCCAGAAGAAACGAGTAGGTTCAAATGTGGAATGCGCAATTTGTTGACTTGGTAACAAAGCAATTTTGACTTTTACTTACTTTCTCAAAAGGTACCAACAAGATTCAATAGATAATTGAAGAAAAAAGTGAACGAAAACTGTTTGAGGGAAAATTGCAATAAAACCAGATAACACAAAGTGTTGAATCATTGCTTAATTGCGATAATTAAAGGTTAAATTCAAGCCATATTCGAAGAAAAATGACATAATTGAAACGCTAGTAAATATAGATATTGATAATTCCAGGTAAAACCCGTTAAATCTCTGATTCGTTAGCTTTGCTTTAATCCTGCGAAGCTGAATGCTGCTCACTTATTAAGCAACAGTTAATGGTAATTATTCAGTGAAGTGACTCACAGTTTTTCTTTGTTCAATGAAAGGATTGTACGTTTCAAACTAGTTTCATGACAAAGTATTTAATTAATAAATAGATTTCGACTTAATCACCGACAAATTTAGGCATTTACGTGCGTAAATCTTTGAATTAAGAAAACACATTTTCATTTTTCAACAATGATTATCACCTGCAACCAACACATTCGCCCTAAGGCCATATTATTTATTGCATCGCGTTTAAGGTGTGTTCTGTCGGTATTTGGGTCAAAGAGCTAGATAAATCTGATAAATCTTTTATAAGGTTTTAATGGCGTTTCACCATTACATGCGATAATTTTTCACAAGTATGCAAACGAGCCAAATGCAAAACTACGTGTATTTACCTGTGCAGCTCTACTAGTAAAGTCCTTTTCCGATAGAGCCAACAAGTCCGTACCGGACATGTCCCAACTTTCAGCCACCGGTTCCGAGCAGTTGAATTGTCTGGAAGTCCATCGGATCCAAGACAGGACATCTGCAGGGCTCCATTTAGATGGATCTGAAAATTCAGCTTTGTAAGCACAAAATCGGCAGAAAAAAAAGGAAATTTTGGTATATTATGTGCATTGAAATAGGTTTTCTTATAAAAATGGGGGTGCAAAGTGGCCTTAACCAAAGCTCGAAGTGTGCAGCATTTAAGATGCAAACAGTCATTTGTAAATTCATATATTTCTTTTCAAAGTCCCTAATTATGTACAGGGTGTTGGCAACAAAAATTGCTGAACTTAGGACAGGCTGGCGACACACAAAACGTTGCTTTATTTTTTCAAAATTACGCAGGTCAAAAGCTTTCTATTTCTATTTTAGCTGTTTTCTATCCTTTGGATATAGGCCTCTTTCAAATTTGACCATTGGCGTCGGTTTTGCGCAGCTCGATACCAATTTAAGCCTGCGACCTTCTTTATGTCGTCGTACCATCTTTGCTGGGGTCTACCAACACTTCTCCTCTCTTCCCAAGGTCTCCATCTGGTGATATATTCGCTCCAGTGTTCTGTATGTCTGGCCACGTGTCCTGCCTATTGCCTGCCATTTTAGGGAACCAATTCTTTTTATTATGTCGAAGACTTTGGTTTTTTCCCTTATCCATGTATTTGTTTTGTGGTCGCTCAGGGAAATTCCTAAAATTCGTCTTTCCATGGCTCTCTGATGTTCTTCCAATTTATGTTTGATCTTTCTGGTTATTACCCAAGTCTCGCCACTATATGTGACAACAGGCAGTATACGCTCGTTATAGACTTTTTTTTAAGTGATTGGGACTTTCATGTTGAAGATGTACTTTAATTTGCCGTAGGCCGCCCATCCCAGTCTAGTTCTCCTATCAATATCCTCAACTGGGTCTTTGTGTAGTTCATGTGTCCTACTTTTGCAGCCCCATCTTGTAGTTCTTCCAACATATCAATCAATTCCTGTTTATCTCTTGCAACCAGTGCAATATCGTCGGCAAATCTTAGATTGTGCAAGCGTTTACCATGTATGTTTAATCCTCTTCATTTTAGCCTTTTAAAAATCGTGATCGTAGGCTTAGCCACCGGTAGTTTTCGAGATCAGTCGGGTCACCTTTCTTGTAGATCAGAACAACTACAGCATTCTCCCAATGTTTGGGTATATGTTCTTCTGTTAAGCACTCATTGAATGTTCCACTAGTTCTTATCTCGTCTTGATATCACTTTCCTCCTAGCATTTCAGGCAGAATGTGGCTCTTCTCCTGCCGCTTTGCCCGTTTTCATCTGGGATAGCCATTTCTCCAGTTCTTCCATCTCTATCTCGGGCATTTCTTCTGAGTTGACATTTACTATTCGAATTTTGTCGTCTCTTGTCGTTGTGGTTGTTATTTTCGATTCGTACAGATCTCCATAGAAAGATTCCACAACCTTTAGTATCTGTTGTCTGTCTTCCACTATGTTGTTTTTCCCATCTTTTATTTTGGATATCTCTTCCTTAGGTGTGTTATGTCTTTTACATATATTTAGTCCCTTGTTCTGTTCTAATAGGGATTGTACTTGTTTCGTTTGGTGTTTTAATATATCTTGTATCATCATTTTCTTGCTGTTTTGTTGGCTTCTGTGTCTTCAATAGTGTCTCTTTGATCCTCGGTTATCAGTTTTCTGCTTTTCTCTAGGAGGTGTTTTGCTTCTATCGACAGTTTGTCCGGCGTTTTATCTGTTCTGCTGTTTCTTTTATAATTTTTGTTATTCTCTTATTTCTGTTATCCAATGACCCTTCCGTTTTTCCTGGATTATCGGAAAAATTTTCATTCAGCTTTTGTTTGTATTTTTCCTTTCTTTCCGCTATATTTTCTGTGCTTACTCTCTTCGTCGTTGTTCCATCTTTCTTTTCCTTTCCATTTTTGTGCTTAGGAGTAATTTGCATCTTACCATCCTGTGCTCACTGCCGGTGTTGAATTGATTGACTACATCTACGTCTTGGATTATGTGTTTGTGGCGGGAGATTATAAAGTCGATCTCATTTTTGGTTTGTCCATCTGGGCTATTCCATGTGCATTTGCGTTTCTCTTTCTTTTGGAAGAAAGTATTCATCAGATAAAGTATTTCTCTTTCTAGAAAGTTTGTTAACATTTTTCCCCTTTCATTTCTGGTGCCGAGCCCAAACTGTCCTATGTGTGTTTCCGTTGGTTCTGCTCCCCTGCCTATTTTTGCATTAAAGTCTCCTCCCATAATAGTGTGTGTCGCTGGGTCCTCTCTTATTGCTCTTGCTATGTCTTCGTATGTCGTTTCCACCTCGTCATCATCATGTGAAGAAGTTGGTACATAGGCTTGTATATATTTTTTTACGTTATATTTTTGTTTATGTTGTTTGCGTTAATTTCACGATTTTCAGGTGTGTCGACAGTTTTTTATTTATTTACTGAAAATCGTATTTCATTGCAAATGTTTTCTCTCTCACAGGTTTTTTGTTAAACAAGTAATTTTTAGCAAAATGGCAAAATGCGGCAAATTGCATATTAAAGTTCTTTAAAAAGTTCTCACTTTATTAATTTTTTACACTCTGTATACTATCAAAGCGAAGCTTTCCAAAAAAAAACAGTAAGAAAAATCTGCAAACAAGGGAAGCTAAAACCAGAAAAATGAACCAAAGGATCATATGAGTAATAAAATGAAGAACTGTAAAGAAGAAAAATTCACAAAAAAAGCAAAACCACTAAGAAGTTTTTGAAGAATAATCCTTCCTAATTCCGAACAATGATACGTCAATGATTTATGTTTTGCTTTCATATACATGGTGTTTGCAGGAAAAATTACTGAAGGAAAGACGGTCTTGTGAAACTTTTTCGTCGGCTTTCTTGTCTTTGGAGCCACAATTTATTAACTTTTCGAATTTTGAAAAATGACCAGACTTTTGAAACGCTCATTCAATTCAAAACGTTTTTTGTCCCTAACAAGTTTTTTGTTAAACAAGTGGTTTTTGAGCAAAATGGCGAAATGCGGCCGAATGCATATTGAAGATTTTAGAAAGTTCTACGTTTTTTTTGTTCCTAATACTTTAAAAATTTGTTTGTATAGTACCAAAACGCACCCTTTTTTATGCAATTATTTTTTTTAATCCCATGAAAGTTTCAAAATTATCTCAAATTTTTCATATAAGCTATTATCGTTATCAATATAAAACAGCGAAGTGAGAGGATACGGAGAAAATGAGAAAAATAAAGCAAAGAAATACGCAAACAAGTCAAGCTTACACCAGAAAAATGAACTAAGAACACAGACGCTAAAGAACTAAAATACACAAAGGAAGCAAAACAATTAAGATTTAAAAATTTCAAATGCTCATTTTTCAATTCCAGAACAATGAAACATTAAGGAGAATATTGACTTCCAGACAGAGCAACAGAGAAATGTGTAAAAGCGACAGAACAAAAGAAAAATAGTAAACATCAATAAAAAATAAACTATAAAACTATCAAAAGCTTAACCAAAAGGTTTTCAATCACTTATCAATTTATTGACGTTAAACTGCTTAATGTGATTAAGACTTTTTTAATCTTAGCGCAAATTCTCGTATAGATTGAATAGAGTTTCCCAAGTTCATTAGCACATAGTTTCGTAAGATTACCGTTAAACCACTCAGGAGTGTCTTTTATATGAACAATAAATAACTACGGCCCTGAGAAATCGCCTTGAGACACTCCTGTTTGAATAGCTATGCTACATATGCTATGCATAATTTTTTTGCTCTAATTGACTCTAATTAATAATGCGCTGGAAATTCCCTTACAAATTACGTATGCATTCTATTGTCAATAAATTGCGATAAAGCCCTAAAAGACCATTCTGAAAATCATACATTTGCAAGAATACATGCTGGAGGTTAAATAATTGATAGAATTCAATGTGGTGAGTCAAATATTGTTCCAATCAAATACTGGTGCTATTTCATCGTCCATTAAGGCTCAGTGGCAATGCTGAAAATCAGAGACCCTCAAGAATAATTCCATATCTCAGTAAAAAATGCTTAATTCTAGTATAGTAGTAATATTTCACTTGACCAAACCCACAATCGAGCTTTAAAAAAAACAATCAATTGGCTTTTAAAGGAAAAAAACGTAACGGGTAGCATTGAATAAGCGCCAAATAACAATATCATTTAACTAATTTCCCGTCTACATGAAATTTCGGATATGAAAAAACGCGATACAATCTATATCCTCTAGTAGTAGTAGTTGCTGACCGCGCCCATACATTATTATGAAATGGCTGTTTTCGATTTTTTCTCCACATAAATAATAACAATAGGAAGTTATTTATGGAACTGCTCCACCCACTGTCCGTATAAAGAAATAACTGGAAGCTATTAGGATTGTTTAAAGCGGTTCTTGGAACTGATTGTTTATGTATGTAGATCTATAGATGTGTAGAAGCTGGCGCCATTTGCGTTTCACAACCAGAAAAGTTGACAAACTAGACGTAAAGATGCGGTTTGTTGTTTGAAGCAACAACATTCGATAAACCCAGATTTCTTCGATAAATTAACGAAAAAACAGCAAACCATTCGGCAATCAACTGCTGGCCTTCGAACCAAAACCACACCCTATTTTGGACAACTTTTTGTTGGCTGTTTACGTCTTCGGTAGCTTGATGACAAAAAAAATCTCTTAACAATGGCGAGTGTTACGAGAATATCCACTTGACAGTGGAATTGAGGCTTATTTTTGGCCAGGCTGATAAGGTTTTTCTCAGAACGCTACGCAGTTTCCAACAAGCTACAATTAGCCGATTAGATTATCACCTGCTGAATATTCACGGTTTTGATACATCATCATGATTTGGAGATTACACACGTTTGCACAGTATAATTATGAAAGTCACATTTTCAATTCATTAGCAAAACCATGCCACATTTACCGACTAAAAGCTTTGGAACCTTGTCGAGCTTTTCCCATAACTGAGGAATCAGTTACAACTGCTTTTTACTGGATAGAATCATTACAATTACAATGCTTGAACTTGGTACTCGTGCAGTTTTCTGCAGCAAAAATGTCACTGAAGTGTTTGAAAATGAGCTCTGAGCAATGAGGAAATATCAGACTACATCAATGCCACGGTGAATGTCGAGACTTCCATCCAATTTTAGAGCAATTTTCTAAGAAAGAGGTACGGAAACGATCTAGAATAAGATGGTGATGATCATAGATAAATGGACAAAACTGTGTGAGGAAAGGTGATGAACAAACAGGACATTTGGAAGAAGAGCAGTCCAGAACTTCTAGACGAGACAAACTGAGAATAATCCTTAACATAAAACGAAAATGTAACTGAAAAAGACTGTGTCTGGAAAGGTGATGAACAAACAGACAATTTGAACAACATGGATTCGAAGCAGATGTCATTTTGCCAAATTTTATTCCTCTAAATAGTACAAACTGTAAATGTAATTGGAAGAATCAAGGAAAAGATTCGGATGATGTAGAACTGATCTGAAGAAGACTGCGTCTGGAAAGATAATGAACAAACTGAAGATTTGGATAAAGGACAGGGCATGAAGCAGATCCTAGTTTGAAAAGTTTTGTTCTTCAAGATGAGACAAATTATGATTTTCAATGCCAAGGGAAGATTTTTAAAATTGCTCTGAACCGTGAGTGGTCAACTATCGATGCCAGGTGAAAGGAGATTTGCATGAGATTTTATCCATAAATTGCATATGTTCTTACCAAGAAAAATTTGCTTAATTCAAAAGATTCTAAACGAAAATGCTCAGTAAAATCCAATGGCGTCGTTAACAGAACGAAATCAACCAACATAAACTACTAAGGGATATTAAGCCCCAAGTTTAGTAAAGTGAAGCTAATCACACGAGCTGCATTTGCTTTTATATGGGTATTTCACTTGAAAGTGCAGATAATTTTTGTTTTTAACTTGGATTCCAACTTTTTTAAATAAAAGTCTGAAAAAGTATGAAACTTTCCTTCCAAAGAAGTGTTACAACTTCTTCCCTTCCACTCCTAGCTCTGTCATTTTTGTTAATTTGCCTCATTTTTGCTTAATTAATTTCTTCGACTTCCAATTGAGTCCACTGTCTTTTCCAGCAAAGCAGCCAAAAACATTAAATTCAACTTTTAATTTCCTGTTAACTAATCCCCAATGTCCCATTATACCCACATTTAAAATAATGAAAACCCATTAGTTTAAGCCACGATGAGGCAGTTTGCAAAGGTTGCATCACTCTAGAAATGGCCAATACGTGACCACGCTAACATTGAGAACAAAAAACTGTTTAACATTTAAAAAAAGCCGCCATTCCTAACTGTATGTGTATCGGCCAGTAAATCAATCTACATTGCCCAAGATTATGTTAAATGAGCGACTGAGCGAGATTTCAAGGTTTCTGCATTTAAACACTTACCAGGGGAGATGCCCAATAGCGTGCAGGTATCATCCACGTCTTTTCTCATCTGTTCAATGGCTAAACTGAGCACTGGTTCGATGCTTTCACGTGAAATTTGCTCGTCACAGCCCATAATAAGGTCCTCCTGGTCTGGTTCCTCCATTTTGATGTCTCCATTAACGAAACTGAAGTCAATGGGATGGACGTTGAATTTTTTCTGAAACGTCGTGTCCCTGAGGAACTGTCTGAGCAGCTGATGGTCCTTTGGTGTGTCAGGTACGGTCTGGGGAAGTTGTTCTTCGGGTTTCTGGCTCAGAAGCCCTCTGAGTGTCTCGTTGTTTTGCAAGTCGCCCAAGATTTCACTAAAGTCCACAGTGCTTTCCTGCTTGATTTGCTTCTGAGGGATTTGCTCAGGAGATGACACACTGGAGTAGTTGGATATGGCCGGAGAGACTGGACAGGAAATGTTAAAGCTTGCCAAGTAGTTCTCTTCCTTTATCCCGAATGGAACTAGATTGGGCAGTGGAGAAGCGGAGTTACTCAGAACCTCCTCCTTTATGTAGCCAGTTTGCAGAAAATCCTCGCAGGACGACTTGGAGTAGACTGAAGAAGGACTTCCAGTATACAGTGAATACTCTGGAGAACTGGGGTAAAACGTCTGCTCTCGGTAGGCTCCAAACTGATCATTAGGAGACAACAGGCCTTGCGAGCTAGGCGAATATGGAGACAACGATCCAGATGCAGCCTGTTGGCCTACAGAACTGGTCTGAGGCACTTCCAGATGAATGGGGGATTGAGGAGACAGATATTTCTTATTATCGCCCAACAGCTTCTGGAAATCTGGCTGGAAATCCGACTGGAACTCACTATCGGAGCTGGTCGATTGGTTTTCAGGCGAGCTGGGGTAGAAAGTGGTGAAAATCTTCGGCTGTATCGACTGTAGCTTTGCCGACAATGTGGGGAAAAACTGGATGGTTGGGGAAAGCGGTTGGTCGCCTCCAGGCAAGAGCGACAAGTCAAAGTTTTCCGCAAAATTGCTGTAGTCGCACGGTGGGGTGAATCCTGCAGATGGAACGGTTTGTGGCATCTGAAACAATAAGGAAAATGATCAGATTTTTAATAGTTAACTCCATAGGAGGCGGATAAGTTTGGGAGTAGAAAAAGATGGTTTTGACCAGGAAGAGTAGGATGTAGGAGATGTAGATGAAGAACAATAATTTGAAGCAGATACTAGTCCTTCAAGATGAGACAAATGGAAAGGGATTTTGAAACAAGCTGTGAACACAGAAAAACATCACTCACAGCTCAGCAGACGAATTCACATTAAGAACAATGATTACACTATCAAACTGAAAAGATGAAACTTTACAATAACAAAGTGTTAATAAACGAGAAGAAAATGTTTCACTGAATGGGTTTTGTAATAATCGCGTTGACACTATGCATGCAATCACTTGTAATAATGTATTTATGGAAAGAACTTCAAACACACTTGTTACATTAAGGCATTGATCTAAACAGATCGTTCGAGTTTTTGACGTTCGTATTTGTGTAATATGTGCGCCATTTATCGGCTCGGCGATTATTTATTTTCCTTTAAACTAAATCTGCGTAAGTCGATTCTAAATTTAAAGTTTTCAGTTAAGCGCAAACAGTCTGCAAGGTTCCGCATCTGTTTTAAGGATGAGTCTCCAATAAATCGCCTACCAGTTAAAGCACGTCGAATGGCACCCCGAAAATCTGCAGTAATCAACATCGAAATCACATCACCACTATGCGGACGTAATGTTCTTACGCACAACGTGATTATGCATGTTACGTACCAAAAAAAAAATCTAAAACACCTCCTGTCCTTGTCCGGTGTCACGGTTTTTCCATCCTTCCCTCTCTTTTTGCTGTAACAAGGTATTTTTGCTCACCTTGATATCTGACTAATGTTTTAAGTTTAAGATCACAAAACGTACAGGGAGTGCTACCAGTTTGGTTAATCTTGCGTTGAATATTTGATAGCTGCTGGTTCATGTGCGATCACTTTGGTATCGTCCGCGCACCTGATCCTTTATTCAATGAAACATGTCCGTTTGGTCCTGCGAATTTTGATTATATTTTTCTGTATGGAGGACTTAACTTTCATCTGTCTCCTTTTGTTTTATTCCAACGCTTTTTCCAGAACTTTACTGGCTTTAGAACGGTTATTGCAGTATTGCTTTTCTTGCGTTGGGTTTTTTTGCGCTTTATCTTTGAAGTGTTGTGTGATTTTATAAAACTTGGCTTCAAAGTTGTTGATTGATAATTGATCATGATATCATATCTATACATTTTATTGTGGTTTGGGTTAACACTTTTTGGGCTTTTAATCTTGTTTAATGCCCACTAAATTGGAAAAATCGTGCATTTTCTTAAATGTAGTTTCTTTCTTTGCCCGCATTCTGCTTCATTATTAAGGAAAGACAAACTTCATCACAATTTACCGAAAAAAAACTGTAAAAATTAAAATAGTTTTCGTAAAAAAGTCACGCTCTGCTCACTTTGAAGAAACTTCGATTAATCATAGAAAATTTGCTTCAAACGTACAAGATTCACCTTCTACAACCGTTTCTGCTCTTAAATCTATAGCGTCTATTTAATATTCTTCAAAATTTCTTCAATGTTCAGCCAAACTAACGCCAAAAATATCCAAGAAAATATATTTTTAATGTATAAAAACGGGTCAACTGGGCCTAACCGGTAATATTCAATGAGAAAAACTATAATTTAATTAAAAAAACTTAGTTCTTACCCAAATTGGCGCGAATGTTAGCGAAGATTTACCGAAACTAGTTCACTCTGTAGAAGGCGATTCGACAGTAATTCATACCAGATTGGTAGACCCGGTATTATTATTATTATTCCGCCATCCTGCTGCCATTTTTTTCTCATGGGGGAATTTCGTACTGAGCACACGACTGACGTCATTATATTGAATGTTTTTTTTAAGTTTGCCATCGATTCACACGAATCTCAATGTGATTTTCTGCAAGTAATGACGTCGGTTTGAAAGAGCAGATTTCGAAGTGATTGTTTTCCGAAAAAGGTCTTAAATGATTTGGGAAGTTTCGCTACTGGATGGTTTTCAACGTAAACTGGCGAGCCGGAAATTCAAAGTCCTGTGGACATGAGTCTGGATATGGCGGAGGCCAGAAGATAAAATGATAGTCATTGGAATAGGTTTCTCAATATTTTCTCTAAACTACTGCCAAAAAATTGTTGTTGGTCGTTTCTCAACTCAAATCTGAAGTTGTTTGCTGTTAAATCGCCTGCCGAGGGCACGGAAATTTCCTAACTGATAACCATTATGAAATACTCAAGTTCGATAGCTTTAAATCACGGTCAGATAAGGCTTAATTTACGTTTTTTTAATTAATTCTACTGCCTTAAGTTGTATTAATTTCGATCTCCAAAGAAAATCAATTTTCCAGTAAATAATTGGCGAAATTTTACGCTTTTTGAACGTTGTTCAATCATAATGGTTCTTTCATAGGTCCTGCTGTTGGCAATTTGCACTATTTTAAAAACAATAAAAACTGAACAGTTACAGTACAGTTGATTCTTGTGTAACGTTACGTAAAAATCAATTGGAATTTGGTGAAACGCTTACCAAATACTACGGCCCAACACGTCATCCGATTAACAATTTCTCAGAAAGAAAAGAGAAAGTTGAATAAAACGTTAATCAGTCGTGTAAAGTGCTAAAACTCAGACTCAGATGATGGTCTCAATTTACATGGCTCAAAGTGGGATTTGAGTTTGAATTTACTTAATTATTAGCCTGTTTTCGCAATCTTATCGTTATTATTATTTGCGCGCTAATGTCTACGAAAATATTGCACAATATTAAAATTTGAGTGCATGCAAATGGTTTTCCGTTCTAAATGAATCGCCAAAACCATTAGATTCTAATACGTTATTACTTAAATATGCCGATGTCTCCATAATTTGGTCAAAAAACACAGCCACAAAACATGCAAATTAAATTTAAGAACGCCATATAGGCTAAGCAGCTTTACGATAAAGTAAGGACCAATTTTCACGAGTTTAATGGATGAAGATAAAGTCTGTTTTCCAATCACACACGTCCCAAATATGCGATTAGCAGGATTTATCTGCTAATAATGGTAATTAGAACTATAATTAACTTATCTTGTCGTTGTGATAAGAGCAGATACTTATCGAGCTGTCTGTATTTTCTATTTGTAAAATTCCAATCGAAGAAACCCCTATTTCATTTCCTTAGCTTTTTACAGCGATGTTCTTCAAGTAATCCGATAAGGTTTTGTCCATTAAATATTGAGATAAAAGCCGGAAGAAAGAATACAATTAACAATTACAAAACAACAATTATTTGTAATTATTATAATTATTCCTTAGGTGTAAAGCAATCTTGCAAATAATTATCAATCGTTTTTGTGTTGTCATATTTAATCTGTTTACTCGCATCTTGACTGATTAACTTGAACGCTGATTTGAACAAATTAAATATAAATTTATACAAAAATTCCTTTGCATGAACGGAACACAGTCAAAGTCATCAGCACGCAATAATTATGTTTGGTCTATTTATTCTTAATTTTCCTAAATAATTTTCGTTCAATTTGTCAGCATTTACTTGAAATTTACTCTTGCTAGTGAGCAAAGTGAAGGACTAAATGAGCAAGACGAAAGAGAGCATAAATAAACACTGAAATGAATTAATTGATGTTAGGAAAGCAACTGATGAGCCGCAATAACGAACAAGCGCTCTATTGAGATTGGATTTGTTAAAACAGTTTGAAACTAAAGTGAACAAGTAGATGAACAAAAAAAAACAGAAAATTGAGTCAAAGAAAAAAATTACTTTGGAGACAGTAAGCGAAAAGAAACGACATGAAGACAAACTCTAATAAGACTCCAACTGGTACACAAGCTTTAAGCAAAGTAAGGAAGCAGAGGAACAAGAGAAACTTAAAAATGAATAAATGGCTTTTAACAAATGAATAGAAACAAAGAAGTAGTTTGGCCAAATATGAACAAAAGACCAAAAAAGGAACAGAATTATTAAGTGAAAAAAACGAATGACTACGAGAAGCAAGTAAATAAAACATTTTCTATCTGCTTGACAAGTTAAGAAGCAGATGAGCAAGAGGAAATCGAAAGATAAATTAAGCGAAAATAAAATCAGTAGTTGCTAAAGAAGTAAAAGATACGAAAGAAGTAAAAAGTACTTTATTGAGCTTCTACCTTGCATAATAGGAAAACGGAAAAATTAATGACTGTGCGAGGCAAGTAAATGAAAAGAAAATGAGCTGAAGAAGTTGAGCCAGAGAAAATGAAATACAAATTGAATAAAACACAAATCAGCGGCCCTTGAAGAAACGGGGAAGGAAGGAAATAAAAATGCATTTTACTAAGCTTGAAGATGAACAAGAGATAAAAAAATAAAACTAACAGATAAATTGAGAGTGAAAAAATGAGCTGAGTATCTTTATTGAATTTCCATTTGCTACACCAGTGAAATAGAAGAGAATAGAAAACAAAAAACAAATAATCGTCTCTTAGACGTAAGAAATAAACGAGGAGGAAAATAGTAAATAATTTTATTGAGATGTAATTGATTAAAATTTAATGAAAAAAGGAGGTGAAGAGGAACTCTGTTAAGTTTATCTGTTGAAGCAGATTAAGGCAAAAGCTTCGATAAGGTAAATTTTGCAAAATGCAAATGAATGAATAAAAATTAGAGAAACAACGAAGGAATGTTTCGTATGAAAATGAACAAGCAAATGCAACAGATAAAACCAATTGATCGAGCGCCTGTTAAGAAAGTGGGTAAATGCCGAAAGGAAGAGAATGATTAAGGCAAAACAAAAAGGAAAATAGCAAAAACAACGGAAGTAACAACAATTAAGGAACAAAATGAAAAAATGCAGAAAACTTTTACTTCCGATATTTCCGTTGATAAAAATCTGAATATGCTCCAATCCGTTTTCAATAAATGGCAAGAAACGCCGAAGATTGTCTTCTGTTAGTGCTAGCGTAGAGTTGCGCTTGTCGTTTGCTCAAAAGAGAAAGATAATTGTTAGCTTTCAAGGCTGGTAGGTTTTTCCAAAAGAACACGTAAGACCGATTAGCGTACTGTTTTCGCATTATCACCGTAAACAGGCGATCGGCCAAGTAAGAGACCTAAGCAGGTATTCAGTGATATTAAAAAAAAAACATATTTTTGATAATTTAAAGACTGGATGGTTCAAGTGCTCTGTTTGTCTCTAAGTGATAACCCCCTTGACTTGTTTATGTAATTCTGATTGAATGTATTTTTGAATCAGTCGCTGTGTCGCAATAGTATTTGGTCAAGTCGATTAGGGAACAATTAATCGAGCTAACATATCCGAATTATCCGAATTTCTTTAAACAAACATGCAAAATTGTTATATTTTGTTACATGCTAGAGATTATATGAATGCATGCAGTTGAATGGGTTTTTCTGTGCGAATATTCTGGACGAATGAACAGTAGCTGACAAAGCTCCTCAACCACTACACCTAGTAGCAAAAGGCACAAGTGTAAAAGCCCATTAGTGGTGGAATCTTTGTTAACCTCAAGATCCACTAAATCCTCTTGGGAAGAAGCATTTCCAGCATCCAGCTTGAGTAGATTCTAGTTTTTTTTAATATTAGCAATATATTTTTTTTGGTGCAAAAACTCTAAGCCATAGATCTCGCTTAACAACTTACCGACTCCATGGCAGTGTGCCGATCGCCCAACACCATAGTCTTTGAGATCAGTTTGAAAAACACGCCGTTAAAACTGTTTTTTCCCGATCAGAATCCACCATTAACGGTGCCGGAAAAGCCGCATCAACCGAAACAAAAGCACAATTTTCTTGAGAGAAAACACTTGATGGCAAAAAGTTGAACTACAATATGCGCAAATCAGCTACAATCCGCGCAGTTCGAGCTTTAGACGATGAATGTTACGCGATGGTAGATCCACTGGGCTCGGCCTACTTTTAGCAACGCTCGCTCACTCGAATCCAGTTGGCTCGTATAGAACAAGAAACAAGTGAAAGATTATACAGAAAAACAGTTGCTAGTTAAGACTCGGTTTGTTTCGTCTAAGATAAGCTGGGGATAAGTTGGCACGGACACTCCTATGCAGAAGCAGATATTTCAAGAATGCAACTGGTTGATCTTTAAAGTCTGGTTTTGTTCCCTCCGGAAAAACAAGTCTGGATTATTGTCGTCTTCTTTAGCAAATTTCCTACGAAATACCCCCTAAACCCAGGGTTTTTCTCGGCTAAAATAATTTCCATTCAGTTCCGGCGGCGGCGTATGATCAGATTAATCAAACAAAACAAAAAATTGCAACAGCTTTACTGCCGTGATCTAAGTGGACATCCCAGTCGAGATTGAATATTCATTCGGTCATTGGATCATTTATTGTTACGTAATTTCGAATCGCAATCGATACATTTTACCATTTGAAAACGGTGGAAAATCCATGCTTGAACAACAGATTCGTGGTCGTTTCTTAATAACAAGATATTCATTTTCAATTATTAGTTCTGGGCTGGTTTAGTGACAATCAACGAGAAACGCTTAAGGGATAACAAACTTAAGGTCAGACTTAAGACCAGTTCAAGTGAAGTGATTTTGAAAATTTTGGTGAAAGCGAATTGAATTTTGGAAGAAGATAGTGATGAGAGAATTGTTTAGATTCAGAAGACGAACTTAACGAAAAAGGACATCGACAAATAGTTGAAGAACTAAGGATATAAAGCAAACACACGCAAGGAAAAGAGAATGAAACGATGAAAGTTAATGGGGAACATGGATGAGAATATTAAGTTTAGTTAAGCAAACCTGAGAAAATCTTATGAAAACATTCCGGGGTTTTTAATAAATAAATATGGTGACAACTAAACGAAGAAAGGATAAGCAGTGACGAACTAAGAAATATAGCAAATAGAAGCGACAAACAGACAAAGAGGCATAGACGAAAAACATTCACAAACTTAAAAAGAATTTGACCCTGTTTTGGTAAATTTGAAAAAATGTAGATCCATAAAAATGACGAAACATAGATCAAGTTTTAATTAAAAAATCTGCAAATATTAACGAGTCAATTGGGTTTTCATTAAACAAATACAATGACAAACTAAGGTATGAAAGAAAAATACACAAAAGAGTAAAGTACTAAGAAAGTAATGCAAACACAAGGAGAACTACACTTACAAAAATTACAAGCTAATCAGAAACTTCGAAAAGAAGTGATGACTGCTTAAGTAAAGCTGATAGAACTGTACAAGACTAAACCAGAAGTCAAATATAAGTTAAAGAGTTTGAAATTATGATGGAATCACATGGATAAAGATTGCTTCCTTTACATTGCCCAGACTAAAACTGAATAGATTTTATGCATACTTTTGATTTATTGTGTGCACACGCTGATATTAATTGCTTAGACTACAATGTCCTGGAACATGATTGATCTGTGTTTCTGCTTCAGTTGCATGTGCGACAACACACACGTTCTGGGTAATTGGAAAGCCAAAAGTATCGAAAAATGCTGCAACTTGCCGATCCAGTGAACACAAAATAGTCGCTGGAATAACCAGATTTTCCCCGTTTTTGTGGCTTAACTCGGTGGTGAGCAAGTGAGCAAATAAGGAAAAGTATAAATAAAAACCAGCAGTCAATTATAATTATTAAAATCTCTATTTACATTTTACACATTACATATATCATACAGAAAAGAGGAAAATCAATTTACAAGAAAAAACTGTTCAGGTCTATGTACAATACAAATAAGAAAGCAGACCAATAATAAAATGAAATAAACAAGTTGAAAAAAGACATCAATTCACAAAGTAAGCGACAAATAAATTGCTATAATAGTTTCTATATATCTACATGGGTCATGGCATCGTAATATACAGAAACATGAAGCTATAAACAACAGGATTGTAATATTTCTATATATCACGATCTATTGTTAAGGGAACAAAAACAAGTCGTTCGTAATAACAACCTTAACAAATTGTTAATTTAATTATGCGGAAACCAATTCCGAAAACTCCTCGATGCTGTTTGTTGCAAGGAGACCGTAAAATCTATACATTGATTATAATAATAAAAGCATACATCCTCGCAATGGTATGTTTTGCAAGATAGTTACAGTGGAAAAATACATTGGCAGAAACTGGTCAGTTAATTTAGCAATTATGATTGTTATTTGACTAGGAGGTGATTTTGTTTCATTTTTAGTTCGGCTGGAAAACTTTTACATTTCTTACATACTTACAATAAATACACGCAAGTTTTTCGAATTCACTTTTCAAATAGGTTCTTTCGTGGCAAGTTTCAGACTCAATTAACCTCTTGCAGCACTGGATGATTGAGCAATGTTGCCTACCATACTAGAACCGGAGCCTATCAGGGATTGAAACCCTTTAGATGCACCCTGTGAAATAATAAGTGTATTACTAAGCAGTAAACAATAAGGTTTTACACTGATAAAAAATCTCGATTATGCAATTATTCCTTGATCCAAAACTCGATTGTTGAGTTATTCGAGATACGCAACAATCGAGAAACGAAATTAGTAGTTGTTGTCTTCGATAGGAGATTAGTAGTCGTTTGTTGTTAATGTGTATTCGAGATATAAGTGAACGAAAAATTTTCTAGTTGGTCTTTATTATGGGCTTACTTCCTTTAAACTTTGGAAATGAAGCAAACTGTCTTCATTTTCTCCAAATTTTCAGTCAAAGTCCAGTCTCAAAAGCGTGCATTTATTAATTAAGTTTTCATTTGCTTTAATTTCCAAAGAATTATTGCCCACTTTTTCGTTTTGAAAATTTCAGAAAAAATCCAAGCGCGTTTTTAAAAAATGTGCTTATCTCAAAAACTTCAATCTAAAATTTATTTATTTTTAGCTGAAAAGACTTGTGTTGAGTTCTGCGCGCCCTGAAAGTTTCGATTTGAAAACACCATCAGGGATTTTTTTACATTTCGAAAATGAATGTGTTGTAAAGGCAGATTCAAGACGAACTTTCTGTGTTGAAACTCAGTGATACGAGGCGTTTTATAGCAAAAAGTGTGTTCTATCAACTGTGAAAGGTTCAATTGGGTATAACAAACAGACATTTTTTTATGAAATTTTGAATTTTTCCCTGTTTTTAAACGTATTTTAATCTACCAATGGCCACTTTATTGAAAAGTTAAGAAAATATGCTTGAATCACTTAAAGCACTTTGAGACACTGGGTTTGCTTTAAGAAATCTCAAAACGTGAAGCTCTGGAAGTTTCGAATAGTGTTCATCATCAGGCCAGTTTATTTTACTTTCGAATTTAAAAGTTCTAATAGTCATGTTTAGTAGGAAGTTTCTAAGAAACTAAACTAGGCAGAATTCAATACGAAACGGCGTTTAATAACAGAAAGTGAGTTCTAACAATTCTGCAACTTACAATTTAATATTGTAATCAAGGATTTTTTTACAAATTTTTGAGTTTCTCCATGTTTTTTAACGTAGCTTTCAAGGGTCACTGTTTTGAAGAGATAAATACATTTACTTGAATTAATCAAGGCCCTTTGAGACACTGCGTTTGGCCTAAAAACTCTTGAAACGTGAACCGCTGAAAGTTTCGGAAAGTGATCATCATCAGTCGAATTTTTTTTATATTATCAAATTTATTAGCATGGAGTTTCTCAGAAACTAAACAAAAGTAGAATTCGTTTAGAAAGCTGGGTTTTACAACCGAAAGTAAGTTCTATCTCTCCTGCAAGTTTCAATTTGCTACCGTCGTCAGAAATTTTTTTATAAATTTTTGAGTTTTTCCAGGTTTTCGGTGGTTTTCAAAGGGCATTTTTTAAATTTTTTTGATTTTTGTATTTGAATCAATTAAAGCCGTTTACGGTATTCGGCCAAATAACGCTTTAAACGTGAAGGTCTGAAAGTTTCGTTTTATGGCCATCATCAGAAAATTTTTAATGAATTTGTGACCTTACGAAGTACCTATATTTTTAATAAGGATTTTTCAGAAATTAATTGATTTATAATTTGAAAACCGTTGCAACAAAGTGACAGCTTATCCTAGCTGAAAGTGAATAACCACGTTCCATCAAAGTTTCGATTGAAAAATATCATCAGGCACTTTGACACTTTTGCAAATTAATGTATTTTACAGGCTTGTTTAGTAATGATTTTCTGGTGAACTAAATGAGATAGAATTGTGAGCAATATGTTATTTGATAGCCAGAAGTGCCTGCTATGAATGCTGAAAATTTCAGTTTATTGCCGTCTTCAGAGATTTTTTGACGATTTTTTAAATAATCCCCAAAAAGTACCAATGCAGAGTCAATTTATGAAAATCTGCTGTTCCTTTCTAGGGCTAATTAACGCCTTTTGGGTTTTCGCATTTTATCAGTGACAGTTCGAAAATTCAGCCCTGAAAGTTTCGAATGGTTCTCATCATCAGGCAATTTCTAAATATGAACAAAACTTTCGGAGAATTTTCTCACGTGCTTCTTCGGAAACGAATTTATTTAGATGGAACAAAGCATTTGCACTTAACATCCAAAGGTATATTTATGTACTCCAAAAGTTTCGATTAAATCCCATCATCAGGGATTTTTTACAAATTTTCAAATATTAATAGATCTGTAAACGTGGCCTTGACTAGTCAATTCTCTAAGATTTTATAATCTTTACTTGTCCTAATCAGACACTTTTCCTTTTTCTATATTTCGAGTGTTTAGGTCAATCATCGGTAAATTTTTTGAAAGTTTTGGTATTTTTGTTAAACAATTGCGATAAAACCGACGAAGCAAAACACTATCGGCCCAACTTCGACAGCAAACCGTATAAACAGTGTTGATTGTTGAGACGTGAACTGAATATTCCAGAAAAATATATGACTGTCACTAACTTGGCAAACGCTAGAACTAAGCAAAACTATTGAAAATTGATACTTTGCATCTAAATCAAAGTCACATTTAACACACCTGCAAGAAACACCAAAGTTTAAAAACACCTTGTGTTTTTTCCACCCTTTTTGCACCAAATAAAAAAACGAAATCAAATGAAATGATAAGCTGAACTGTCCAACCAATCTGAGTCACAAGTCAGAGGTAGCAAGACGAAGTAGAAGATTAGAAGATGACTGAGAAGAACAGAGATGCAAACAGTTAAATGGAAGATGATGACAAAGAATGAAGAGCAAATCCACCTACAATTTACCGTCTATCTAGCCAAAACTGGCACCTGCAATACTAGAGAGGTTGGAACCGGAAGAGAGTCCACCTAGAACACCGGAACTACCGGTATAAAACGCGCTTCTCACTTGCTGAGCGGCATCCTGCAAAGGTGAAATCACAGAAATCATTTCGATATCCACAGAAAAACCAGCCAAAACAGCCATATTATTCATTCAACTCACTTGTATCGCAGATCCTAAAAAGCTAGATATGGCTCTGGTAACGTTAACAGCGGCAGTTAATAAGTTACTCCTGATCATAGAATCGCCTTGATCATCAATCCCCGGAATGGGATTGAGGCTAACCGGAGGCATAACACGTGTTCGAGTTGTGGTTGATATTGAAGACACATCGTCATCTTCATTATCATCGTCCTCAATACTGTTGCTGACACTCAGCGTTGAAATCGTCGAAGCTTTTGGCCTGCGATTGATCTCAGCCAGCAATCGATCTTTTTCAGTGGTAGATCTCACTTTAGGCGGCCTTAAATAGGTGAGAGTTACTACTGGGTCTTTCCTCGTCAAATTGCCTACCTAGGTGTAGCTCTGGAAGTAGCTCCATGCTGCCCAGTGTGCGTGACCTGGACGCCTTCATTCACATTGATCAAATTCTGCAGGCTTTTGATCTTGGAAAAATCTAGCTGATCTGCAGCGTTCGGGTCGGTCTGAACCGCCTCCAGTTGCTTGATCAGCCCCTAGAAGAACCACATGTATAATAAGATGGAAATTTAACTTCCTAACTGGGCTTGCCTGGATTTCATCCTGAGTCAAGCTGGGTTTAGTTACAGGCGCAGCCGTCACCATTGGAGTGATCCTAGTCGGCTGATTGGCCAAGATTTCATCATCTGCAGCACTTGGCTTGGAAACCACAGCCTTAGGAGGAGCCTTCCTGGCTGTGGGCTTCTTAGTGGTGGGAGGATCTAAGATATCCAACAGCCAATTAAGCCCTTGCATCAATCTGCCGCCTACAGGTCGCGAAGTGGTTGCAATCTGTCTAGATTTGGGCTTTGGCTTCTTGGTGGTGGGCGTTTCTTCAAAAATTCCCTGAAAATCTCCAAACCTAGTCACTACGTCCAGGAAAAATCCACGTCAACTTACAGCCTCTTTGACTATTTCCCCCAAAACTTTGGGAGTAGTGGGGCCAATCCCGTGCTCCTTTAAAATGGCAGCCAACAGAGCCTCATCGGTTTTCCCGTACGTGGATGTTAATGGAGCTGGAGTAGACAACCCATCAAGGTTATATTGTTTTAAAATATCCTCCAAAGAAGGTGTGGTTCTTTTGGTGGCGTCCTCCACATGAGTGATCGGTAGTTGATCTTGAATTGAATTAGGGCGGCGCTTGGTGGTAGTTTGAGGCTCCTGGGTGGTTGTCATTGGGCGCGATCTATCCCGTTCCATCGCCATGGCAATTACCTAAGGAACACCCACCAAAGGTGTGAAAAAGTGAAGTTGCTTTTAGAAGTAGATTTATTTTACCCTATTGGCCAAACTGCTGCTGCTAGCAGTTAGGGGATTGAGCATAGGCGACAAAGTCGGTGCTCGGACATTAGGAGGCGCAAACTGAAACAAGCGATGTTTAAATGTTCAAAACTTCCAAAGTCCTAATGGACGAACCATGGTCGTTAGCAAACTCAGCTGCTTCAATAGCGCAGCTTGCTCCTTCTCAATCTTCTCAATCTCAGCCAGATTTCGCTTCTGCTCTTCATTCAGATTGTTAAGCTTGCCGCTCTTCTTCAGCTCCTCAAATAGTTTGTCTGTATCTTCTTTGGGGCTGGCAGCGGATGTTGCAGGCTTGGGTTTAAGAGTTGTGGTAGTGGGCGTTTCAGTCGTAGTGGTAGTCGTAGGAGGAGGGGCTGGGGTAGTGGTAGTGGTGGTGGTAGTGGTTGTAGGGATAGTGGTGGTGGTGGTAGTGGTTGTAGGGATAGTGGTGGTAGGGGTAGTGGTGGTAGAGGTGGTGGTGGTAGGGGTAGTGGTGGTAGGGGTAGTGGTGGAAATTCTCTGCGTTGAGGGAGACTGTGAAAGGATCACTGTGGGTCGGGCCTACAAAAAATCGCAATTTCAGCTCACAACTGTACTGATTTGAGTAGGAAGTACCCAATTAGAACCCCACAACAATTCTGATTATTACACGTCCGCTGCCCACTGGCTGAAATATTGCCTGGATAAACCTAAGTGGAGAAAAGGTGCTAAAGGTGCAAGTTAGTGTTAATCCCGTGCGGAAAACAGAAGTGAGTTAGATTAGATCATTGCTAGTACTGGTTAATAATATTGAAAATTCCTTGATCAATATGTGGAGTGTTTGTTGGTGGTTTTAAACATGAAATAAATACTAAATTAGTCTCTTCTTCTACAGATGGTTCTTCAGTTGTTCCTGAAATTGTTGTGGAGTTCCCAGCGTTTGCAAACAACCAAATACATACTGTGGTTCCAGCAGCAGCTAAAACCTCAAATCTATCTGAGAGGCTGTTCGACACTTCCACTGGTCGAGTGTTTTCTTGAGGTGGACTGATCGTGCCTCTGATTAAATTGGGAAACAGCGTAGTCAAAAAGGTGGGCAAAATACCCGAAGGCGTAAACGAAGGGAAGCCAGTTGTGCTCATTAGTTTCCTCGTAGTGGTTTCAACTCTTTTAGTGGTAGTCGGCCTTTGCGTTGTTGTGGTTGTTGTGGTCGTCGTAGTAGGCCGAGGCGTGGTAGTGGTTGTGGTGGTGGTGGTGGTTGTGGTGGAAGTGGTTGTGGTGCTACTCTGTGTAGTTGGTTCTGGAGTGGTGGTGCTTGCAGGCGCAAGAGTTGACAAAAGAGTAGAAGTAAAGAGCTGTAACAGTAACATGTGAATGAGAGTTTCCAAACAAATGAAAAACGGAGCTTACCAAATCATCTGTAGTGGGTACAAAGGTGGTTTTTTCAGTACTCAGAATAGGTGAAGTGAATGGTGCCATTGTTTCACTAGTTTGGGGTGTGGTAACAGTGCTGAGTTCAGCAGTATTAAGAGCTAAAGAGTTCTAAAAAGAAACGAAAAACTAACTCACTTTCATACTCAATTAATCTGATTGAGTTGATTGAATTCGATTCTGCCCATTACTACTCTGAATAGTTGAACCCAACTACATAGAGCCCTAGTTTAATTAGGAAGATTATTATGAGAAAGTTATGCGTGCAATGAGTCAATGATGTAAAGAATGGCTGGATTTCTACAGGATCCTCCAGCTTATTTTCCTCAAAAATAGCTGGAAATGAATGGAAAATAAGCTGGAACATTTTTTTAAATGTGAACTGGTCCTGGACAAACCATGCGATTGTGGGAACCAACTAAATGCTAGTGTCAGTGTTTAGTAAATTCCTAAAAAGTAAGTTCAGTCGGTAAGTCAGATGCAAGACTTTCTACAACTCTACGTTTGGTCAGAATTGAAATTAAGGTTTTAGTGGGTTTAGTTCGAAAGAACCAATTAGAGGGCCGTTAGAGGATTGTATCCATTCACTTGCCTTTATACTTTTGTATTCGGCCTTCGTTACAGGCTTCCAACGATAAATAACGTTTCCGTTGTTGCGATTTATCAAGTCCTGTATGTTTAGTACTTCGTTATACTGTCGACAAAGTGATGGGATGATTTAAGCAAATTAAGCAACAATTTAATTAAAATAATTGAAAGAAAGTCTTTAAAGCGACGGAGTCACGCACGTGGCTAACAAACTCCTTTCCTCACCTGATTGACTTGCAAAGTTTTAAAGTTAGGAACCTGTGTGGTTGTGGAAGTTGCATCTGCATTAATCAGATTGTTCAAGGCATCTACAGTTCGGCCATTGAGAATTTCCCCTAAAGTTGGTGGTATAGTTTCAGTACTTTGCCACATTGTACTCGTTGCCATTGTACTGGGTTGGGATGTACTGGATTCTGCCTCAGTGGTCGTTTCTTGCGCTTTGCTAATTCGCATTTCTCCAGGTATTGCCATTATGCGCACCACTTGAGGCTCTACAGTACTACTAGCAGTTTCCATAGTGGAAGTGCTGGGTAAAACTGTACTGGTTGAAACAGTTGTAGATAATGGGGCAAAAGTTGTAGTTGATGGGGCAGAAACTGTAACAATACTAGTTGAAGTAGGTTGTTGTTCAGTTGCAAGCAAACGAGACATTCGGTTCGATTCAACCTAAAAGAGAAAGAAGGAAACTATGTTGAAATGTGAGCAGAAACAGGTGCGAAACTTGCAGCTAATCAAGCAGTAATCAATGGTAATGGCTGTAACCCGGGCTGTTATAATGGCGAATGAATGTTAAGAGATGAGGAAAAATAGTTTTTTTTTTAATTGTTGACTGAAGTAAACCTAGTTATGGGAGTACTTTGCATTACTTTAGCGATTTAGAGTGAAGATCTATGGTATTTTTACTCATAAAATGTGCCCAATTTCATTCATTTAATGCTTCATTCAGCAGACGTTCAGTTTATTAAGTGGAGCTTGAAAATTTGATATCCGGGGGTTTGGGAACGCTCTGTATACAGGGTGTGTTACACAGAACATTAGCCTGATATCGATAGGAGGTTGGTCTTGACGTTTCACTAGCACGCATGGCTGGCCTCTTCAGAGGTTTCACGACCCTGAAGATGCGAGGAATTCAACGAACTCATTGAAAAACACCCGGGAAGCTTCAAATCCGAAATAGTCGACGTTTTATACATAAATTAAGCGGGTTTTGGACGTTTGCGACCTTAAACCAACGATATTTTTCTTATTATAGACCCAAACACGTTCCTTATGCATATAAAGGAGCTTATCAGGCCAAAAGCAATATCTTGAGCTCAGGAAAACGCGCATGTAAAATTTTGATTTTTGACCCACAATTTTCTAAGGGTCGATTTTTATACAAAAATTTAAATTCTATAAAAATGGTTCGAATTGTACATCAGTTTTATCATAAAGAAGCGAGGATCGCAACGAGCTTGTTATAAACACACTGGAAACTTCAGATGCGAAAAAATCGACGTTTTTGGCTCATTTTAAGTGCTTTAAGGGACGTGAAACTTCTGAAGATGCTAGCCATGCGTGCTAGCGAAACGTCAAGATTAACTGCCTATCTACGACGCCCTCATAATGAGAAAATTTTAGTAAACATTTTATTTTGGCATGTTGGACCTCAAATTTAAGGGGTTTGTAAAAACCGAATTTTCTTATAAACCTTGAAACCAAGTTTTAATTCGAATTTCCCACCCCGAAAAATCTGTTTTTCCAACTTTTTGCGAAATTTCAATTAAAATTGTCGAAATTATTAAATTGAAATTGAAATTAAAACCATAACGTTCGGTATTTCCGTAATCGAGCAACATTTTACTGGCTTGTTACAAGGTTAAATCTTATTAATTTAACATTTATTTTTTCATTACAGTCTGTTTAAAAAGCAAAATCCACTCTGTTAAAAACCACTCTATTTAAAAAGCAAAATCGTATTTTCCCTCGTTTTCACTCGGAATACCAATCAAATTAAACACGCAACAAAGCACCAAACTAGGCAAACAAAAAGCCAAACAATCAACCACCAACAAAATCAATTAATAACAAACATTTAAACACATAAAATAAATAAGTCGGTGTGTAAGCGTGCAGAGAAAGCGAAAAAAGCTGGAACAGTATTCCTACGCTAATAATCCGAGTGTTTTGGTGACAATGATGGTCTACAACTATGATGAACTGGAAAAGCCCTGGATAGTGGAAACTATCCAGAATTTTTCGCGGTTTTTGCCACCCCTACCAGCCCACCCTTACACCTCCCACTCTCTACAACACAAGGGGTGAATACCGTAGCTGAATTATTGTCCAGGGGAGTCATTCCATTGGTGGTATCTGTTACTTGGTTACTTGTTATTTCGACCAAGGGCGGGGGATTAGGCCTGATATCAAAGCCCCTAACCTTTATAACGGGGTCCATTGGAACCAACGTTCCATTCGGGAACTTCCTAACAACCGTATTGTTCGGAAACAGCCCCACCACAATGAAGGGCGTGTCCTTATTCGGTATGGTGGGAGGCCGTTTACGTAAAATAGTGTTATTGTTTAGAACTGCAAATATGAAATAGTCAGGAGTGGTAGAAGTGGTCGTGGATGGTGTGGAAATGTCCAGGCTGTTTCCTATTGGTTCGCCCACGTCACTCGACAGGATTCTACCAGACCTGGCGGATGGTTTAGCACTGGTGGTAGTGGTTAGAATGACGGTGGTTGAATCGGGAGTATTAGTTATCGTGGTACTGGTATCGATTACAGTCGTCCCCTCAGTAGGCATGGTGGTGGTCACTCCCATATCAGTTGTGGGCACACCTGAATTGGTGGTGGTTTCCACAGTAGTGGCACTTTCAGTAGTTTCAGTAGACGTTAGCAGATTATTATCAAACCCTACTCTACTGGCAATAGTGACGGTGTTAAACAAGTTATCATCAACAGTTACTGAGTTAAACAGGTCATTAGCTGAGAAAATGGAAACACTTCCCGGACTCACTTGGAACATTGGAATAGTTGGCACCGTTGTAGACTCACTAGCTGTGGTAGTTGTTGCGGGAAAATCAGTGATAGTGGTTAATGGTATGCTGGAAGTGGTTTCAGTACTACTCTCACTAGCAGTGGTAGTAATGGCTGGAGTAGTAGTTTCCATTTGCGTTAAAGTAGAAGACTCGGTATTTACATCAGTAACAGTAGTAGAAGTAGAAGTAGTGAGAGGTGTGTTATTTACAACAAGAGAAACAGCAGTGGAAACATCAGTAAACCGAGGCTGTAACCCATCAAAACTCACAGCTTCAATGGGTTCTTGGGGTGAAAATGTGGTGGAAACAAAGCCAGGAGTTTTCGGAGTGACAACCACAAGGTTTTCGTTTTCATTAGCCGGCGGGTTGGTTGAAACCAAACCATTCAAGATATCTAACAGTTTACCAATGGTGCGTTTCTCTAGAACCTCGTTTTGGTCAATGTCGGGAAAAACGGTCAACGGATTGATGGGAGTGCTCAAAGCCAGTGGTGCAGGAAGCGCAGTAGTACCTACAGAACTACCCCTAAATTTGGCCGAATATTTAGTTACAGTGGACAGCGGAGTAGTAGATGAACTGCTTACTGTATTCAAATTCGATGTACCTACTTCGTTCGTTTGGATCGCCGTTAAGGAACTACGGATTTTCTCGATAATTGTTGTCGGTTTTTCGCTGGTTATTGTCTCGATAATGTTTGTCTGAATGTCGGGTGTGGTCTTGTCTTTAGGGGTCGTTTTTTTGGTGGCCAGTTTCAGTATGGCCGAGTTTTCCGACGCTGCATTAGGTGATGATGGTGGAAGATTGGATGTGGATGTGTTTGGGGCCTCCGTGGTCGATATCATTGTTATCGAGTTGATTATTCGCTCGATTATCGAGACTGGTTTCTCCGTGGTGCCATCCTTTGCCTTGGGAGGGAGAAATAAAAAGAAACTGTCAGGTGTATGATTATTTTCCAAAGAAACGTTCTAAGGGCGTATAAAACAAGATGTGGAAAAGGAATTTTCGTTTTTTACTTCGGAGCTATCGCGCTCTGCATTTGAGGCATTAACAACACGGAAAACTTGTTGATCAAAGGTGCAAATCTGGTGATTGTTTCTTGTGCCAGATCCCAACATATTTTTCGAACATATACAGGGTGTTCATAAATATGTCTACAAATCGCAACGACGCATTTTTTGGCGCAAATTGATGTAAAACATTATTTTTTTTCAGATTTACTTCGATTTTAGTGAGCATTGATGTTGGAGCACAGTGTAGCCCAAATACGAAGCTTCCATTTTATATAAATTCTCCACTAAACAGAGCACAAACCCTGAAAATCCCAACCTGCACATCTTTGGGAAAAAAATCTAAACTTCCAAATTAATGATGGTTTCTACATGATATTTGAACAGTACATCTGCGTAACAGTAGCCTACAACTGGGAAAATTTTCGTTTCAACTGAAGTTAAAACTGATTTTTCAGCAGCTCCCAAACATGAACCAAAAAAGCGCAATTTGCAGACCTTTGGGCAAAAACGGCCCTCTTCCAAAACACTTGAAATTTCGATATTATTTTTGGGCACAACGTAGCTAATATATGACACTAGAGTTTTCCATACATCTCAGTCGAATTGGTGGGGAAACTGAATTTTCAGCAACTTCCAGACGTGAACCAGAAAAGTTCAATTTACGGACACTTGGGAAAAATTGGCCATTTCCAAAATACTTGATGTTTCGATATTATTTTTTCGCACAGTGTAGCTAATTTATTAGGTTGTGCGTTTCCATAATATTTTTTCAATCGCAGTAGAAATTCTCGTTTTCTTTAATTTTCAAACTTAACCCTTAAAAGCGCAACTTCAAATCCTTAGATAAACCATCTAAACTTCCAAATTAATGGAACTTTCAATATCATATTTGCAGAAAATATAACCAACATAAGTTGGTATAACTGGAAAAAAGTTCACTCCAATTGCAGTTCAAACTGAATTTTCATCAGTTTCTAAACTTGCGCCACTAAAGTTTCACTTGCAAATTCTTCCAAGTGACCACCTTTGTCACGATTTATTGAAAATTTTAAAGAAACATTTTTTCAATCTTTTAGTGAAAATTCTGCAGTTAACAAAGAAAGCTGTAGAGGTAGGCTCAATTTCCTTCAGTTTGCACCAAAAAAATACGAAGTTAAATTGAGTACGAGCTTTTACCAAACACCCAGTATAATTCTTTAGGTATAAACATCTGTGTGCCTCTCTAGCCACTTCGATAGATTCCTTTTCCACGCCCACATCTTTTAAAGTTTCCTTTCAAAACAATCAAATTCTTAACAGTTTCTTTTTATAGTTACCGTGGCAGTGAGTTTTAAATTTTTATCGGTGGTTAAAAACTCTCCATTAACCAAATCAGCCGATGCAATGCTATTAACGGGATCATCAAAACTGATCACTTCGACGCCCAGATCATCATCTTTAACTGCAACGACGCCATCCACCTGAAAGTGTCAGCCAAAAAAAAATAATCATCAATAACAAATTGCTGAAAAAACGCTTAGTTGATCCTTTGTCGAACTTAACAATCTAAACCGGATGGAATTGATTTTGGTTGGGTTGTCTTGGGTTGTGTGGTTTATTTGGTAACCCCCCCACGTTAGAATGTGCGGTATAAACAGTAGAAACTCAAAGTGCAAAAACCAATCCAGATTTTTAATAGTATTATCAGTAAATCAAGGAAGGATTCAAGAGGAACCAACTGACTGTCGCTGGGATATTAGTAAGTTTGAGAAGCGAATCAACCCGGTTTGAGATATTGTTAAATTCAAAAAGGATTCAAGAACTTTAATGCAGTTTAATAGGAAAACATGCGTACACTTTATAGTCAATCGTTTACAGGCAAGTAAGTTTTCATTTTCGTGCTACAGGAATTGGAAACTGTTTGCTTCAAGCCATGACCCCTGAAGATGTAAAACGCTCATGCTACCGAAACTTCCTCGATTTATAGTGTTTGATAACAGCATGTCCTTACAAAATGGATGAGGTTTTAACAATCTCTCGATCTTGATCCAAACAAAGGGTTTTTTTCCTCAAACACAAGAGGCAGCAAATTGTCTAGTTTCATCAAAGAATCCATGTTTATTTAAATAATCGGCCAGTGGCGTACTAGAGAAAAGTTAGGGCGGAAGAACCCCATGAAGAAATCCTTCTGAATATTTTCAGCAACATTTGCTTGAAGAGCTAGTTTACTCAGCTCGATTGCATAAGAGTTTCAAATAAACCCAATGTTGGGCCAATTAAGCTGAAAACTAACATAGAAAATGAGATGAAAGAAGCTGAGCGTTTTGTAAAAAAAATGCGGGAAGAAGGATTGGAAGAAACCTATTATTCAGTGTTCAAACAATCCAGACAAAGAACTAAATAAAACCAACAGACAAGTGAAAAACTTTAGAGAAAGCAACAAACTGCAGAATAATTTGCTGCAGTTTTTCGCTTGAGCATTGGCTGTTTTTGCCACGACCACTTTTGATCGATTACAGCACTACCAACAGATGCATTCTGTTTGTCCAACTTCTACTCTCTAATCGAGATATGCGGAATTTGCAGGATTAAAATATCAAAGTCATTGAGTAAAACGTGAAATTCCTATAAAAAGTGTACGCATGCCGAACAAAAGTTAAATTCCTTAATATCCATTGCGGTTACGCCAAAACCGAGTAAATGGTGCAAAATAAGTGCAAAAGAGTTATTAATGTGCCGTGTATGTACAATAGAACAGTACAATTAAACAAAAATATCTGAGTTTTTCAAAATTGCTTTATTTAAAAAAAAAATAAAATAGTACACCTTAAGTATAAAACTAGATCATGTTAGTCGAAAAAGTGGGTGGTTAAATGCGGTTTGTATGATGGGTATGAACAAGACAGGAATTAGTGCAATGGCAATGTAAATCCAAAACCCATGTGTATGAAACTCTAGAGCCTTTGGCAAACACTGATCACTGGTCAAAGGTTTTGGACCTTTACAAAACGATTCCAATTTGTACAACAATCAGATGGCCTGGAAAAGTGTCTCCTGAACTAAACGCTAAAAGTGTATCCAGAATTGCAGTGTCGGTTTAAAAAGTGTGCCGTCATTTTCTCACTTAATACCAGGTGTAGTCAAATGGTCTGTGATCGTACCATATCACTCTCTCCTTAACAAATACAAAATCATCGTTATTAAGGCGTACTATTTTATTTTTTTCCTTAACAACTAGTCCCTATCGTCCTTAAACTCGAACCCAGAATGGTACTTACGGATGTTACGGGTGGCCTAAGTGTTGGAACCGTCGGCACATAAGCAGGAGTCGGTATAGTAGGAATGTAAAACGGAGCACTAGTCGTTGATTTTAGTACCGAGCTTCTGCTAGAGGTGTCCAGCCGATACCTAGAACTGTATCTGCTGCTGTTGAATTTTTTGATTGGCTGCACCGCCTTGGGGCTCTAGAACACCCGCTTCCATTCAATCATGTCCACATAAAAAACCCCAAAACTTACCGGAGCTACTCCAATCGCCTCTACTTCCTTGTCCACCCTCTTGCTACTGTACAGCCCTTTTGGTTGTGGTCCTCCAACAAGTTTCCCATTACTCAAACCATCGGTATCCTTTTTCACAAACCTTGCCGAAAACTTGGCCTCTTTAGTAACCACACTTAATGGTGTGGTTGGAGGAGGACTGGCAGTCGACCGAAGAGTTTTCCTCCTCACTTGATGATCAACCGAGTTTCTAGTAGCGTAGGTTTTTCGGGACGCCAATGTTGGCTTAGTGGAAAGTCTCGATTTGGAGTTTTTTTCGGAAAACTTTGGCAATTGACGCGGCCGAGTTGGTCGAGGAGTGGTGGAGGTGGTGGATGGTTGCTTCGGTTTAGGATCCAACTCGTTATCGTTATCGTTTATCTGGAAATAGAGGACGAATGTGGGAGCATTAACAACAATGAAACACACAAAAAAACATGTTTTTTTCGGGCCAATCTCACGCACCCCCAGGGGCTGTTTTTCGAACCTACTAGCTCTCACCAGCTGGGTTTAGCCTAAAAATAACACCTGCAATTGCATACGCAAAAAAGTGCAGGTTTTGGGAGTGTTTCTTCAGACTAAACCCAGCTAGTGAGAGCTAATAGGTTCGAAACCAATGCCTGATTTTGGAACTTGCTTACAGCTGCCATGAAGAAAAAAAGATGGGAGACTGAAGCATCTTTACATATACAAAGCGCTTTGGTCTGGATTAATGAAAGCTATTGGGTTCTGAGAAAATTTCAATATAGTCGTTTGATTTATGTGAACCAGCTGGCCTTCCATGAAAAAACCTAAAATAATGAAACCAACAAATATTGCAATTAAACAAGTAAACTTTAAGCGAAAACTGGTTCAGCAGCACAATGTAAAATTGCCGGTACCAGAAACAAGTTTTATTAATTGAACTGCACGAAAGGAAAGTGCGAGTGCGGATTTGAGAATATTCGGGTATGTAAGTTTCTGATAAGTTTAAAATCTTAACTGTTACATAACTAACAAAGCAGTTTAGACCCACATACTTTTGTTTCGGGTTGTACTGTGTGGTAATAATCGGCAAGTTCAGGCTGGTTATGAAAAGCAAATGTAATTAATTCGTTTAAAAAATCACTTTTGCAACATGAATTCACGTTGAAGCCGTTAGGAGTAGAATAGTCACACTCCTTTGGATGCCGTTAAATAAAGTGGCTAACGAGTCTTGGAAGTAATTGCTAAAGAATTCGGGTTTTTGTCTTCAATGGGCAGGGTTGGAGTGACAGTCAAAGTCCGCTTTTTCAGATCAACCTTTGCTTAGCTGGAGAAGATTAAAAAATGGCAAAATTTCTTCAAGCTTCTTCCCATAGAGTTGAAGTTAATTTTAAGTCTTTGATGGCTTTCTTTGCTGGCAACTGACTTCGGTATCGCAATTTTTCCGTGATCAGCAAATCTTCGCATTTTCATTTCCTAATCCGTTGTAGCTTCAACTGAAATATGTACCTCCGCCTAAATCGTGCAGACATGTGAGTGCACTTACGATTTCATTGATTTCTTGCGACCTCTTAGGGATTCCAGTGATGGCACGTGCTGAAGAAGGTGAAGCTCTAGGTGAAGCAGTTGAAGTCACGACCCGTTTTTTCCGTGCTGCTGATCTTCGGGGTCACGGTAAGGCTCTTCAATGAAGGTTTCGTCGGTCTCAGTTCACCCTAGGGTAAAATTGCAAAAAATGAAGAACGGGGCGCGTAATTTGAAGGAGTTGAGGAATAATTAATGGCAAAAAGTGTCAAAACAATAAGTGCTGATTAGCATTCAAGTTCTTGATGGTTCAACAGCTTGATAGCCTTCAAAGTGTTCAAATCTTACTCTTCCTTTTAGCAACTGATGGTAAACTTAGAATTGGAAGGTATTTTTGATCATACAAAATGCAGTTTTTTAGTGAAAGTTTGAAACTATAAATTCTAGAGGTCTGCAGCGTACAGGATGTTGAGAAAAGTGCTGCAAGTTTTACAATTTGAGCTCCTAACAGAAGACAGACCACTCTACAGGTTCAGGAAAGATCAAGATCAATAATTGGAAAACTATGAATTGTTTTGCAAAATTTTATAAACTTTTTCAACGCGGAGTTCAAAGCTTTTTGTAATATACAAAATGTTCAAAAAACTACAGGCAATTTGCCACTAAAAGCACTTAACACTGAAGAGTGCGCTCTAAAGATACAGGAAATATCAACAATAAGAACATTAATAGAAGATTTTGAAAATTTGATTAAAGTTTTCAAAACAGAGTCCAAAGCTGGGTGTAAAATAAAATATATTGAGAAAAGTGCAGGAAATTTTCTACTGAAGACACTTAACACAGAACATCCCGCTCTTAAGGTCGAGGAAAGGTCAAGAATTAGAGCCTTAACTAAAATTTTTTAATTATTTTCGAAAAATTGATTAAAGTTTTCAAAGCCGAATTCAAAGCTATTTATAAAAACCAGATGTTGAAAAAACTGCCGGAAAATTGTCACTAAGGCACTTAACACACAAAAGTCCGCTCTTAAGGTCGAGGAAAGATGAAGATGAGATTAGAACCTTCAAGTTCAAAGTTCAAAGCTGTTTGTAAAATACATGATGTTGGGAAAACTGCATCCCGCTTTTGAGGTCTAGAAAAGGTCTAGAATTAGAGCCCCAATTGAAGATTTTGAATTTTTTGAAAATTTGATTAAAATTTTCAAAGCTGAGTTCAAAGCATTTTGTAATACACAGAGCGTTGAAAAACTGAAGGAAAAGTGTCATTAAAAGCACTTAACACATGACAGTCCGCTCTTAAAGTCGAGGAAATATTAATAATTAGACCCTTAATTGCAGATTTTCAAAAATTTATTAACGATTTCACTGCTGAGTTCAAAGCTGTTTGTAAAATACCGGATGTTAAAAAAACTGCTGGAAAATTGCCAATAAATGCACTTAAGACACAACAGTCCACTCTAAAGGTCGAGAAACTCCAGAAATTGGAGCCTTGGCTCAATGGCTTTTGAAAATTTTATTCACATTTGCATTCGGTTTCAATTCAAAAAAGAAAAACCTCCCTAAAACGAACACAGTAAGAGGCAAACTGATGGCTTAAAAAAGTCATCCTGTATATATCAGCTTCCGGCTAAATTTCCCATCCGCATAATCGCGAAAGTAAAAGCTTCGAGAGCTTGAAATTGGCATTTGTGTAGCTTAAATTAATTACGACTGAGCAATTTTCTACAGCTAAAAATCGATTTCCGCTCTAGTATTTAGGCCTAAGGAAATCGATTGAAAAGCAGTTGCACAAGATAAGAAATTAATAAAACCATAATGAGGAAAGAATATTATTCAAATAGCCAAATTTTATGTTGATATTACGTTAGCCGATGATTTCTTGTTCCATTTAACGGTGGTTTAGAACCGTTAATAATTTTTAGACAATTTAAGAAACAATTACATCTGTTGCATTAGCAACTTGAGGCCGGATTCGGACCAGTTTAAGCGCCGGCTTTTCAAACGTCGATTGAAACGACCGAACGAAAATGTGATTGAATCGCAACCATTGCCATCAATTTTGCGTGTCGAATGATGAGAAAGTACCGGATGGCAGAATCGATTTACGCCAAACAATAAAGTTCAAATGCAATTTAATCGGCATTACCTAACGCAACATGAGGAGAGTCTGAGACAATGCTTTCTTTCTTTGGTGTATTCGTTGGTTCCCAAGACCGTGACCGAGAAAACCCGCTGAAGACGGTAACAATGAATGGGCCATTGACATCTTTAGGTCGATTTTACTAGGCTGGTTCAAGGACGCCAGGAATTATTTAAATATAGTATTAATAAAAACGCAACAAACTTACCTTAGATTTCTTGGCCTGAATCAACGCCTTGAATGGTTCAGGGTAGTTGTCCTCCTCACCAACATCCTCTTCTGAACTCCTACTCTTTTCCGGCAGGTTCAATTCAACCTTTTTGTTTCCTCTCGACAGCATCTCTGCTGCTTTAGCCTTTGAAACCTTCTTCCTCCTTGTTATGGTGCTTTTGGAAATGACCTGATTCACTTCCGAAACCACTGATTCTTTGATTCTTGGCGATGCCTTTACTCGGGTTGTGATTTCAGGGGTTGTTGAAGAAACTGTTGAAGATGATTTAGGCGCTTCAGTAGAAGAAGCTACACGAGTGCTCAATCGAGCTCTACCAGTACTCGCTTCGACTGTTTCAATCCTTGTAACAGTTACTCGGGAAAATGCGCTGGTTGTGGGTTTTTCCACAAATTTCACATCATTCTCCGTTGCACTCACATGCATGTGATCCACGCTGCTTCTCCTACTGATGCTAGATCTGGCTCTACCTCTAGATCGGGTTGAAACCAGTGGTTTGGCTTCGCGCTCAAACAACGGAAGCACCTCCAGCTTGGTTTCGTCGATTATTGGAGGAGAAATTGGGAATCGACTTCTCGATCTGAAACTCTCTTTCTGTGGCTTCTTTTCAACCGCTGGTTTAGCTGTTGTGGTGGAAGAACTTGGTGTTTCAGGCGGCTCGGTGCTGCGAGACTTTTCGCCATAAAACACCGTGGTGTCTTCGACGGTTGCTTCCAAACGAGTAGGGCTTCTACTTCTTGATAAGAGCGCCTCTTGAGGTTGAGTAGTGAACCTGCTTTGGCCCCCTTTTCGCCTTACTGGGGCTTCAACTAAAGCGCCTTCTCGCCTGGTAGCTGATCTGTCCCGAGAGCTGGCTCTGTCTTCAGTGGTCGCCCTTCTGCTGCCTTCATCACTGCTGCCCCTCCTTCTACTACCAGTTGGTTTGCTATTGGGCGTGTCCGTTGGACGTCTCTGTTCAGCAAGTCTTCCTGTAGATCGACTGGGCGATGCAGCAGGGGCTTCAGTTCTAGACCTTGCACGTCCTCGACTTGCCTTTTCCCCCACAGTTATTCGTTCGACTGAACTAAGATCGGAAGTAGTGGCTCTTCTTCCAGAGCTTCTACTTCTTATAGTTGTGGATTCAGGTGTTAAGTCTAGAGGCACGCGTTCGAATTTGCTGTCGATTTTCCTACCTGGGCGCGACCTGGAAGTGGCGGCCTCAAACTGCTCGACTGTGGCAACTGAAGGGCCTCGAAAGCTGCTCTCTGCTTCTATTGAGTCTTCAAGTTTCCTCCTGCTAGAGCGAGGTCTGGATGAGAATGTTTCCCCGCTGGGCGGTGAAGGTCTTCTATTAGTGGTCACTCTGGATCTGAGTCTTGGAGCTGGTGAGTATTCAACTACGCTCGGCTTGGGGGATGGCCTGCGCCCTTTAGAGGCTGCTCTGTTTGGCTGCGCTGTTGTCGACTTCAAGGTGGAGGTTTCTTCACTGAAAACCTCTCCAGATTCCTCCTGCAGCTGCTGTGTTTCACTTGATATTTCCAACGGCTGCGTTTCTGTAACTAGTTCAACTGGATCGCTTAGTCCATGCACTGGTTCTGGTTCCTCGACTGCAACTCGAACGTTTTCTTCAACTGCAGGCCTAGCCTCGACTGGTTTTGCTCTGGCTCCGTTTCTAGATCGGGAGGGCGCAAGTCGTTCTGAGCTTGCTCTAGGGGATGGAACAGGAGCAGAGCTACGCAAGTCTTCTCTGGTTAGAATCGGGACTTCTGAGCGGAGCACAGTAGCTCGCTGAGGAATGTTGCTTTTGCCTGCAAAAGAAGCCTGAGCACTCCTAGAGGCGGCAGCCAAAGACCGAATGGTGCTTCCAAAGTTGGTTAGCAAGTATTCTTCATCCACTACAGGAGTCGTCGTTTTAGGCGGAAGAGTCTGTCCTCTAGATTGCAGAATTGCTCTAGCAGTACTTCCAAATCCTAGTTCATCCACTGGCAGTAGCTCTTCAACTGCAGGAGTCACCGCTGCTGAAGACACTTCTACTGCAGGTCTTCGACTGGGGGCTTCAAATCGACTTTCCGTTAAAACCCTGGATTTGCTTTGTCGTCTGAAAGAATCTATTGGAGAATCGTTGTTGATTTCTTCCACTTCATAGGATCTGGGCGCTTCTGTAGGGCGGGCACGCCGTTCAGCTGCAACTTTGGGATTATTCGAATGGATTCTTGTTCTGGTGGAAGCTCGTCTGTTGGCGCTGGCTGGGGTCGATTGATCTGCAAGAATTTCGGACGCAGAAAAGCGCGCTCTGCCTCGCGTTCGACTTGGCGCTGGTTCTTCATTCTGAAACGGAAAAATTCAACGATTAAATCGGCGGGTTTGCTACAACTCTATCAATCTAGAACGTTGTTAAACCGCGAAATTGGCAAAAAAGTGTCGATATCCTGTGCAAATATCGTGGCTGGGTCCAATGCAGGTCTCGTACATGCGTCTACAAATTGTTTGGGTGTTTGCCTAATAGTGAAAGTATCAAAATCTGTATCGGTTAACGATTTTATCTGGGTTCCAGCTAGAATGGTTTAGTGAAAAACTATCGATATAGTCAATAGCGACAGTTGGGGGGGTTCTGTTAACCTTGGGGTGTTTAGCAAATGTTGTCAATCTGTGTGGGAGAAGTAGAATGAACAGGCCGTCCTATTGGAGCTTTTTTATTTAAAGCCGCGGGCTCTTGGCCAATCTCTTCTGGGTCCCAATTCTCGAGTTCAAGAGAACGGGCACGATCACATCACTGATGTAATCGCTCCTCTCCTCAGCCCTTAAACAGTGAACCCCAAAAAACAGTCGAGAAACTTTGTTACATCGATTGCCTTCATACTTAAGGTTGGTTTAGAACGATCTTCAAATTAGCAACTAGCAGGATTTATATTTGTTTAGTACGTGATTAAATTGTTTAAAGTTGGTACTTTTCGTGATTTGGACCGAGACCACGAAGACAACTGCTCGAACTAGCTAAACGATTGATCAACTTACCTCATGATATAATAATTAATCAAATACCCATTTACTTGTTCGTTTTACATAATCTTCCTTGATTAACTCGTTTGACTGTCAGAACCGCAACGATTTTCTTGATTGCCACAGCGCAATTATTGCAAGAGACTCGATTTACATGCAGTGCCATAAAAAAATTGATACAATATTGCAGAGCCTTGAACCCAGTACCATTAGCTTGTCATGGAGCTGTAATCGCAAAATATTGTGAAAACTGGGCTAGTTAGTATATTCACTTGGTGATTAATTGACATTATCTTTTAGCTCACTGTTAGCAGCATTTTTAAGCTAATGGTGCTCTAAATTTTTACCGAAATAACACCTGAAGTAGCTAATGAAGACGTAAATCAACCGTTTGAAAAAATCCTTGGCTCTCAATGTAAAACCTCCATCTATTTCCTTTCTTATTCAACATTATTTGTGCTCTACTAGCTGGTAAGACAATAGGAAGTCGAATAAAACTGGCTCAAATTATGAGCGGTTTTGCGCTTTGTTGGAATATAAATAGCGTTATTAAATAAAGTAAAAACAAGCGATAATGTATTTACTTATAGCGTGCGCCTACTTCTATAAAGCTGCCACGCAAGAAGTTGGAAGCATGATTTCATTACGCGATCATTTTTCGTAATCACTGTCGATTCCATAACTATCGAGATTCATGCAGAATGCGTTGATTTTTTCCAACCAGGTTTTTTTCAATGAAAATTAAACCCGGACTTTCAATCCGGTCATTTTGATCTTATTAAAATTTAATTAAACCAGAGTAGTAGCTTAAAGGACAGAAGTCAACCTTGATGGCTTCTGGCTTGCAAGTACGAGAACAATCGATATAGATCACGTGCAGGTTTCACAAACAAGGTTTTTTTGGTGTTACTGAAATTTTATTCCCAGTCCAGGTCGAACATTTTTTAACCCCGAAATCATTGCTTTCCTAAAAAAATGTTCAAAAAAACTAGCAAAATCATGACGAAATTTTAGTAGCAACTCAAATGTTCTACTGTTGTTCACAGTCCCGAAGTTTGGTTGCAAGAATTCAATTCATTTTTAAGGAAACAAATTCCGAGCTTATCACGTACCAAATGCGATAAGTATTTTCAGTGGAATGTAGCATTCGCATTATGTAATGTTCGACTTGACACCAATAAGGTGTGCTTAATAGAAAAAAGGAGTTGCAAGAAGGCGTTTTACAGTTGGTGGCCGCCTAAATTCCCTGATTTAACGCCTATTGATTTTTTTAATGAAAAATGTTGTTGGCCAGTCAGTTTAGTCGATTCGAGGTTGGAAACCAAATGAATGGTTTGAGAAAGGGAGTTCACATTTTAGGTGTTATTGTAAATAAAAATCTCTTTTCAATTTTTTATTTCACTCTCAGTTCTTTCGTGTATTAGTTTTCTTTTCACTATTGGACATTCTTTCTTTCTGAAGTTGCTAAGATTGAAATCTGCTCGGCTTCAGATGAAAAATTAAACTGTCGATAAAAAAGATACTTTAACCGCCTTAAAATGCTGCCAATTTCCTGTCCAAAAATGCAATTATTTGCCAATTTTCTGCAATTAACTGGTTGTTTTGAAGCATTTGTAGATTACACTTAAGTGATATGAAATTGGGAAACAATTAGTTAACTTGAAGAAAATTGTTAAATAAATATAATTAAATATAAATATAATTGAACTTTAAATATGTTTCCGAGCATTTTTTATTTCTTTTTTCATTTCCAATTTCTGAAACCTGCTGCTCTCTTTTATTCGATCTACTCATGCTTTGAGCTAATAAAAAGGCGATTTTTTTGTGTGTCAGCTAAATAGTATATTACGGTACAAGAGACGGATTTCCACTGGACATCGAGGCCAGCGAGAGTGAGCAGGAGCTCAAGGAGCTGGGCATCATCCACATGGTGAGCCGGAGGTCCAAGGAGAGACTGTCCTTGGTTCTGGTGAAGACAGCCACAAGGACATCTGGAATATATCCAGACTGTTCAACCTCTTGATCAAGCTGGAATCGAAACGTAAGTCCCAAGGACCTGGACAATATTTCAGGTGTCAGCGACACGGACACTCCCAGCACCATTGCACCCAGCCGGTGAGATGCGTGAAATGTGGTGAAGGCCACAAAAGCGCAGATTGCCAGCTACCCCGGCCAGGCGAAGAGGAGGTCCGCAGTTGCAAGTGCGCGCTATGTGGCACCCAAGGGCACCCAGCCAGCTGGAGGGGATGCCCCATGAACCCCAAGAGGAATAATCCGGTCGTCCGCAAGGAGGACAGGAAAACAACCCCAAGGAAGACCACCGCTCTCAACACAAGAACAAGTAGCAGAAATTTACAGGGGAAACCTTAGAAGCCATTGTCCAGGCGGTAATGTCCCGACTCCATGCCTAAACGTCCTGATAGTTTCATAGTAGCGTCTTAGAATATCAATGGGCTAAGGACTCGCCATCCAGAACTGGACGAAGGAAACTAAGGTTGCAAGTAATATTAAGATTAATATACAAGATTATATGGTTTACAGGCCCGACGATAGCACCCAACGTGGAGGAGCGGCCCTCCTCATTAGGAATGACATCGACCACCACAGCATAGGAGTAGAGGACACCGACATACACGCCATCAGCGTGCACGTCAACACCTCCAAAGGGCCAGTAATTGTTACTTCCGTTTACAGAACCCCTCAGGAAGCCCTAAACCTGCTGGACCTCCAGACAATGTTAGGGAACAACCAAGCATGGCTGTTGATAGGTGACCTACACTGCAAAAACACGGAGTGGAATAGAACGCGTACCTGCAGTAAAGGTCGACTGTTAGCAGAAGCAGTAGATGCCCAAAGTGGAGTAATCCTGGGCCCAGAGATCCGGACAAGGATCCCGACAGGATCGGGGGCTCCTCAAGTGTTGGATATCGCCATCATCAAGAACATGATGCAACCGGCCAGCATCAAGACTATAGAAGAGGGAACCTCCGATCACAACCCAATTTAGCTGTGCTGTGCTCACGAAGAAAGGATACGACTGCGCACGACTAGAACCACAACCACCGGGGAAAAGTCCAAAGAGCTTACACACTCACTAATCGAAATTCCGCAGGTGGAGGATGAGGAGGGTGTGGAGCAAGCAGCAAAAAGTCTGGAAACAGCGATCCAGCAGGCACACGACAGAAGCTCGGTGACTACGGAATTGCAGGTAATTCGTGCAGTACTCCCGGTTACCATATGCAGAAAAATCACCAACCATAGAAGGCTACGCAGGACATTCCGCAGGCACCCTATGGAAGAAAACCGTTCCGGAAGCCTGACGGCACCATAGAAACCGGAAATGGGAAAACCGTTTAAGAGAGCTAAATCCTGAGGACCAAAGCATAGAGTATGTAAAAGGCCCTAGGAAGTGAAGGTACCAAGATTGCAGCTCTCCACGGAACTCAAGGTCTGGTATTTACAGATGAAGAGCTTGAAGTTGGCAGTGGCGGGCCTTCGACTTTCGTCTCGCGTACCGTATAAAATTTTTCTTGATCCTCGGTGGGAACTAGCCGGAAAAAGTATAAGGTTTTGAAAAAAACAGCTTTGAAAATGTTGTCAAAACAGTGAAGTGAAGGTACCAAGATTCGAGCTCTTCACAGAACTCAAGATCTGGTATTTACAGATGGCGGCAAACCTGAAGAGTTTGCGGAAGCAATCGAGAGTCAGGCCAGGGAAAACCACCACCCAAACGATGACTTACACCACGATTCAACTGTCAGAAGATCGGTCAGGATGCTTCGGAGTGAAAAGCCAGGCAGCCACATCCCTTAACCGAAGCTAAGAAAGCCCCTGGGAAAGATGGAATCACCAACAAAATGCTGAAGAACCTGCCTAGACAGGGACTGGTAGCTGTAACTAACTTTATTAATGCCATTTTCAGGACTGGTATGTTGAACCCAAGCATCTGGAAGCACTCGGAAGTCACCGTGATCCCGAAGTCTAAGAAAAACAGGACTTTCCCCCAAAACTGCAGGCCCAATCTATAGAGACCTGGAGTGGAAGCCGCTACGAGAGTTTCTCACAAGGAAAGCGGCAGCGGACCTTGAGAAAGCTGGATGGCCCTCCAACGAACAGCTGCGAAACCTAGTGAACCACACATCTGGATCTGGAGGCGAGGCAAAAAAGGCCTAGACACCAGCTGGCTCACGAGGGCACCAGATAGAAAACAGCGTAAGTTGTAAGTGTGATAAGTAACGTTAGAGTGCATGTAGTACGATAAGTAGCAATGCCTGTAGAAGTTCGAACGTGTTAAATTAATAAGATACAAGTTTTAAAGGAAACAAGTTTTTTAGTTGGGAGGAATACAACACTATCCAGGGTCTTCATCAGGTCTTCATCGGGAGAACACTGGGTGTCTTCGTGAAGATTTTTTATTCGTCCAGCCGCCGGGCAAACAAAAAAAATACAATAGACGAAAGTCAAAGTTTTGCCATTGCTTGAAGTTGACAGTCATGCACGCTCATCAGTCCCAAAAGATTTATCAACGAAATTTGCCTTTGATAGTTACCGAGTCAGAAAGGTGCATGGCGAAAGCTATTGTAATGGGTAAAAGTGGTGCTTTCGCCATCGAAAACAGTTGCAAAAGTACGTACTTTCCCACCAGGGGATCAAGAAAAAGAGCATTCTTTAATTAAGAAAATTAATTGAAAGTGCCGTTGTGGAGAATTAGTTAACATTTTTCAAATAAAATATCAAAGGTATCTCATAAATAAGCTGAACAGAAAGCTGAGTTTTAAGACTTTCAAGTCCTTTTGTGTCAGCAAATTCAATAAAAAGTCGTCCTGTGTCGAGGCAAATACACACGGAAATTCTAGTGGAAAAGCGAAACCTAATTTCTTTAGAAGCCCGGTGTTTTTGTGGAAAACAGGCTTTTATCCAAAAGAATTCACTCATTTTTCTTCTGCTTTCGTTGAAGTATTTGGCTGCAAACTAGGAAAATCAGTTTTTTTAACCATTCAATCGTAAACTACTATTTGGACCGAAATACTAGAAATTATGGGCTGATTTCACAAAAGGATTCGTTGATTGCACGTTGCACACAAAAAGCCGTTATTATCACCAAACCGACAATAATTCGGTATGAAAAAAGAGTCGTCATGCCTTCAATTGCGTCCACAGAAGCGAATCCTTCTAAACAATCGACCACTAAATCTTATAATCAAGTCCCATCTAGTTGAAAAGTGCCATTGATTAAGTTTTGGATTTTCTTTCAATAAAGTGCGCTTAAATTCGGCTTTCACTATCGGAAAAGCTTTCTAAATTGGAAGTTGTTTTTTCCTCCAAACGATCAGGAAGAGAAATTTCAATTCGTTTTTGGAAAACTGCAGTTGAACAAAAGAATTTGAGAAAATTGCCTGCAATTTTCCGCCACGTTTCAATTGATAGAAACAGCTACTAAACAATTCGATTTTAATTGGACCATATTGTGAAAACAATTTTTTTATCATGATTTCTACCGAGAATATGCACCAGATTACCATTTATTCAAAGTAGGCACATTTATTATTCAGGAAAAAATAGATAGCGTGAACTCTGAAGGACGACTGGCCATATAATAACACTCTTGTATCGTTCTGAAGGAGTAATGTGAAAGGCTTGGACTCAAATGGCACAGCTTTACAATGTTCAATCAAAGCTTTATTTAATAATTAAGATCGTTGGCATTTAGGATGCAAAAAGCAACAGTTTCCTCTTCACTTTCATATAGTGATAGTCTTATGGTATTTTCATCCAGTGAATGGGCATATATTCAGAGTTTTATTGCTATTATTATGCAATAACGCTGAAAAATTGCTAAAGATTGTTTAAATCTAGATGCTATGGACTTTGGCTGATTATCTAGTGAGGAAGACAATGTGCAAAATTTGGAATCATTGTATTGAATTGTAAGTTTTCAAGTATACAAAACGTAATTTTCCTCAAATATCTAATCAAATCTGATTGCGTAAATCAAATATTTATTGTCCAGTCAGTGAAATCAATCAAAGTTGAACGTTTACAGATCAAAAATGAGCGAAAAAACGCGAAATTACGAAATTGCTTTCACTATCGAGAAATAAATTCTTGCCTGAATACCGTCTGCGGTTGGAATTGGAACGATTTTTAAGTGCCAGCCAGCCATTATCGCTGATGAATCTATTCAATCAATGTTTTGAGTAGTTTGAGGAAACGTCTTTATTGACATAGTGGGTCTCAGTAAATCTTCGCTATTCTTCAGCGTGTCAATAACTCGAGATTATTATTGATCGAAGCCAAACATAGAAATTAGCTCATTGATCTACATGAAAGAACCTGCGGCCATGAAAAACGGCGATAAGCAAATTGCTGAACAGTTTTTCCCAAGGAATTAATAAAGATGGATTAAACGATCTACAATAGAAGCAAAATTCATTAGACGATTGCGCAAAAAGTTCCGTTCGACTAGTTGGTTATTGCATCAATTTGTAACCTTGTCAAGAAAATAATGCACTTTCGTTAAAAGAATTTCTGGGCTTTCGGTCACTTTTTTGCAGCTGCCTTAAAATCAGCAACAACTTTGCTTACTTTCACACGCACTTACATAAGCTATCAAGCAATCTCGATTTTTTCAAAAGATTCGTGACCCAGTCATTAAGCTCAATAATCTCTTTATAAAGCCAGCAGGCATTTAATAGTCTTTTAGGGAATCGTGTGAAAATACAGTCACAGTCAGTAAAAGGTGAAAATTTTCTAATCCTTTATAACTGGTAAAAAGCCATGTCTAAGCACTGAAACAATATTTTTATTGGCTTTCGGCCCCCCCCAAATTATTTGACTTTATTGCGCAATTTTGACAACTTTTTTTGTTTTTTCAGTTGTTTGAAATTGGAAGCTGGAAGTTTTCGAACCCAAATAAATTCATGCATCGACTCATTCTTCGACTTTCATGTGCCAAAGATATCGTAGTGCGCCAGCCCAGCTTCAAATACATTCTCATGCATGAACTGAAGCCAAAATTCTAAAAAACCTTCTTATTTTTTCGCCCAAAAATGATGCTCAGGGGATTTAGGAAAGGAATTAAGAAAATTAAATTTGACCCCTTGAAGCACCTAAGAAGGGAAGTGTAAAAGAAAATTGGACACCACAATGGTAGGAGGATATTAAAGACACATGCACAAAGCAAAATTCTTAAAATAAAACACTTAATAAATTTAAAAAAAACCGTTAAGAATTCGCTACCTGGAAGCGTAAGAACAAGAACACAATTCTAAAAACCTCCCATGTTTTAAAGGGCCTGATTAAACCAAACGGGAAAATCCTGCGGATTTGCTATCCATGAACTGGTGCAGAGGGTAGAAACCTCACTAGGGCGCAAAGGAATTGCTCTGGCGGCTTTTCTGGACAGAGAGGAAGCCTTTGACAATCCCTCTTTTCAGACAATAGTCAGAGCGATGAAAAATCGTGGAGTGGAGCCTTCAATATGAGAATGGATCCAAAACATGCGGAGCTACAGGACAGTTACCGTCGCACTCAATGAAGTCAGCTTGGAAGCGAGGGTTGCCGGCGGGTGTCCGCAGGGAGTTATGTCGCCTCTGCTGTGGGGCCTAGTGGTGAACCGGCTCCTGTTGTCTCTTGATGGGAGGGGTTTCTATGCGCTGGGATATACGGATGACATGTCCATTGTTGTGCAGTGTAACACGGAAGGGCTGAAAATCAGCCCATCCAAAACATCTATATTGCTTTCACAAAGAAAAGAGATCTTGGAGCCCTTAGAACAATGTCTATATATGGGAACACAATACATATGTCCGACACTGTTAAATATCTTGGGGTAACCCTGGATAAGAAACTGCTGTTTAAAGAACATGTGGAACAGAAAACAAACAAGGCGATCAGGGTTTTATGGACCCGCCAACGCAGTTTTGGAAATACATGGGAACAAGAAGAGGGCTGAACACGTCGAACCCATGGGATTGAAAGCTGATCGAATTAAAACTCTAAGCATTTCGGTACTTTTCACAACTTATGTTCTGGATGAGGGGCGAGATGGTGGAGCGACTCCATCAGCTATCACAGGGGACTCCGTATGGTAAACGAAAGGCACAAAAACAGCATCGGGCACAGACGCTGGTATAGTCGAAAGAGGAACAACCTGGGAAAGGATTACCTTGAAACTGGGTACAATCACGAAAGCTTTTCAAGCAAGCTTACCAGCGATAACAAATTGCGCCCGGAAAATGAGGAAAAGAGCCTACACACGTAAGCATATTACCATCGTAACCGGAGATGAAGCCGCAATAAAGACACTTGAATCGTACACACATCAGGTCACAATGTGTGCTAGATTGTGTAAAAGAACTTGCGACCCTGGCTGGGAACTCAAACAGAGTAAAACTCACTTGGGCAACTGGGACAAACAGGAGCAAAGGAAACGAGATTGCTGCGGAACTTGCTAAGGCAGGGGCCGAGCAACCATTGACCAACCAAGAACCTGATTGTGGAGTATCTCAAGCCCAAGTTAGGGCGGGAGTTGGACAATGCATCTTGGAAGAACATAGAAAGTACTGGCAGGAGACACCGCGACTCCTAACCGCAAGGGAGTTGGTGGGACCTCCACAACCAGTGCGTAAAAACGCACTGCTAGATCTCAGCAGGCAAAAAATAAGGAGGATAGTGGCGTTTTTAACAGGACTTGCCCCTTGCAAAAACACCTCTCAGGGGGGACTCAGCGATCAACCGACCTGCAAGGGGTGCGAATTAGAGGACGAAACTACTCTACATATTATGTCTCACTCCACGTCATATGCAACAGGTAGACGAAGACTCCTGGGAGGAGATGAAGTTCTACCAGACCAGGCATGACGTATCCCCCTCAAGATTCTTCTGGAATTCATTGAATGCACAGGGATAATGAGGCAGTAAAATACGAAGGCACAATGGGACAGAAATGACCGCCCTGCTAGGCCAAACACCACTTCGGAGGTGAGGACGGGTTTTAGTGGGTAAACAGCTAAGTTGGAGTCCCACACAACCCAGAGCTCCAGAGCATCAGCTCTGGATGTGCGTAAGAGAGCATTTCCCAAACCTCACCGGAAAGGAAAAAAATGGCCTGATAAAAAGCCTAACTGCATCTGTATATGGAACCTTGCAAAAATATCCTTGAAATTTGAACCGAATACAGCTGATATTGGGGATTTCGAAAAAGCTTCTGATTTGATCCAATCAGTCAAGGAAACATTCTAAAAGCTATTGGCGCTCGGTTGAATGGAAAGGGATAATAAAACACAGATTAAAACATTAATTTCTGAAGACGAAAGTGTTCAGAGCGGCTTTTTTTCGTGCTATTTTCCATTAAAAGTTTAGTGGCAGTTTGTCAGGCAGCAAAGCAACCTTGCTTGAATTAACCAGTTTTTTCAGCTGGTTTCTTGGCTTTAAATTTCAGATTTGGCAACGAAAAGACCTGATTTCATTATGTGCCAAATCCAAGTGCATCTTTTCAGCCTTTCACCATTCAATTGATATTTACCTTGATGAACTCTTCGCATTATGCACCGATGTTTATTGGACTAATTTAATAAATAAAATAGAAATTCTGTGTATTGATTACGGGCAATTTTACAAGGCCGAACAATTACTCGAAATATGTGTGGTGCACGAGTAAACGGTTGTTGGTAAATGGCCTTTCATTTTGTGTCTTTCCTATTTTGCCTTCGGACTTTGCGTTCGATCGCACTGTTTCGCTGAGTCTGACCAGTAAAACTGTTCAATTTCCCGTCGAATCGCCATAATATCCGTAAATGTGCGTGTAATGAACTTTATGCAATCGGCTGATGCAAAAAAAATTAAAACGGTGAAATTATCCAAAATTATCATGTTCAATTAAAGACCAAAGTGGAAAATCAAGCTATGCAATAGCCAATTACCGAAATTGATAATTGGCCTTTTTGCATAATTCCAGTTTATCTTTTAATTTGCGTGCTAATAAATAGGTTTTCAATTAGCGAGATCTTGTTGCAAATGAAGACAGTTTAAGAACGAAGGCTTCCATATGAAAGAGTCCAGTATCGCGATTGAAAAAAATCAGCAATTACCGTATTAAATGCAGGATATAATGCCTGCAAGGCCATTCCCCATATAACCCTGCACTTAATTAAAAAGCTTACATATCCAGTTTTATATATCAGATTTAAATAATTGCTCTTTTCTAAATATTTCCCAACTTAATGAGGCAGCCACGAAGAACCAACTGAGCGCAAAGAAACGATGTCCTTCTGATAAAGCAGCAAGATAAATATGAAATTTGCAAGGTTGATTTTTTCATCGAATCGAAGAAATTCGCTCCAAAGCAGCCACAAATGATTTACCGTATTAATTTATACATATCGAGCCAACTAATTGCCTGAATGGCATTGCTCAAGTGGGTATAAAACTAGCATTTTTACCGATCTACTAACAGTATAATCTTGCCACAAAAATCCTGGCTTCAGAGTGACAAGGTTGTGTTTTCTTTAGGATTATATGGAAAACTATGTTAAAAATTTCGGTTTGGAGAGTTTACGACCACTTGGTTGCGAACTGTTTCAGATTGTTTCGAGAAACTTCAAGTTATAAACGATTTTCATCAAAGGGAGCGAAGAATCCAACGAACTCACGCATAAGGCTGGAAAGAAAATTTGTCAGTTGTGTCTATTTGTGAACTTGTTGGATTCTTCGCTTCTTCATAATGAAACTCGTGTAGAATTTGAGGGACTTTGAGCAATTTGAGGTTTTTGCAACCGCGAGTAACAACGAGCTCAGAAATGGACACGCTAACCACCCCTGATTAAAAAAAAGGGACAATCGAATATTTATCAATATTTTCAATACAATTACGAGACTTTTGTTGTGGTTATTCGGTAAAGAACCTGAACAAAATGTGTTAAGTTTGTCTTTTATTCCCTTTTGTTATACAATATTCGGTCAATCCTTTCTCATCTTTTTACAGGAATTTGGTTCGTTTTCTATAGATTTTTGTCAATCGCAACTTTCGTCTTGGCTTTATCATCCATTTTTTTCTGTTTTGAGCATTTCGGTTCTTTTTTCAGATGCCACGTTTTCTTTTGGTTTTTCTTCACAGCCTTTAGCGTATATTCTGGATTTTTGCTCCTTTTTTCCTCATTTGACTTGACATAATCACATTGCTGTTGACGTATTTGTTCTCTGAACAAGCTAATAATTGCTAGTTTATGCTTCAAAGAAGAAGCTTGATTCTTTTTCGTAGATCAGATCTTAGATCTTTTTTATTATTAAAAAAAATATATGAAGATTAACATTTTTCGTTCATTTTCTGCACATTTCAATCAATCGCACTCTTTATTTTCACGTTTTGAACTTTGTGTTTGATTTTTGAAACAATGTATTTCATTCTCGATGTTCCTCGCCGCTTTTTTCAAATAATCTGAATTTTTATTCTTCTTTTTCCCTCATTTGATGCCTTTTTATCATTATTTCAATTTTAAGCGAGTGATTTTTAACACAGGAGTATTTTTTAAAGCCTTTTTATTCAATCTCTGCAAATTTAGGTCAATCGCAATCTTCATCTCTTGCTTTACCATTTAACATTCTCGTGTTGAGCATTGCGCTTGTTTTTGCAAATAATCGACTTCCTTCTCCCTTTTCTTCAAAACTTTTTGCCAATATTTTGCTTCTTTTTTGGTCAGAGTTTGTCAATTATTTCATGAAAATCGGCTCAGTTTTCACGAAGTGGTTTTGTATAGAACATTAGCAAAGCTAGATAGTTTGCTAAGTGTGTTTTTCAATTATTTTCTTCTGTGTTATAAGTTTTCAATAGTTTTTTGACAACCTCAAACTCTACATGATTTTCATTACAAGGGACTGAACTCAGAAATTGAGCATATACTATAAATTAATCCGCTCTTCTGATTCAAGAGGAGGACATAACAGACAGGGGATAGTCTAGGGATAAGAAAAAATGTCAAAATCCAGATCACAAAAAAATCTAGTATTAGCACTGTGGGGGGACCTGATGGGCCCAGTGAGTAGGCATTAAAGGCCCTTTTCGTCATTCCCCCTCCATTCATCCCCACCTTACCACTCCTGATCTCGACCAGGCGTCCAGTCTCCTTGACAAAGGCAAGGATCCGTCTCCACTCCCCGGAAGACAATTCGATGCGGGAGAGTGCGAGACCCCAAGAAGGCGCGTCCTAGTACACGACCAACGATGGCAGACTCCTAACAGGTGGTATGATGTTTCCTCCGCCATTCCACATTGTGGACATACGGGGATATCACCAATTCCTAGTAGGTGTAGGTGTCTGTTCAGACCACAGTGGCCTGTCATGACACCAACCAGAGTTCTCAGGGCCCAGCGACTCCTTGACATCAACCATTTGTATGTTGCCTTGACACGACTTGGGTTTCCAATCAACTCTTTGGCTTGTCTACACCCTTACGCCTTTCTCCACATCTCTGTGGTGCCTCTAAGAGCCCAGTCACTTATAGCGCTTGCTGCCTGTCGGTTATTTAACCCTATGTGAGGTTCGGCAGTTATTGGGCTCTCAGCCTAAATCAACACCAGGTTTACTTGTTTCTGTTCTGCCACTTTGTTCAGGGCATCCCAGCAATCCTGGATCAGTCTACCGCCCATCTTAACACTTGAGAATTCCATTCCAACTTTATTTTGTTGGGATTTCCACCTTAAATTTCCTTTCGAACCTAAATCCGCTGACAGGTGGGACCACCTTTGCACCTAGGATTGGAAGATCCCGACGCATGACGGTCCCTATTTTTGTATGTCCCTGACGTGGGTGGTTGTCATGCCTTGTAGAGCTGCATCATATCCTCTGTAGCTCCGCAGGAGGATGTATAATGCTATACTAGGTGTCGTCCTCTTTGCACCGGTCATCGCTAGTCAGGCCAGTCTTTGCAGACCCGCCAGTTTCCGGGCTATGCACGCCTTCTCCACCGCCGGCCATCTGACCCCGGAACTATCACAAATCCTCGGTCTTATAACGACAGTGTACAACACGTTGGTGGTGGTTGGCCACATGGTGACGGTAGCCGTTTGCTTAACTTTCTCAACGTGGGGGTTCCACGTGAGTTTAGTGTTTAGGGTCACGCCTAGGTACTCCACCTCTCCCACGAAGGTAAGAGCTTTTCTGTACAACATTGGCGCCCTATAATCCTTTATTTCTCCTCCTTGTAAAGAGCATGATCTCCGTTTTGAAAGGATTAACTGATAATCCGGCATCGGTGCACCATTTCTCTGTCTATAATTCTGCATGCAACCTGCATTATCTCGCAGACAACGCCCAGAAACTTCCCCTTAACGAGGACTAGACCGTCGTCCGCATAGGCTTGCACGTAGTAACCCTCCCGGTCTCACCGCGCCAGGAGCTCATCCATAACGAAACACCACAGGCGGGGGCGAAAGGCACACGCCTTGTGGACAGCTCCCCCGCACCTTGCTCTCCAGCCAGTCGCCACCCAAGACGACGTGGAGGGGGCCTCACGTCGAAAAAGAGGGCCAGTGTCACTTCCTTATCTTGTAGTTGCTGTTCAGCTTTTTGTACCAGGGCATGGAAAGCCGTATCTGTCGACCTTTCATTCCTGTATGTATGCTGGTTACTCTGCAGCGGAGTCCTGATGAGGCCCTCTGGTGTTAGGCACCTGTCTATCTACCATCTTTTCTAACGTTTTCATAAGAAAAGACGTTAAATTTATGGGTCTGAATGATTTGGCTTCGGTGGAGCCCTTTTGACCTGGTTTCGGTGTAAAGACCACTTCCGCTGACGGCCAATCATTAGGGACATTGGACATTAGGACCATTGCCACGCTGGCCCTGAAAATCCTTCCCAGTAACGGCAGTAAGATATCTAGGCCCGACTGCAACGTTTTTGGAATTATCACATCTGGACCTGCAGCTTTATATGGACAAAATTGCGAATCCGCCCATCTGATAGCGTCATCACTGACTACACGTTTGGCCGTAGTCCGGTCCCATTCGTTGGGACAGACCTTGACTTCGGAGCCCCCGGCGCCTCCGTCGCCTGGGAAGTGTTTCGCTAGGAGAAGTTGTAGCTCCTGTGTGTGTGTCTCCTTTTTCGTTCCCATCTAGGTGACATCTTCCTTCTTAAGGGTACCTATATCGTTTTGCGATTTACCTATGTTGAGGATCTTCGCAAGCCGACAGCGACTCGACCTCACCACATTTAAGCCAGCTTGCTCTTTTGGATCTTCTCAGTTCCTTCTCTCCATGCTTTGAGATTTTCATCCAAACCGGCGATATTAAGAAGCTTCTTATGTCGAAAACATCGCATTAAACTCTAATATTTTATACTCTGATTCAATCATTTATTTCTATTTCTCAATGCATAAAAAAGCAATTAAAAAAGCGAGAGTTTAAATTAATCGAAATATGTTCCTATCATAGACGACATCCATCTTAATGATCACATTAACCTTAGCGCATTGTGAAATGAAACCGAAATTTCCAAAATGCAATTTTTCTTCAGCTTTGACTGGGTCGCGGCCGCTATAGAACGATCCAATTATGTAAAGCAGATTTAAATTACAAAATTATGCGCCGTTTTAAGTTTGAAATAAAGAGAAATCGACGAAAAATTAAAATAATTTATACATTCTCAGTTACGCTCTATCTAAAGATGATCTGTATTTAACTAGAACAATTGCGATTAATATCAGCTAGTCAACTGCCAGGTGTTGCGCATTGTGTTGCAAAACAAGGATTCAATGAAAAACTTAAAAAGTCGTTTTTAAAGGAAATCGCAAATAAAGAAAGTGGAATAAACTACATTCTGAAATTAAGTAAAAAAAACCTGTTACTGAACTGGTCGCTCCCTATGTTAATGTTGGGCAAAATACCAAATTTTGGAAAGTTCTTTTTAATAATCATATCGAACTTAGAATGTTGTTTATTGGAGTTATTTTCAGTTATTGGAAGAACAACCTTTCACTAGTGCTAATCACACTCAATTAGCAGAAAGGTGTTAAGCGCAAACTACCACCAAGACGGAAAGTTTCCGTCGCTTTAAACGGTTGGAAATTTGCTCGTTTACAACTCAAACGATTAAAGTTGCTTTCTTCATTGTGGTCATTCATATTGTAACAAGAACATGGCACGTAAAATGCGGTTTTCTCTGGTCATGTAAAACTAATTATTTGAACGTTTCCTCACGTCGATTCATGTGTATAAAAAGTCGGTTTATTTGCCAAAGTACAAATTACATGTCGTGAAATGTAGGTAGCAATTTAAAAGAGAAAGAACCATTGTTGTGCCGTCAATTAGGCCATTTCCCAAAATGTCTTCTTTAATCAAGGATAAAAAAATTGTTATTCTTTCCAATCCATTTTTTCGAATTTAGCTCCTAATATGAGTGCAACAAGGCAGCTGCTCTAATGCATGTGCTAGAAAAAGATCTAATCCCAATCTCCAATATCCACCTTAAAGGCGTGGCTTCGATTTGCAATTAAAACTTTAAACTGCAACATTCTGCATGCGTTTTTGTCTGTTGTTTATTGGTAATTTTTGCATTGACATTGAGTTCTGCACGTATTAATTTGGAAGAGAAAGGCAAGACCGCAAATACTGCAAAAAATTGCCTTTCTTCGGCGATCACGTGCATTTTCCACATACTTCTCAAAATTCCATCCGATTAACCGGATTTACTCCATCCGTTGAGGTGCGGTTTTCAAACTCAAGGCTCAAAAACACGATAAAGCAGATGGTTTTTTTCTCGCTCTTCTAGCTGTGTGACATTTTATTGAATACAATCGGATTTATAATTAGCCGTCTATGTGGGATGGAGGATAAAATGTTTTTCAAATCGGATTAATGTTGTTTGTGTTCGTTTTTTGCAAAGAGCAAATTAACGGGCCAAAACTAACAACAAAGACATTGAGTAAGATCAATTAAAAGACAATAGCAGTTAGATTTATCGAAGTATGTCAGCTTGTGGTAATGTTAATGCACTTATTGGACATGATATCGACGTGCTTTTTTGGGACAAGGATTTTTCAATATTCGATGTTCTTCCGATATTGAAGAAACGTGCTGAATGTTTAGTGAAGTTAAAGGAGCTTCAATTGTGAATGGAGCAGATTGAAGCATAGAGCTAGAGATGAATGAGAACCCACAAAGAAGGACACGGAGGAAGAATCTTGATATGCAACAAAAATAATGTCCTGATTTTAATGAAAATATTGGTGAAAACCGATCAAAGAAGAAGTGAACATTCAGAATAATTGCGAAAAGCTTTAAAGACAAAAAACAAGCGCTATGCTCAAAAAGTGAAAATTTAAATAATAAAGTGAAAGGAGCAACTGATAAAATTGTGCAAAAAATTAAGGAAAAAACTTTTGAAATAATAAGGAAAAAGAAACCTGCGACTGTTCGATGAAACAGAATTAAAGACACTCTCAACAAGCATCCTCTAGCTTAGCTTGGGTTCTTTACAGAACAACGACTTCAAAAAATATGGAAATATGAATGAAAATGTTGAAAAACAAGGATCAAATGAGGAGAAAACCTAGCAAAAATTCACAAAATTTTCAAAAACCGATTGATAAAAAGACAGAGTGCGACAAGCGACAAGACAAAAATATATAGAAAATGAACGAAAACCATTAAAAAAGAATACAGAAAAGAAACCTGACATGGTACGACAAAAAGTAATAAATTGTGCCTTGAACGAGAGAGAACTACGTGCAAAACGATTTGATTCTAATGAAAATATTGATAAACACCCATTAAATGAGGAAGATAAATGCAAAAATCTTAAACAACGAAGTCTTCGAAGAAAAACGAAAAGGAAACGTGTTTGAAAAAAGAATCAAAATGCTCAAAACGGGAAAAATTTTATGATAAAGAAAAGTGAAGCTTGCGAATGACAAAAATGGACAGAAAAAGAACAAAAACATTCAAAAATCGAAAAGGAATTGGAAACCTGAAAATGTACAACAAAAGAGAATGAAAGACACACTTAGCACGCTTTGTTCAGGTTTTTTTACAAAACAACCACGCCAAAAGTTGCCTAATTATAATAAAAGTATTCATAAACATTAACGAAATTAGAAAAAACGACGGAAATAATCAGAACGTTTGCAAAAATTTTTGAACAAAAGCGAATAAAACAGAGTATTTGAAAAAACAGACACAACGCTCAGAAAAAGGAAAATGTAGAAGTCTAAAACATAAACTAACTACGAACACGAAAAAGGTGTTTCCACATAGCAAACATCAAAAAAATAATAGAAGACGCTCAAAAATCCACACAGAAATGAAAATATCGACGATTTTTCTGTGTTAGAACAGAATCCTTTAGAATTCAATGTTCTTTCGATTTGACAAACGCATTTTTTCATCAGCATCCTCTGGAAGAGATAAAGCCATAAAACACACATTTCTAATTTTTGATAAAAAAAATTCATAGAACGAAAGATAAGACTTGCGATTGACGAAAATGGGAAGTAAATTAAATAAAAACCTTAAAGACACAAGGGAAAAGTGACTTAAAATAGTAGGTACAACGAAGTAGAAGAAAATATGCTAGATTTGTTATGTTTTCACACTTGACAAACTCTCTCAAGCTGAAGATATTTAAAATCAACGCTGAATGAACAAGTGAAAAGAGAAAAAATCCAGACAATTGCGGAAGTTTTAAATAAAACAAAACATTTCAAAAAACATGAAATTAAGCGGAAGCAAGAACTTAGTTAAGTTCAAAAAACGCAAGAAGGAAATGAACTTTGTATTGAGGAAATTAAAGGTATTTTTGCCTTCAATAATCTTCAATGCATTTCTTCGCCGTTTCGGACCTTTCTTGGGCAAGTCGGCAAAAATTGAAGAAGAAAGCATGAAAAAAGTGTAAAATGAGAAAAAATCCAGACAATTGCGGAAAAGTTTTAAATAAAACAAAACACTTGAAAAAACATGAAATTAAGCGGAAGCAAGAATTTAGAAACGTTCAAAAAACGCAAGAAGGAAATGAACTTTGTATTGAGGAAATTAGAAGTATTTTTGTCTTCAATATTCTTCAATGCCTTTCTTTCGCCGTTTCGGGTCTTTCTTGGGCAAGTTGGCAAAAATTGAAGAAGGTAGCATGAAAAAAGTGTAAAATGAGAAAAAATCCAGACATTTGCGGAAAAGTTTTGAATAAAACAAAACACTTGAAAACACATGAAATTAAGCGGAAGCAAGAATTTAGAAACGTTCAAAAAACGTAAGAAGGAAATGAACTTTGTATTGAGGAAATTAGAAGTATTTTTGCCTTCTATATTCTTCAATGCCTTTCTTCGCCGTTTCGGGCCTTTCTTGAACAAGTTGGCAAAAATTGAAGACGATAGCATGAAAAAAGTGTAAAATGAGAAAAAATCCAGACATTTGCGGAAAAGTTTTGAATAAAACAAAACATGAAATTAAGCGGAAGCAAGAATTTAGAAACGTTCAAAAAACGTAAGAAGGAAATGAACTTTGTATTGAGGAAATTAGAAGTATTTTTGTCTTCAATATTCTTCAATGCCTTTCTTTCGCCGTTTCGGGTCTTTCTTGGGCAAGTTGGCAAAAATTGAAGAAGATAGCATGAAAAAAGTGTAAAATGAGAAAAAATCCAGACAATTGCGGAAACGTTTTAAATAAAACAAAACATTTGAAAAGACATGAAATTAAGCGGAAGCAAGAATTTAGAAACGTTCAAAAAACGCAAGAAGGAAATGAACTTTGTATTGAGGAAATTAAAAGTATTTTTGCCTTCAATATTCTTCAATGCCTTTCTTTCGCCGTTTCGGGTCTTTCTTGGGCAAGTTGGCAAAAATTGAAGAAGATAGCATGAAAAAAGTGTAAAATGAGAAAAAATCCAGACAATTGCGGAAACGTTTTAAATAAAACAAAACATTTGAAAGACATGAAATTAAGCGGAAGCAAGAATTTAGAAACGTTCAAAAAACGTAAAAAGGAAATAAACTTTGCATTGAGGAAATTAGAAGTATTTTTGCCTTCTATATTCTTCAATGCCTTTCTTCGCCGTTTCGGGCCTTTCTTGGACAAGTTGGCAAAAATTGAAGACGATAGCATGAAAAAAGTATAAAATGAGGAAAAATCCAGACATTTGCGGAAAAGTTTTGAATAAAACAAAACATGAAATCAAGCGGAAGTAAGAATTTAGAAACGTTCAAAAAACGCAAGAAGGAAATGAACTTTGTATTGAGAAAATTAAAGGTATTTTCGCCTTCAATATTCTTCAACGCCTTGCTTCGAAGTTTCAGGCCTTTCTTGGGCAAGTTGGCAAAAATTGAAGAAGAAAGCATGATAAAAGTGTAAAATGAATCTAGAGAGTGATGTAAAATTTAAAAATGTTTTGTTGTTGTTTAAATTTTTTGTTTAACACTGCTCAATCTTCTGTGGCTAAATTTAGGAACTCTGTTGATCATTTTCGAATAATCACTGTTTTGAAATATCCGCAATCGTTTTTACATAAGCTTGATCCATATGAGGATATGCCAACTTGTAATTAACCTTTCCCATATTAGCATTCTCCGATTATGCGACTTTTGAAATAAACATATGGAAGTTTGCAACCTTTCTAGAAACTCCCACATATTATTCTAATATCATCCCAAATCCATACATTTCACAGTTGCCATGCAGATTAGCAATTTAATAGGAGGATGAATAATTTGTATACTCACGGTGTTGGAAGTTCTACTCCTCTGGCCGTGGATTTCCACTAGGCAAAGGGCCAAAAGTAGAAAATGCAAAAATTTCATTTTCACGAAAGGAAAGCTTCGCAATTGGACAGTAGAGTCATCAAAACTTGCTGATTAATCCACATGAAGCCCAATGTGGGTGAAATCCTGCAAAAAGTAGAAGAAAACCCAATTTCAATTTCAGTATTTTTTAGTTGTGCTTGAAGGGTATGGAGTAATCCAACGATAAAATGGCTTCGGATCAACCAGGATTATTTATCAAATTAATTAATATAAAGCATTTGAACGTAATACAGTCATAAATAGCAACAAATCGATAGTTAATGAGAGAAATAATTCAACTCCGAGCAAGGTCGTGCATGATTTCCTCCATGCTCTCCTATAAGGAATAATAGATTCTTGATGGCAACAGATTTTTCAATGTGTTCATACAAATAACATTGAAAGTCTGCAAAAAACAATCAATTTTTCAAAAAAAAAAACTGAAAGCTGGCAGCTAAAAACGTTTGTTTACACACAAGTTATTGTATAATAATCAGCTAGCGACCACAAAACCGACAAGCCCAGTTAGCCCCCAAAGTTAACGCAATTTTTGGGCAAAACGCCTCGTTTGCAAGTTTTTCTGGGTTAGTCGGTGCGTTTCGCATTTTCCCAACTTGACCAAAACTGCGAAACGACATTACATTGCGCCATATAGGCGGAAGATAATCACCGACTTTATATAACAAATTTCCATGCCTAATGATCGATACAAGCAAATGAAAAGCCCGAAGAATTGGTTCTCTATTGCAAAAATATATGATGAATGGAATAGCGAGAACCAATTTAAAATCGCCGGCCAATAAATTAAAAGCGCCACCGAACCAAAATGTTAAATTTCATACTCGCATAAGACATATTCCGCCTTTCCAAAGTAACCTAAATCCAGTCTACCTTTATATGTACGAATTACCGGTTGGAACACGAATGAAAAAATCGACTGGATTGTATTATATCGAGATTTCGTTTCAGTAATTACAATATTAATGCGCTCACTGGTTGCGAACGCCTACGAACGTTGTGGGAATGTATATGTATGCGGCTTTAAGCGCAAAAAGGCGCAAAAATCCGCATAAATCACTAGATTCAGTAGATGATTGGCTGAGTTTAAAAAAAAACATTGCACTGAACCTACCATTTCCTTGTCCACAAAATAAATCCAGCAAAAAACCCCTGATTTAACAACAAAAAAACCAACACAAAAAAGGAGCGCAATTTTTCAAAACTCCACCCGCACACAATGCCTTCGCGTATCCGAACACCCGGTATACTTCGCTCGTAAGTAATAACAGATAACTGTGGCAGTTTACTGCGGTTATGTATTTCGATTAAAAATTTCATAAAATCGGCCAAAATCCAAAGACTTCGGTTTCCCTCTCACTTCGGAGCGGTACCAGCCAATCGACTTTGGTCTGATTACTGCCGAAGAAATTCACTTATTTCCAATGCAAATTGTTCAAAGTGGTTCTGGTTGGGAAATATAAATAAATTACAAAGTGCTGCTCTTGGAAGGCCTTTCTCCTTGGTACCGGAACCCTTTGGAGGGGGGCTGAGTGACCGCCACTAACTGTCGCCTTCACTTCTGCACGCGGACATGCTGCATACAGAATCGCCTTGAGATTGGATAATAATTGTAACAATGCTTAATTTTGTGCCAACTGGTTTATCTTTAATTCCTCAAAAACATGCCAATTCTAACAAAGTATTTAATTTAAAGAATCTAGATCTGGGCGGAAGCTTTCTGAAAATGCTGCAGACGAAGTGGTGAATTCAGAGGAAGAATCTGCAAAAGAAGAAAAAGAACTGGCAAAGATGCGGAAGGAAGAGTGCAAAGTTGAAACAAACAGTTCTAAGACAACATTTCAGGCAATTTAAATGCAAATTTGGAAACAGTTTTGTTCAGAAGCCTCTTTCGTGGTCATGGGTTGAAACTGTTGAGTTTTTTCCGGCTTTCAAACCACTGTGGAAAATAGTTTCTTCCCAATATTGAACCATCTTTGCATGAAGCACCTCTGAACATGTAAGCCACTCCTCCTAGCGAAACGTCAAGAAGAACTTCATTACCGCGACGGGCTGAAAAAATGTGAACAAAAATGTTTTCCCAACGTTTGGCCAGCACGTTTTGCTTGCATCCTCAATTGTTTGACTGTTGTCCCAACTAACATTGAGGGTACACCGCGCTCTCAGAGCCTGCAGATTTAAGTACCAAAGTTAACTGGAATATTTGAAATCCTCCACTGATCAGCGCCACAAAACCTATTCAACCTGAATATCCCGCATTCATTATCTGCCACCTAAAGTTTATTGTTGCTAAAAAATTGAATAAAACCCGCATAGAAACCAATATCAAAACCCAACTGAAAAATACAATACTCGAACTTGTCAGTCAATAATTTTAATAAATCCATTGAATCTGGGGCAAATAACTGGCGAAAAACACAATTTTTGCAACAAAAATCGAGCAAATCTACTACAAAAGCCTCAACTCAGTGCCACTTGAAGCCCTTCAAAGTTTGTCTAAACTACGGGTATAAAAGCTTTAAAACCACTTTAAACACTAGGAAAATATCTGATCTTTCATAGATATCGGTTTATATAAATACTAAAAAATGCGATTATTTTCGGTAGTGAAATCGCAAAAGTATAGGCGAATTAACGACTTGCAAAATGAAGCTTTTCGGGCTTTTTTCTGTAGTTTTCGCAGTTTACTTTGCCAAAAACGTGAACGGGCATGGATATATGATCACTCCCGTCAATAGAGCCTCCTTATGGAGAGTCGACTGGAAACAGCCTCCTAACTTCAATGACAATGAGTATTTCTGCGGGGGAGTTCATGTAAGTGGCGAATAATTTTGGGAGTTTTAATTTTTTTCAAAAACCTTCCAGGCTCAATATTACGTGAATGAGGGGCGATGTGGGCCCTGTGGGGACGACTGGAGAGAACCAGTGCCTAGAAGCAACGAAAACGGAGGAGTATACGGAAATGGAATCGTTTTATCCAACTATACAGCTGGGTCTGTGGTATCTGTTAAAAGCATTTTCACAGCTAATCACATGGGAAGCATCTATTTCCAGTAAGTGAAGATTTAATTGAGTTCAACTCCTTCAAAAATTAATTGAAAATTTCAGCATCTGCGAGCTGAAAAATCCTACACAACCCGAAACAGAAGAATGCTTCCAGCCGGTCTACTTGGCGGATGGAACTTCCCACTACTCTTTACACCCAATGGATTACGGCATCGTTACAAAAATCAAGCTGCCTGAAGGGCTTACTTGTGAAAGATGCGTCTTAAGGTGGCATTATCGAACAGGTTAGTATGATTTTGTTTAAAAAATTCTTAGCATGATTTTTTTCCGGGTGTTTTCAGGCAACAGTTGGGGAATGTGCGAGGATGGCACACAGAATATGGGCTGTGGAAATCAGGAAATTTTCCGTTCTTGTGCGGATATTCGCATTGTTGCTGGCGATGGAGCTTCTAATGAGACTCCATCCGATTCCGGAGAGGATCAAGATTCGGAGGAACCACCAGGCTCAGAGGAAGGGCCAAGTTCAGAAGAACGACCAGGTGCGGATGAAGGGGACCCGAATGAACCCAAACCATGCTTTTTGGCACCGCAGAATTCACGTTAATTAACACAAAAAAAATGTAGATCAATGTTAAGAGAGTAAAACAATATCAAAGTCCTTACAGAAAAACACGTTCATTTCATTCAATTCACTCAATTTATGGTTTGGTATACCCAAACTCTACCGAAAGTAACGTGCAAGAGAAACCTTCACAGAGTGTGTGAAAGTCAAAGTTTGATACACACAGAATATGGGCTGTGAAAATCAGGAAATTTTCCGTTCTTGTGCGGATATTCGTATTGTTGCTGGCGATGGAGCTTCTAATGAGACGCCATCCGATTCCGGAGAGGATGAAGGTTCAGATGAACCACCAAGCTCACAGGAAGGGCCAGGTTCAGAAGAACAACCAGGTGCGGATGAAGGGGACCCGAATGAACCCAAACCGTGCTTTTTGGCACTGCAGAATTCGCGTTAATTAACACAAAAAAAATGTAGATCAATGTTAAGAGAGTAAAACAATATCAAAGTCCTTACAGAAAAACACGTTCATTTCATTCAATTCTCTCAATTTATGGTTTGCTATTCCCAAACTCTACCGAAAGTAACTTGCAAGAGAAACCTTCACAGAGTGTGTGAAAGTCAAAGTTTGATACACACAGAATATGGGCTGTGGAAATGAGGAAATTTTCCGTTCTTGTGCGGATATTCGTATTGTTGCTGGCGATGGAGTTTCTAATGAGACTCCATTCAATTCCGGAGAGGATCAAGGTTTGGAGGAACCACCAAGCTCAGAGGAAAGGCCAGGTTCAGAAGAACAACCAGGTGCGGATGAAGGGGAGCCGAATGAACCCAAACCATGATTTTTGGCACCGCAGAATTCGAGTTAATTAACACAAAAAAAATGTAGTTCAATGTTAAGAGAGTAAAACAATATCAAAGTCCTTACAGAAAAACACGTTTATTCCATTCAATTCACTCAATTTATGGTTTGCTATCCCCAAACTCTACCGAAAGTAACGTGCAAGAGAAACCTTCACAGAGTGTGTGAAAGTCAAAGTTTGATACACACAGAATATGGGCTGTGGAAATCAGGAAGTTTTCCGTTCTTGTGCGGATATTCGTATTGTTGCTGGCGATGGAGCTTCTAATGAGACTCCATCCGATTCCCGAGAGGATGAAGGTTCGGAGGAACCACCAAGCTCAGATGAAGAGCCAAGTTCAGAAGAACGACCAGGTGCAGATGAAGGGGACCCGAATGAACCCAAACCATGCTTTTTGGCACCGCAGAATTCGCGTTAATTAACACCAAAAAATGTAGATCAATGTTAACAGAGTAAAACAATATCACAGTCCTTACAGAAAAACACGTTCATTTCATTCAATTCACTCAATTTATGGTTTGCTATCCCCAAACTCTACCGAAAGTAACGTGCAAGAGAAACCTTCACAGAGTGTGTGAAAGTCAAAGTTTGATACACACAGAATATGGGCTGTGAAAATCAGGAAATTTTCCGTTCTTGTGCGGATATTCGTATTGTTGCTGGCGATGGAGCTTCTCATGAGACTCGCTCCGATTCAGGAGAGGATCAAGATTCGGAGGAACCACCAAGCTCAGAGGAAGGGCCAAGTTCAGAAGAACGACCAGGTGCGGATGAAGGGGACCCGAATGAACCCAAACCATACTTTTTGGCACCGCAGAATTCGCGTTAATTAACAAAAAAAAATGTAGTTTAATGTTAAGAGAGTAAAACAATATCCAAGTCCTTACAGAAAAGCACGTTCATTTCATTCTATTCACTCAATTTATGGTTTGCTATCCCCAAACTCTACCGAAAGTAACGTGCAAGAGAAACCTTCACAGAGAGTGTGAGAGTCAAAGTTTGATACACACAGAATATGGGCTGTGGAAATGAGGAAATTTTCCGTTCTTGTGCGGATATTCGTATTGTTGCTGGCGATGGAGCTTCTAATGAGACTCCATCCGATTCCGGAGAGGATCAAGGTTCAGAGGAACCACCAAGCTCAGAGGAAGGGCCAAGTTCAGAAGAACGACCAGGTGCAGATGAAGGGGACCCGAATGAACCCAAACCATGCTTTTTGGCACCGCAGAATTCGCGTTAATTAACACAAAAAAATGTAGATCAATGTTAAGAGAGTAAAACAATATCAAAGTCCTTACAGAAAAACACGTTCATTTCATTCAATTCACTCAATTTATGGTTTGCTATCCCCAAACTCTACCGAAAGTAACTTGCAAGAGAAACCTTCACAGAGTGTGTGAAAGTCAAAGTTTGATACACACAGAATATGGGATGTGGAAATAAGGAAATTTTCCGTTCTTGTGCGGATATTCGTATGGTTGCTGGCGATGGAGCTTCTGAGACTCCATCCGATTCCGGAGAGGATCAAGGTTTGGAAGAACCACCAAGCTCAGAGGAAGGGCCAGGTTCAGAAGAACGACCAGGCGCCGATGAAGAGGACGCGAATAAACCCAAACCATGCTTTTTGGCACCGCAGAATTCGCGTTAATTAACACAAAAAAATGTAGATCAATGTTAAGAGAGTAAAACAATATCAAAGTCCTTACAGAAAAACACGTTCATTTCATTCAATTCTCTCAATTTATGGTTTGCTATCCCCAAACTCTACCGAAAGTAACTTGCAAGAGAAACCTTCACAGAGTGTGTGAAAGTCAAAGTTTGATACACGCAGAATATGGGCTGTGGAAATCAGGAAGTTTTCCGTTCTTGTGCGGATATTCGTATTGTTGCTGGCGATGGAGCTTCTAATGAGACTCCATCCGATTCCGGAGAGGATGAAGGTTCGGAGGAACCACCAAGCTCAGAGGAAGGGCCAAGTTCAGAAGAACGACCAGGTGCAGATGAAGGGGACCCGAATGAACCCAAACCGTGCTTTTTGGCACCGCAGAATTCGCGTTAATTAACACAAAAAAATGTAGATCAATGTTAAGAGAGTAAAACAATATCAAAGTTCTTACATAAAAACACGTTCATTTCACTCAATTTATGGTTTGCTATCCCCAAACTGTACCGAAAGTAACGTGCAAGAGAAACCTTCACAGAGAGTGTGAAAGTCAAAGTTTGATACACACAGAATATGGGCTGTGGAAATCAGGAAATTTTCTGTTCTTGTGCGGACATTCGTATTGTTGCTGGCGATGGAGCTTATAATGAGACTCCATCCGATTCCGGAGAGGATCAAGGTTCAGATGAACCACCAAGTTCAGAGGAAGGGCCAAGTTCAGAAGAACGACCAGGTGCGGATGAAGGGGAGCCGAATGAACCCAAACCATGCTTTTTGGCCCGCAGAATTCACGTTAATTAACACAAAAAAAATGTAGTTCAATGTTAACAGAGTAAAACAATATCACAGTCCTTACAGAAAAACACGTTCATTTCATTCAATTCACTCAATTTATGGTTTGCTATCCCCAAACTCTACCGAAAGTAACGTGCAAGAGAAACCTTCACAGAGTGTGTGAAAGTCAAAGTTTGATACACACAGAATATGGTCTGTGGATATCGGGAAATTTTCCGTTCTTGTGCGGATATTCGTATTGTTGCTGGCGATGGAGCTTCTCATGAAACTCTCTCCGATTCCGGAGAGGATCAAGATTCGGAGGAACCACCAAGCTCAGAGGAAGGGCCAAGTTCAGAAGAACGACCAGGTGCAGATGAAGGGGACCCGAATGAACCCAAACCATGCTTTTTGGCACCGCAGAATTCGCGTTAATTAACACAAAAAAAATGTAGATCAATGTTAAGAGAGTAAAACAATATCAAAGTCCTTACAGAAAAACACGTTCATTTCATTCAATTCACTCAATTTATGGTTTGCTATCCCCAAACTCTACCGAAAGTAACGTGCAAGAGAAACCTTCACAGAGTGTGTGAAAGTCAAAGTTTGATACACGCAGAATATGGGCTGTGGAAATCAGGAAATTTTCCGTTCTTCTGCGGATATTCGCATTGTTGCTGGCGATGGAGCTTCTAATGAGACTCCATCCGATTCCGGAGAGGATCAAGGTTGGGAGGAACCACCAAGCTCACAGGAAGGGCCAGGTTCAGAAGAACAACCAGGTGCGGATGAAGGGGACCCGAATGAACCCAAACCATGCTTTTTGGCACCGCAGAATTCACGTTAATTAACACAAAAAAATGTAGATCAATGTTAAGAGAGTAAAACAATATCAAAGTCCTTACAGAAAAACACGTTCATTTCATTCAATTTACGCAATTTATGGTTTGCTATCCCCAAACTCTACCGAAAGTAACGTGCAAGAGAAACTTTCGCAAAGTGTGTGAAAGTCAAAGTTTTTTGGGCGAAAAAAATAACCACGATGAAAATATGAACTTTATTTGAGCCGGCGGTAAAGGGAACCTAACTAACACCTTTCAGACCTTCAATTACCGGCAGGAGCCTTTTTAAGACCCTGGGGTACAAGTACAATTGCCAAAAATTACAGTGCCTTTATACAAAGTTGTATATACCTCTCTAGCCAACAATGCTTGTCGCTCCTCTGAGCGCCAGGTAGCCCGCAGTAATATCCATGGGCATATCAATAATAGTGGTGTATTCTTCCTTGTTGGCAAACCGTAGTCGAGTTTGAGGGTCAGTGTAGGGCGCCGACAGGCCGGAAAGATCGGAAAACTTCTCAGGCGGCAAAAACGAAGGGGGCGCATTAATGCTGCTGTAATGCACGACGTTTTCGCCCCAGGGCAGGGACTTCTCGGATGAAACTATCTGCTTGAGCCCCTTCCAGGTGCGTTTTTTGGTTGTTTGTCTGGACAGGAACCAGGAGGTGGATTTGAATACTGGTTTTTGATCCAAGGTCTGGATTTCTGTGTTCATTTTTCTTCTAGCTGGGTAATTTTTGGAATTATTCGAAAAAGTTTCTTTACAAACAGTGGGACTTTAAGGTTATCTTGTCAATGTCTGATGGAAATATCACTGCTAAATAGCATGTTTGAATCCACCATATGCAGTAGTGACGTCAGTGAAGCCAAATGATTACCGATTATGAGCGTTATTTCAATGGATAAATGTTTTAATTTTTTAAATAAAATAAGTGAAGGATTTAAAAAACTCTCGATTTCTTCCGCTTTTTATAAAAGTATATATATTACATTACTTCTATACAATAAATTGTACAAATTGTACACCCGGATATATCTTGGCCACCATCGCGGACCGACCTGAAATCTGAAGTAATACCGATCAGATCTTTACTTTTCGTCCAGCTTAACCAAACAGCCATAATTCACTCTGTTTGTTTGTACCTCGAGTACAGTTTGCCTTATTAACAAAAAACAAGAAGACAAACTCAGAATCGCCCTTATCTAATTAAAAATTGCCGTTTAAAAGGCTGGTTGAGAGAGGACCAATCACACAAACTGTTCGTTGCTGCTTGCTGAAAGATCCAGGAGCCGCCACGCGGCTCTGGGATCGGTTTCTGTTATATCCCTGCATAGAACCCACACATAAGTGACTCTCATTATTTTATCTAAGTCTCCTTCTACCACATTGCCTTCTAAATCTTTAACAGCCATCACTTGTTGCGAGGTGAAAGATATGATCAGAACCGGACCTTGATCCATCACTTTCCCCATTACCAGATCCACATTGTCTACATCCAGGATTTTAGACTCGATTTTGAAGCCCTTTTTATACGCCTCTTGAATGGGAATTGAGAACAGATTATATGGACCTTCATGGCACCTGAAAAAGCCCTCTATTAAACTCTACAGCTAAGGGTAAAAAGTAGCCAAAACTAACCAGTCTTTGAGCACCTCCAAATCTCCCCTGGTCATGGCTTCGAGAATGTTGGGAATTATATCAGTTTCGCACTGTTTCAAGAATCGCTTCGTGTCGAAACTGTTATCAATCTTGCAAATTTCAGTTAGAGTTTCTGAAAGTTCAGTCTTCTGGAACAGCCCACCCATAACATCGGTGACTTTCTCGGTTAAAACTTTTGAGGCTCTTATGACGGGGTTTTCGCTTTCATCGAATTTCAACTTCCAATCCATTACTTTGTGAACGTAGGGATTGTTGTCTCTGAAATAATAAAATCGGGTTTGGAAAAGGTCTAAAATTGGTTGATTTATTCTTCCGCGCTCATAAACTGCTCGTTTTCGCTTGCACAACAAAGTGAGTGTTGACTTCCTTAAGAAAAAGGTGTCACCGACTTAAAATGCTGTAGAAACAGGGACAAGGAATAATCAGAACGTACCAGATAATGACTAATAAAAGCTAATATCTATCTATGCTTTCTACACAAATTATTTGTGTAAGAGCTTAAAAATTTCGGGCTTTGCGCGTTAAAAATACTCCAGTCGCCGATTTGCATCTATTACTTGCGTTTGTGTCCATCAACTTCCACTCATTGGAACTTCAACTGAAGGAAAACATACCTGAAGTTTTGCCAGGACTGGTAAAACTTTGAATCCTTGTGCAATTCCACTCCTGTTGCTTCAGCGTTCGGTTCGTAGTACTTTTGATTCTGTACTGCGGACGTTTCAGTCCTTTTCCTCAGTTTTATTGGGCTGACATAGACTCGGCCTAGAATAGGCCATAAATGTAGAAATTGGGGATTTTAAGTGACTAGGTGTTACCTTGCATGCTGGTGGTGTCGATTTCTTTCTTCACCGCTTCAGTGGCTTTGCTGATGCTCTGAAAGGCCCCAGTTTTGCCTATGCCTTGTGCCTTTTCCCCAATGGTATGCGTGGTTTTGGATATTCCCTCACTGAGTTCTCCGGCTTTTTTCACTAGTTCCGATTTGCCTGCCTCGTCTATCGCCTCCTGCACCTTGCCTTTGATGCTGGTTAACTTCTCCTTTAATACATCACTGCTTTTGGACGCCTCCTTTTCCACTGATTCGAACTTCTGCCGTGCGGCTTTCAATGCATCGCTTTGCTCCAGTTTTTCAGCCTCCTCTTTGAACTTTTTCAGCGACTCCTTCATCTCCTTGTTTTTGGCCATTTCGTCGCGGAAATTGTCGTATAATCTGGATAGGAATGTAGGCCGCTTTTGGGGCTCCCTGGAGTAATGACGAAACTAGAATTTTAGGTGCAATTAATGGTAAAATTACACTGTTAAGGGGTTGCGAGGGAACTTACCCCATTCCATCCATTCCGTGAGCTTCGAGCAGCTTGGTGAATAAACAATTTGCTAATTTGATGCATTTTACTGGAAGTCGCCTTGAGATTGAGATAACTCTTTAGGAAAGCTCGCACGTTTTTGATCACTGGACCTTGCTAGATAACCTCAAAATGCCCTTAGTGGACAGCGGCCAGAAAACTGGGAATTAGAGCACAATTAACAGTAAATAACCTTTCAACTAATAGAAACTGATAAAAGTAAGTGTTAAATAATCATTGTGGATATTTAGGGAAGGTTTTCATTAGAGTTTTTGACGTACGTAAATTGTACATGAAAAGCCGCAATCTGACAGTTGACAGCGGTTGACAGTAATTACGTAAGGCGACAGTAAACTGCATTTAAATAAGGCGCAGCCGCCTTAATCCCGACTTTCAACTGTTTAATGGCGGAGGGAAGACGAATCGCTCCGGCAATTTTACAAGAAAAATCAGTTTTTTTAGATTTGCGAACGGAAAATTGGCGATTTTCTGCAGAGGAAACTTTTCCTTCGCCCTTTTGTCGTGTTTTCCCAACCGGTAGTGCGCGTTTTTTCATGCATTCTAAGTTTTATAGACTGGAACTTTCTGACGTTTACTGTCAGAGTAATTTTTAAGCATAAAAGTGTGAATTGTGGGGCTGTTTTCTAGGGCTTGAGATCTTTGCTGCTGTTTCAAAGGTTTGGATGCAGGTAAGTTTACATTTTGTTCCTTTAACGCTTTTGAAATGAAATATAGAAACTTTACTTTGAAGCTTAATGGGGGTTATTTTCCAGTTCATCAGACCCAACAATAAGCTCACCTAATAAAAAAAACTATTTACTAGCAACATTTCTTGCTGCAGTTTCATGTGGAAATGCAGTTTTTGACCACCATTTACTCATTGAAATCACTACTATTCCATAAGATAACAAAGGACGCATAGTTTGCACACCTCACCTATTCCAGTTTCCAAATACTGGAATAAATTTATGTACACTATTATTATTTGGGTCCGGTGGGCGGTAGGCGTTTACCTGTTTACACGGAAAAGATCGTTTTAGTGTAGAACCTTTTATTGTTATGTAACACTGGATTAGGAATTCCTTGTAAACCGAATGGTTAAATCGAGTCCAATCGAGCCAAATGGGTGGTAAATCGGGGCATTCTGATGGCCAATTGGAGACAGCGATTTTGCGGTTTACTTTTCTAACGTGTTGGCGATTTTCTAATGCATTTGCGACGGAGCATAGCAATGGAGGAAAACAAACAAGAAACGATTGCAGATATAAAAAGCTACTTTATAGAATTGAACCACATGGAAAGTAAAGCTTCCTTTAGCGATAGCTCAACTTTCCATTCCAATATTTGATCTGGTTATTAAGAAATTGGCTCTAGAAGAGAGCGGTGTCAAAAGCGGTTTCAAAGAAAATTCTTCCTAAAGTTTAAAAATTGATAATGAAAAAACCCTTTAATAGAATCGGACCAAATTTATACCGCATGGAAATTACGGCTTCCTTTATGCATTGCCAAAAATCCCATTCGAGTTCTTGGCGTGGTTATTAGTAGCTCGGCTATAGAAGAGTGCACTGTAAAAAGAAGTTTCAAAGAAAATTCTCGCTGTTGAAAAAAATTCCAAGCTTTGTCAAAAACGAATTGACCGATTGACTGGAAATTGGAAAAAAAATTGAAGAACAAAATCACCTCTCTGTGATCTTTGACAGTTCCCTCTACTCTCAGATCAGATCAGAAAGAAAGATCCAAGGAACGGAATGAGCTAAAAAGTGCCTCATATTTTCGCAAAAAAATCTCAACGGGCAAAACCCTCAAATCGTTCCCAAAACCAAAAGAACAAAGCAAATCGTCTAAACAGGGAAAGTTGCATAGTTGAACCCTCAATTTTTTCGGATTGTCCAGTTTCGGTTCTTTATGGAACGCCAGCAGAAGTTCGATTTCAATTAACTGTTGCCCACCAACTAAATTTCCACCTTGTCTAATTTTAGACCTTTTCCAGAATCCAGATTGACTGTTTAATATTCATAAGTTGGAAGCGAATGGGAAACTGGAGTTCATTCATACTTCCATGCCATCCAATTTATATTTCATTGGTCGGGATATTTATATATTTTCATTGGATGCCAGCCATTCCTCCTTCTAAATATATGTCGTTATCAAGGAAATTTTGGATAAAATAAAACGTACGTGTTTTACGACATTGTGGCAATACATTTATGCAATAATCTAATACATATACATTCACGCCCGCATTAATCTAGGCTATATCTACAAAAATGGGAGAATGATAATAAACTTTGCATGTAGTAATTCTCTGACTCAGTCGTAACTTTTACAAATGGAAAAATCAAAATATACATATACTAGCCGGTTAGTGTCTAAGAAAATAAATAGCTTCTACTCAAAGTGTACTTTGCACATTAGCGCAAATATTTGGACGAGAGCCCCTAACAGCTAAGCAGCCAGATTTATTTAAATATAAATAAAATTTAATTTAATTAATATACAATATATAATGCCACTTTTCAGAGCTACTGGAAGATAGTTATTTACAATAATAATTCTTGAGACAATAAATTATGCGCGTAATTACAAATGTTGGTCTACCAACCGATCTTTTGTGTTTCCCTGTAAGGAACATCGGCTGATGAAGGAGTTGAAAATAATTCAGAAACCTTTACTTTTATCAAGTTGTGTTGATTAATTGAAAAAAAAAACATACAGCTCGATAATTTCCTGAAGGATCTTCAACACCAAATCCCCTCTTAACATAAACACTTAAAAATAAAGTCAAGGAACAATAGAACATTCAACAGCAAATATTGTCTGATTATATTACAACACATAAATCAGAAATAGGTGCGTTTCGTAGCTTCGCGTAATTCTTTACAACTGATTTTAACACTTTACTAATTAGTACTTTCTGCAAATCAATGGTATTTTTTGCCTTTAAACACAATCTCTTCCAAGAACAATGGCGTGTCAAGTAGAAGATAATAAATGTAAAATCTTCTAAACGACCCGTTCGATCCTCCTCTAACTCGGGATACTCAATCACTAGGTTTTTTAAAACGATACACATCTCGGTTGGGAAAATGCCTAGTTTTGAGCTTTATTTTCTTCGATATAGACATTTCCTTTCGGCTTCGAGCTGCTATTTTTCTCGTCCTCTTTTCTCACTGCAAGAAAAAATTGTCTTTAGTTAAATGGAAAAACGACACTACAAAAGTTATACAGGGTCGCTTTTATGCATGGAAACGGTGGATTATTTCCTAAACTGAGAGAGCTAGAGACTAAGAGAGAAACTAAGAGATTGATTCCAAAGATTAAAATGAAATTGTATTTTCAAAAGTGTTCAAAGTGTCCTCCGTTTACTTCTTGACAGTAGTGCAGTCGCTGAACAAAATTTTCTAATGAATCCAGAAGTATAGTCGGAGGAATACCAGCAATTTCGTGACTTATTCTATCTTGCAACTCTTCAATATTTTGTAGCCTATTTTTGTAAACTGCATTTTTAATATGACCACACAGAGAAAAGTCAAGTAGGGTCAAATCGGGCGACCGAGCTGGCCATTCAACTGTCCCCTGCGACCAATCCCTTTCTCAGGGAATGTTTCATGGAGATATGCTCGTACCTAAATTTGCTAAGATAACTTGATGAACAGTGTTTTTATATTTGATTTAATAATTTGGAGAATTACATCAAAACATAATTTTGAGAACTCGATATCTCCAAAACGGTTAAATTTAAACATGTAATGTGTTATACGATATTTGTTTAGAATGTGGAGTAGAATTTAATTATTGAATAAAACACAGGGTGTTCCATTAGAAAAAAGGTAACAAAATGTTTCTTTATGTAAATCGACCGGAAATAACCTTATAATTTTTGTTTAACAAATAATTCAACGTTTCCATACATAAAAGCGACCCTGTATAATGATTTGAGTGATAAACTGGTGAAGGATTTCATAATTTCAGCGTCCTTAATTATTACTCGTAATGCGCTAAATATTTCAATTGTGAAATATGCCTGAGATTTACATAAGTACATGAGCTCATTTCTTGCTAAATTCCTTGATCTAGTTAATGCTTTTTACCTACTTTGTTACCTCCTACCAGCGCAACTTAAAAAATAGAGTACACTGTGCACTAAAAGAAGAAGAATAGATTTTAGATTCTTTAGAAATAGATTTAAAAAATGCAGTCGTTTTGCCTTTCAAAACCTGGCTAGTCTTTGTGTGGACTCAGAATATTTGGCTGCTTTAGACTAAAGCTTCAAAAAAGGGCAATGGAACCACAGACAAAATGCTTTGCTTATTATTTACCCTGTAGAAGTTTCCGTTAAATTCAAAACAGTGCTCGCAGAGACAGGAAGTACGCGTTTTGCGTAATTAGCATCACTCCAAAATAACTCAGTTTCACTTTTGGGTCATGTAATACTTTCGACTACTTCCTGTATCCAAAACAGAGTACAATTTTAGAATCATTTTCTTTTTCCGTTTTCTAGCCCTTAGATCAGTTAAGCCTACGCAATAATTGAAAACAATGGAAAATAGTGGAAAAATCCCTCCCAAGGAGCGGATATATAGGCATTTTTGGTGTAGGATGCAATAAAATATGAAATATGTAGACGTTCGAAGAATGTTTCAAAACTTTCCTAATACGTGACTTATTTAGGATGTCATTAAGCAATAGGCACGTTCAATATGGTACCATTTGATGCCTTCATGGGTCTTTTTCGTGAACCTTTAATTAAGAGCTCACACTCGCATATAAATTAGTCAACACTATGTGTTGATTAATTGGTAAATGTTGCGAAGAATAGAAATAACTCGCTTTTAGAATCGAATGTTGTACTTTTATTCAGTCCACTCATTAGCTGGTTTCGGCAACAAAAAATGGGTTTCTTTTGCCAATTAATGCATGGGAATGTTCCATTTTTGTTAATATTTTAAAACACTAATTTCAGAAATAAAAGTGCATGTTTTCTCGTGTTTTAGAAGAGTGGAAAAATGTTTTGTGAAAATTCACTAAGAATTATTTTATTAACTGCGATTATGGGGTATGCGGTTTTGCGTGAGTTTGTTGTTGTTGCGTTCTTGTAAGTGTTTGCAGCCTTCCATTTGGCCAAGAAGGCAAATTGTGAATGTTTCAACACAAAAGGGCACCATTAAGACTTTCAAAATTTCCGAAAAATGAAAGCATCGCTCCGAATCCATTGAAATTTTCTGCACTTAATAACTAGAAATTATTCTACAAATAGGCAAAACTGTAACTTTAAATCTCGATAAGTCTGCAAGTTGTAAATTTTTAACCACAAACGCGCACCTTCGATGCTTTAAACTGAGTGAATTACGGTGGAAATAAAGAATTTCTTGAAAATGAAACTAGATCTCCATATTTATTCAATTTTTCTGCACTTAATAAGCAAGGATTCTTCTAAAAATCCATCCAAAAATCTGCTGAAGTTTGCGAGTTGCGAATTTTGAACCAGAAGCTTGCACATTTGAGACTATTTTCTGTGTACAATAATATTTCAAAAACTCGTGAAACTGTGTGAGAGCTGCAAATTGACCAGCATTCCGTAGATTATTCTACAAAAGTTTAAAACTTCACTCTTAAATCTGCTCAAGTTTGTGAGCTGTGAGATTTTAACGACGAGCGTGCATTTTAGGACCAATTTCTGACTCCAAAAGTAGTTCAAAAAAACTTTTGAACTGAGTGAGAGCTGCCGATTAATTAAAAATTTGCGCACTTATTGAGCAAGTACAAATAGTAAAGAGTGTAAAAAGAGCAGCACTACAAATAGTAAAAATCCCATCGTAAAATATGCTTAATTTTGCCTGTTGTGAATTTCTATCCACCAGCGTGCATATTTGGAACTATTTTCTGAGTTGGAAACACTCTTCAAAAAATTCTTAGGACTGCGTGTAAGCCGCCAATTAATTAGCATTTTGGACAATTAATAAGTAAAACTTCTTCTGCAAATAGCCAAAATTTCAGCCTAAAATATGCTAATTTTGGAGTCGGGAATTTTTTACCACAAGCGTGCATGTTTTTGACTGTTAAAAATGCCAAGAACCCATTTATTTCCTTCTTGGAAAATGTACAGTTTTATTTAACAAATATCTGAAAATTTTCAACAATTGCCTCAAATGCAGAAGCAATTCGTTAGTTGCAAGGCTTTGAAAATCACCGGAAGACATCCAGCAATAGTTTGAAGCATTAAAGGGCGAAAAAGTCCAAATGTGCCCTAAAAAAGAGCTGAACTAATCATAAAAGAGAGCGGAAGTGAATATCGAGCAAAATAAGGAATTAACTGGTTAAATAGATGAAGCTCAAACAAAATGTAAATCGTCGCTGAACATCAGCAACGGCTATAAAATTAATGAATATTTTGTAAAATATCGCAGCTAAATAGCTGATCCAGAATTAATTTAGACTGGACGAAAAAAGTTCAATTCCATTCCAGCATTTCACTGGCTTTCTCAATGAACATTGCTGGCGTTTTTCGGGATTCTTGCACTTTTAGTCGCGCCAATAAAAATAAAAATAAAACACTAGTTCCCGTCTAAATGCTCTGTAAAAGAGTTCTTGTCGCATATCATTGCGCTGGAAATTGATTCTGCTTTTACAAGAAAAAACACACTAAGCTACAGCGCTTAGTATTCCACCCTAATCATATTTTGGTCGTTTTGAACCACATCCCTTAAGACGTCATAACAACGCATCTAAGTCCCGTCTACAGTAATTATTCTGGAGCTTTCCTGGCATATGTTTTCGGTTTTTTGTCGGGGTTTGTTTAGAATAGACTTACCGCTGAGCAGTTGTTCCAAGTAAACACATCTGGTGTCGAGATAATTCTGGTCGGTTGCAGATGAACTACCCATCACAAACCCTGTACCCTCGCTTTCAAGAAATTCGCATTTCTCTGTTGATGTGGCCGCCATTAAGGAGAGACGAGCTGAAAGTTCCTCCACATCTGCAACCAAAAACAAAAGTTCGCTAAGTGCATGCAGTTGAAATTTGAATAATTTAATTATGTTAATACTTTGGCATGCTATTTGATATACGAAATGAATTTTGAGCAGTTTATGGACTGATTTAAATTCATCCGGAAGTTGCTTGCGTCAAACGTTGTAATGAGGATTAGAATTGCGTTTTTTAGTGGAAATTTTAATGGTAAGCAGGGCAGCAACTGTGCTTTAATGGAAAGCAAGCAGTTTCTCCATTCCTGGAGGATTCCTGGATGTTTGGACGGTTGAAAGTCACCCGCAAGGTGCCCTCTAAACCAAATAAGAAACACGAAGCACTCCATAAAAGAAAATGAAATTCGTTGATTAGAAAATGATTATTCGACGCAATGCCTCAGCAATTTGCAAACCGTATTGATTATTATTAATGTCTATTGACTGGGACGTGATTTATGTTTTATTGATTCCATTTTATTAGTGCTCTTGCTCGATTACGGCCAAGCTTCTATGAAAAAACGATTCTAGAAATAGAAACTAATTAAAGCTCGGTTTGTATTGAATTCGCGGAATTGGATATCAATAAGCAGAAGCCGACAGCAGGCAATTTCCAGTCTTATTCCTGTTTATAGCGCCATAACTATTAGGTGGCAAGGAGGATGATTTATCGGAGTTTCCCATCCGATCGATGCTGCTAACAAATTAAAATTCCGATATTGAAATGTTCTTCCTACAGCCTCAATCGGCTGGGTGATTGATGCATTTTTCTATAAGCGAAACCTTTTGCAAAACGCTGCTGTTTTAGGAACATAAAAGGTATGAATGGAATTTACCAAAACTCTATTCACTAAAGCGTGAAAAAAGCTCGGTTTTGCTTAAAAGGAAACCCTGATGCCGATGTCTTCTTATGTTAATATGTTGCGGCCTTTCAAGGCAAGACTTTTCAACGAACCGAACTGATCGTGCCTGATTATGAATTTTCTACGGTTGCGAATGAATCCCGCGTGCATTTTGATTGGTTCCATACATGACAAAAATAAATTACCAAAAATCGTCGACTGTTATTTCTGCGAATGAAAATCTGTGTGAAAAACTGCCCGTCGACTTGTTTACTGGCATAGATTCGAGTCGGAACGGTTAACCTACAAAGAATTTATGTAATTTGCCTTTTAATGAGCTGAATTTTAATTGGCAACTTTGCCTTGAAGAGCTGGAATGGCTCAAGGGTTCTGGGGAAGAAAGTGAAGAAAACTTCCAGAGGTTTTTAAATTGGTTTTATAAAATGCGATTATTTATTCTTAAGCCTCATTGCTTTCAAAAATCATCGGTTTTTAACAGTAACATTGATTATGTTCTGTATTTCCAAAGCATGGAAAAAGTGATGTTTTCCAAATTCCCATTAATCCCTTTGACGTATTGTAGATATAGAGTATTTTATTCTAAGTAGTACCTAAATTAGCCGACTAAGACAGTGGCGATTCGAATAGGTTAAAAATTGTTTGTTTTTCCCGACTAAATGAAGAAATTTGAAAATGTATGCCACGCCATCTTTTCACTAAAATTTTTGCTTTTTGCTTGCTGCACAAAGCTTTTTGAGCTTGCAAATGTGCTCTCAATAACACGCCCCTCAAAGAGTGAAACTGATTTTTAAAACACTCTGTATAATGGGCTGTCATTAAACGGCTGCAGATTGAAGTAGTTGGAAGTTTTCATAAGAAATTTAATTGCTTTTACTTTTTTGTATTCTACTCAAAGTCGAGAATCATTTTTATATTTATTAATTTTTTGGATTTTTTCAAGTTACACTGGGATTTCCAGGCATTTATTGGATTTAAGGGACTTTTTGTGCATTTTCCATCCAACCCTGGACAATTGCACAGTTTTTCCTAAATTTATACAGTGGAAAAAAGTGCTGTTTATTACCAAAAGCTGGAAATTGATTTTGATTTTTCTTATATTTCTGGTAAATAAATGGCTTCATTCAGTAGCGTAACATCGACACCTGCCCTGCCTACGCAATTTTTAGGCGTTTTTTAAACAAAAATTTTAAAATCTCCTGCGAATTAATTCAAGAAACATGTTTAAAATAAAGAAATTCCGTAAGCAAAAGAGCCTGCTTAGCATAATAATAATGAATTCTAAAACTTGTTTGAAAATTAAAAGGGTTTTTGAAACCACCCTTTTAAAACCGTAAAAACTTAACCACCCTTTAAACGAGTCTCTTGAAAGTATCCGCTTCTTTCACGTAAAACAACACGAGGTCGATTTTTTCGAAATTGTCAGCCAATTTTACACAGAGTAACTTTGAGAGTTTCTAATGTTCAATGTTTGTCGAAGTTGTGCCCAATAATTTGGGTACGACACTGGAACAGAATAATTAACTGCAAATCAAATAGAATGAGTATTTCCTTAGTCCTACCAGTGGCGTGCCCGAAGGGCTCGACACAACTTGTGCAACTGTTGTTTGCAATATAAAATTTACGCGAATGTTGAGGAAACATGCTGAGCAGCGAAATTAATTTTTTTCTCAGTGTAAACAGTGGATGAATCTTCGCTTGGACACAATGCTAGTTAAGTTTGAGCTTAGACTGAATTTTCAGAAGCACTCAGAAGTCGAACCTGCTGAATGGACGATCAAAAATTCTACAAGGCCACTAAAAATTGCATTTCTAAACTCGAAATGAGTAGCGTGAAGGTGAAACTTTTTCTATTCGTATAAGCAACGAATGAACGTTTCCCTTCATCCAATTGGAGTCAAACTCGAGTCCGGACTGATTTTTTAGAAGCACTCAAAGTTGAATCTTCTGATGCAAAAAATCACGCAATTTTACAAAAAAAAATTGCGCCTCCATACCCGAAAGCAGCAGCGCATTGAAACTGGTTTCCAGTATCATCAATGACTAAGGCTTCACGTGGACAAAAGATCAGATTATTTTCAGTTTAAACTGATTTTCAAGAAGCTCGAAGCTGATACGACAAGAAAAACTAATGCAAGTTCCACAAAAAAAATTTTCATTTCCAATTCGGCACGACTATCGAGTTGAAACTTTCCCCCAGTATAAACAAAAAACGAAGCTTTCCTCAGATTCAATTTAAATAAAATTCAAGCTTCGAATGGGTTTTGAGGAGCACTCAAAATTGAGGCAGCTGATACGACGCATGTAAAAAAGCGCACGTCTACAAAATCAAATTCGGTATCTAAACTGAAAATGAGGAGCGCGTTGCAACTTTTTGTCACTATAAATAATGAATTAGGCTTCGATATGCTGAAATTTGAGCAAAATTCCCAAATTCAGTGCTTATGTAACATGTGCAACATTTTATGTGAAAAACTGCAATTTCTAATCCGACAGGACTAAAGAGTTGAAACTTTCTCTCAGTGTAAACAATGAGTGCAGCTGTCCTCACATCAAATTTGAGTAAAATGCGATGTCAGGCTGATTTTTCAGAAGCACTCAAATTGAGGGCTTCTGCTACGCGAAGGTAAATCGCGCAAGCCTAAAAACTGTTCGATTAGGTTTTTATATTTTATATTTGTTATAATTTTTTTCCAAAAAACAACGCATATAAATGGTCAAGATTTTGGTTTCCACGTGGAAAACGAAAAATGTGGATTTTAATGGAAAAACATGATGCAAGTGATTCAAAGTAGTATTTATTCAAAGAGTATTTAAGGTTCGAAATTTAATTAAATTATTTATAAAATATAAAAAATGCAATTTCAAGTACAAACATCCAAACAATAAAATTCGAGGAAAGCTGCAAAATATTATCTCGTTTCTGAAAACTCCAATTTACATAGATCCTTGGGAAAGAGCTTGTTGAATTTTTATTTGATTATTACTCAGTTCCTCGAACGGTCGGTTTTGTATCTTGAGCGCGTGATCAGTTTGGGAAAATCTTCAGTATTCTTGTTGGCCTTTATCAATGCGCTTTTAAGCACTACGTGGGCTTAGACAACGTGCTATTTATTGAATTATCATTTTAGACCCTTTGAAGAACGAACCTTTAAAGTTTTCAAATTTGCTTCTACAATATTTGCAGTAAGAGTAAATGATTAAAGTAGAACACTTGAGGAGAAGTAGAAAAAACGGTTTCGGAAATAAACGTTTGATTGAACATCGATTGAAATTGCTTCACGACTGAACGGTTTGTTGCGCCTTCGCGGATTAATTTTAGAAAAACCATAGAAAATCACGGAATTGGTTTTGTAATGGAGTTATTATTGAAATTGGTCTTTTTGTGGCTTTACGTGGCGAACGTGTCGTAAACCCGAAGGCTTCGACCAATAAATCAATGATTTCTATTGCATTGAAAATTCGCAAATTTCCTCATTAAAATGCACAAAGAGAAACAGTTTACTGTCTACCACAACACATGTATATCGTGCAAACACCTATTTATTAAATAATTGTTTCAACCACAATGAAAACCGCAAGACACATGTCCCATAACGTATTGTTTCGCTTTGTAATTGTTGTTAACTATCATATCCTTACATGTATTTGTTCAAAAACAGCCAGCCCGTCATTAGCTTTATTAATTCCTATTGTTTAAGCAGCGTGTTTGCATCTTATTTATTAATTTAAATAATTAATTTGACCTAGACACGCTTCATTAAATGGGTGTTACACTGTGGCAATTTTGCTCAATTATGCATTTATACTGCAAGTAGAGCACCTTTGGGTCAAATAAATTGCCGATTGGGTTAAATTAACAAGTTAACGGGATCATTGGAATATTAATAATTATTTAAGAAACCTTCACTGAGCAGGCAATACTGATAAGTGACAAAACAACTTCGAGAGTCGATTAAAATTGCCATTAATCAACTTCAAACTAAGTTAAACCCGAAAAGAGGCCTCCTTTTATACTGTTATATCAATCAAGGTATTTCGCTTTACACCGTTGTAGTTATACCCAAATATATTCTTTGAACTTAATTTTCTAAAACTGGCTAAACCAGATGTCAACATTCAATATAAATAAAATTGCGGCGTTTTAATGTAAATCGAAAACTGAAAAATCGCCCGCACCGAACAGCGTGGAAAACCACAGCAACTCCGAATTAAAATTCGATTTTCAGCTGGCTAAAAATAAAAAAAACCCCAAACGTAAATATAAAAATGAATTATGGCTGTTGGTTTCCGTCTGATGATGTTTTAATGGTCTACCTGGCTGCAGGACCGGATATTTTCGTTTGTATCAATTTACTTTTCTGAAGCCAAAAGCACCAGGTTTAGAATTTTTAATATTCTAATCGACTAGCTCGAAAAAAATGATCGACGTTTCGAACCTTCCTCTCCTTAAAGCAAAAGGAGTTTGAATCCAGTTCCAAACGCACCATCAGAACTGACCATAGATTATTTTGTATCTTATATTTATTTGAAACCGAAGTTGCCTTCGACTGTGTTTTTTTCATATGGCAACTCAATCAATATCGACACTTCCTCTTTGTCGGCGAGGCCATGAAGATACGTGGCCGCATTAACAATTAACCACTGGCTTCTAGTCGGAAGTCTGCATGAAATTATGTGTTATTTGCACATAGCTCGACTTCAACTTAGGGCGTTAATAGGGGAACTTGATGCTATTCTATAAAAAAAAATTGGCATCCCCAGTACAAAGAATAAATTCAAGTTCTGCGCGGCGTAGAAGGTTCTTTCAAAATACGGCTTCAGAAGCATCAAGCCGCTGATTAACACTTAACCACTGATTCTCCAGGAGTTTTAGTTGGCAGCTTGTTACAAAATGCAATTTTCTGGATATTGACTTGTATGTAACAACGGAAAGTACGCAGCTTACCACTTCCTAATAATAAGTTAATTACCATGGGAGGCAGCAAACGTTAAATGCGCTTTACGACAAAATTATGCATCTGAAAATTGCTTAAAGGCTCTGTAGTTTCTTGGCTGCGACGAAGAGCAAATGAGCTGTTGATGGCTGCAGACATAACTTTAAAAAAATATCAAGCCAATAAGTGAGTACTCTGGTCTAGTTACTCTCCGGCTGTGCTTTGCCGCTGCTATGTCCTGCAAGAAGTCTTAAAAGCTATTTTTAGCGCAAAAAGTTTGTATACTTTTACCTTTAAAATAGGACTATAATGTGGGGAAACTATAGCAGGCGTTTATTTTTGGCTCAATTCCAACGAAAATTGTGTTGCGAAAACTCAACAACAAATTGGTTGAGAGAGAGTGAGTTGATTGACGCATAAAAGCCATCCAACTTCTAATTCGGCACCAATATTAAGATAAATGATACGTTATGAAGCATGTGACCCTAATATGAACTCCAGAGACTATAAATCCGATAAAACTGAACGTTACAAGAAAATCGCCTTAGTTTTTGCCATAAATCGCCGCTGCAGGAGGGCAAATAAAAGAACATTGAAACCGGATGCAATGGAGGTGTCCAATTAAATTAAACCGGAATCAACATGAACGCACTGAAACACGTAAATTGCAGTTTATTTTGCTGAAACGAGTTGTACCTGCTGGTTTACCATACTTTCAATGAATTTATCTGGAAAACCTAGTCTAAATATTTGCGCCAAAGTCTGCCAGATGCTGGTATTTTCTTTAGGATGTTTCGGAAATTTTGTTATGACGATTGGTGCCATTTGGGAAAAGCTCCAAAATCAATAAAATCGGGTATTTCTACATTGGCGCATTGAACTTAAAGGAGTTTCACTCTATCGTAGTAATTCCCTATTAAAAGGAAAGTTGAGTTATAAACCAAGAAAACATACAAACATATGGAAAAGTAGAAAAAATCCAGGAAACAACGTTATTAATAAGAAATAAAGAACGATGTTAAAAATGGATTCAACATGTAAGAAAAACGAGTTTAAAGCAAACGGAAATCAATGATGACTAGCAATAAATAAAGCATGTTTTTCCTAAGCCTAAGATCATAAAACAGTTAATCCAATACTCAGCACCAAAGTACATGCGATTATTCAAAGCAACCATTTTTTTTCGCAACCTTGACGTGTTGTTTACCGAATTAGAAGCTAATGTTAACGTAATAACATAGACAAACATCATCCAGTGACCATCTGCTTTGCAAAACTGCTAAAATATTCTGGGAAATCGTACAACAGGTGTATCTGGTTTATAGAAATGGCAGCGTTTTGTTTAAACTAAACTAACCATTTTCAAAGCCGGCTTTTCTGGAAAGCAATTGCAATAATTATTGATTATGTCAGCTTGAATAGATAGATGTATTTACAGGCTGTTAATTGGCTGGTTAGAAAAACATGCTGAGAAATTAATTGTAGTCTGGATATTGTCTGTTGAAGTGCAAGAATCTGGATAATATTTATTGAAAATTGAGCTTTTTTTTAAACATACATCTTCTTCAGCCTGTTCTCATCCACTGCTGGACATATGCCTCTTTCATGTTTTTTCACCGCTGTCTGTCCTAAGCCTCAGAACCCAGTTCTTGCTGCCCTTCCTCTGGATATCATCCCTCCATCTTACTGGTGGTCGCCCCACACCCCAGTAGTGCCATTTATTGGTGGCAATACGTTCTATGACATCAACGACTTTAGTTCTTTCTCTGATGATCTCGCTCCTGATTCGGTGCCACAAGCTGATCCCCAGCATCGCACGTTCCATTGCCCGCTGACACACTCTGAGTCGGTTCGCCCTGTTTTGTTTCAGAGTTAGTTTCGAGGCCGTAGGTCATAACAGGTAAGATGCAGGAGTCGAATACTTTCCGCTTCAGGTTGATGGGTATGTTCGGTTTTTTGAGGATGTGGTCACGCCATGCCAGGCCAATTCGCCTGGTCATTTCTGCGGTCTGGTTATCCCTGCCAAGCTTGATGTTGTGGCCAAGGTACACATACTCTTCAACAACCTCAAGGGTGTGGTTGTCGAGTGTGACATAGATGTTACCTTGCCCCATGATCTTAGTCTTTTGGAGGTTCAACCTGATGCCCACGGACTCCGAAGCTTCCTTCAGCTCTCTCAGCCTGAGTCCAAGCTCGTCGGCATCACCGCTCACCAGGACAATATCGTCAGCGAAACGTAGGTGATTCAGAAACGTCCCATCGATATTGATACCTTTCCTCTCCTATGTCATGTTTTTAAACATGTCCTCCCCACCCAGCGCCAGGGTGAACAGTTTTGGCGAGATAGTATCGCCCTGTCTGACTCCTCTTTTAATAGGGATCCTCCCGGTGACTAATTCTTCTCCGGCTTTAACGTGGAGAGTGGCATGTTCATATCCTCGCAGCGTCCATCGCATGTAGAACTGCCCAGGTCTCCACAAAATCGAAAGCGTTCTGGTAATCGACGAACGCCAGGTCTAGTGGAACGTTCATTTCAATGCATTTCTCGATCAGCGTGCGAACTGCCTGGATGGGGTCTATCGTGCTGTACCCCTTCCTAAATCCAGCTTGCACTACAGGTTGGTAGAAGTCGAGCTTGTTGGGGATTATTTTGGTAAGGAGCTTGTATAACACGGACAGGAGACTAATCGGCCGGTAATTCTCGATGTTTGTTGAGACGCCCTTCTTGAAAAGGATGGTGACCTCAACATTCCTCCATGCCTCTGGTATCCTTCCTTCTTAGAGGCACTTGTTAAAGAGAGTGAGAAGTGCCTTGTCCAGAGTTTCTCCTCCAGTCTTCAGTATCTCACTGGTCACTTGATCTTCTTCGGGAGCTTTACGATTTCTCATCTGTTCTAATGCTGCTCTCAAGCATTTTTGAGCAATTTTGGGGATCTAATGAGCAATTTTGGGGATCTCCCCGGAACCGACGTTCTGGACCACTCGACCTCTTTGTTCGTGGATATAGTCAGGTTCTGGTACTGACTGGCTGTATAGTCTCCAATAGAAGTTCTCGATGACCGCAGCGATTTTGCCTTTCCCTGACACAACTTCGCTCCGCTCGTTCCTCATCTTGTAGATGAGTGGTTTTCCTTTAGCCGTTCTGGAACGAAAGACCCTCATGTTCATATTGTCCTCAATGGCTTCTTGAATCATCAGTGAGTTGTGCGCTCTTAAGTATCTACGAATGGCTCTCTTTATTAGTTTGTTCAGCTGGCGGAACTCCGGTGCGTTTTGCGTTTTTCTATAAGTCTGGTCGTGTCGGGAGTGAGCTTCTTCGAGTTTCGCTGCTCTCCAAACGTGCATACTTTCTTTGTTGCAACTCGGATACTTTCGACGACTTTCTCTGTCAGCTCATTTAACTCCAGATCTTTCATCGTATGCGTCGGTTCTAATATCTGTTCAATCTGTCTGCTGAACTCCTCTTGCTTCGCCTCCAACTCAGTCCTCTCTGGTATCAGCCTCTTCACAATCAGCTTCTTTCAGGTGTTCATGAATACAACCCTTTCTTGAGCAGGAAGTTGAGCATCGTTTGTCCACTGTCATTTCGTGTGCCAAATCCAAAGTTACCGAAACATGGCTTGGTTGACCTTTGCGTGGTAATTAAAGAAAAATGCATTAATCGGTAATTAGGAAAATCTAAACTATGTTAAAAGTAGCTCCCAAATTCCAGCCAGTTTAGTAATACTTTAAGCGACTTTTAAACGGTTCTAGCCGGCATTAGGGAAATGTGATAAAGGTGCCTGTTAAAACGACATTAAATAGTTAATGCACATACGATTATGTTACAAAAGGCACCAACATACCAATGAAAAGAGTCGCATTCTTTAAACCCCGCTGCTTTATTTAGGCAATTGACAACCACGAAAAGAAACATTTGGGTTTTTTTGGACAGATTTTAATTTGTGATATTTTTTATTGGTATTTTTACCCTACTACACTCGTCATAAAAAACCGTTGTTGCTAAGAATGTAGTCCTAATGTTTCGCCAGCACGCATGGCAACCATCTTCAAAGGTGTGTTCGCTTTGGGGCGGCCTAAGTTAGGCACTTGTTTTCTCAACATCCACTGAAGTTAACGATTGACTATCGAATGCGTTTTGTGAGGCAAAGTGCGTTCTATATGTAGAGGAAGTTTCGATTTTGAGTCATCGTTAGACAATTTTTGAGAATTTTTTCGACGTGCTATTGATTTTGCAGGCCAGTTTGGCACTGGTTTTCTCAATAACTAGAGAAGTTGGAGAGTCACCTTTGCATAAATTTCGTGGGGCGAGGTGTGTTCTATGAGTGGAAAAATGTTTCGATTTTGAGTCATCCTGAGGGAATTTTCAGGAATTTTTCTCATTTTCTCCCCATAGGAGAAAAGTTCGATTTTCATTTTATTTCTCCCAAACTAAGCTTTGTATCAAAAAAAGTAATTCTTCATAAAAAATCTGCCTTCTCAAAGTGTACCCGGTAATTTTTTTCCACGCTTCTCACATCAAAGGTTTTTGGACAAATTTCCAAAAACCTTGCTTCAACAAAACTTAGTCTTCCGTCTTTCCCTCTTAGCTTATACGAGTATTTTTTCCAAAAAAAACCCACGCACTTTGGCATGTACTTTCACCACAAGAGGAAGGTTTTGTTTATACAGGCCGGACTTTCCGTTATTTCCTCCGAAATTACCCAATTTAAGGGTTGACTTTTGCATGAATTTTGTAGAGTTTAGTCGGTATTATAAGTGACAAAAGTTTCGACTTTGAGTCATCATCAGGCTATTTTAATTTTTTTTCAAATTTGCGACAGAACTTTGTGGTTGTTTATTTGGTGTTTTGTAGCACAAAGTGCGTTCTATGTGTGGAAACAAGTTCATGATGTATGAATGATTCGATGATTCTTTTCCAGCCAGTTCAGTTTACCTCCTGATGATTTAAAAAAATCAGACGCAAATAAGAAGCGAAAGTTAAATGAGATTGATAGTTAGAAGTATTTGTGAATGGTTTTGTTCGCACCTTTTTATATTTTACTATACATTCGATGTTGTAAGTCGTGCATTCAAACTCGAAGAATCAACAGAATATAATGAAGTAATAAAATTATAACTCAGGAAAATTATGAGCCAATAAATTAGGACTCGTTTCCAGTAGCTAATACCTCAACATCGATACCCGTAAGCACCATTCATTATTATTTCTCATACTACAAATTCCACAGCCATGTTAGCAAAGCTAAAAATGGTTTTGTAGTTGTAATAAATGGGCCCCCATAAAAGGACTATAAACTCACGCCGTTGCGTACTAACTAGGCGGACTGGTCAGATGGCCTTCTTCCAAGCATGGATAGTATATCACAAGAATACCATCTTGGTCGCATACAGAATTTATTACTTTACGACCGTAGAATTATTGTTGTTTGTCGTCATTTATTATACACAAACACTCAATCTAACCAGTGAAAATGTCGATTTGTTGCTAAACTTAGCAAACAACATCGAAATGTGTTAATGGCATGGAAAGGATGAGTTAGTGGAACCAATTAGGAATATTTTGCAAGGATTTAGCGAAGTCTGAAGATGGTGTGTGTAAACCAAGGAAATTGTTAAAGTTTGAATTTCCATCCTACTAACTAAGATTTCATCATCAAATTTGCTAGTTTTAGAAGAACGACTAGAGTAACATTAGGCAAATTTCTAAAAATATCAATTGAGGAAAGGAATGCAGTACATTTAATATGTAGTTAAACTTCAGCAGTCTTGTGACTACTTCCACCATACAGTTTTCCAGATGTTTCCTAACGTTTTCAGCGGATTTGGACATGGCCATTTGTACGGAATGAGGCAAGATAAATGGTTGATAAAATCCCGTCAAATCCATCCAAACGTCCGGTAATTAAATCGGGATCTGAATGGCAGCGACTTGACTCCAGAACTTTGAAAATCCACTACGAGAGCGTAGAATGTGCGCTGTTTACATTGGGTTCCAGATGTGGAAAATATGAATGATTGTTTACATGTAGGACGCGTGTTTAAAACTATAAGCCGGAAATGAAGTTCTTATAACGTTACGTTTGCTAAACAGAGGAGGAAATTATATAAGCGACGTTGCCGACTGCGTGCACGATGATAAATTATACATTTAGCGCTAGGGAAGCTTCTAATCTAGGAACCTCGAGTTTCCACCTAGATTTTCTACAGAACTAAATCCGTACAATACAGCTTCTATGACCTAGAAAAAGTCAATGGTCATTACGTACTGCGTTCCACACAATTTGTTTTTCGCATCATTATTTTCACAGTTTGCTGGCTAAAAACTGAACGTAATTGCCGATATGTTTTTCTCCCATTTCCGCGTGTAATTGTTTGATGGAATCCACTGCGATCGAACCGGAAATCGGAATTAAATATTTAGAAAGCTTGCCTGCAATCATTCGTCTTTGTTCGCAAAAGGCATTAAATAAAACTCAACATCAGGGGCGTTTTTGCGTAGAAAAACTATTGGTTGAAAGCAGTGGAAAAAGATAATTTACTAGCTTGAATAGCCAATCAACTGAAGAATAATCAGCCTCGCAAAAAATTTGCCTCTTTACCCCACACATCACTATATAGATACGTATTTCCAGTCTGGATAATTGCATTTTCCGATTTCCCCGTGGACATTCTCCATTATTTGGCATCGTTTAGAATTTGCGTTCAGTTTTCCGACGATGGCTTTGTCCTCCGGTTCAAATCTCATTAAATTTTGTTTTCGTCGGCGTTCCAGAAAAACAACTTTCGGTCACCAAATTAATTAGAGCCGAAAAGCTTAGTTGACGTTATTTAAATGACTTCTAAAATGCAAATGAGATGGACAGTCCTGAAGTCTGTTGAAGTTTTTAGTGCCAAATTCACACCCCAAAGCATTATTTTGTGAGCTTAAACGAATTACTATTGAGAACTCCGATCTGCATGTTGTTGCTTCAATCATTTATTCAACAGATTTTTGAAGATATCTGAAGTTAAGATGCGTAAAAATATGCGAGTAAAGGTTATTTGCAAAAGTTTATTGAAACATATATTAGAAGAAAGCAGTAAGTCGCTTATATAAATTTTAACAAAACTGGAGTAGAAGAATTTTCCATTAACTTTTAGAGGAATTTATTCGGCTGGAAGATGCCTGAAAATACTGTGCTCACTTGCGGGTTTATACTAAAATGCCATAATTTAAGAGCAAGAATGGAGTTAAAGTGGCAATTTCATTCATATTCATCCAGGAACTCCAGAGAAACATGTGCTTAACCGTCTGACGAATTTACAAATTTTCTAGCTAGAAATAAGGCCACAGTTTTCACGTAAAATGCGAAAATTCAACATTAATGCGAGTCTTCAGAACGGCTCTCAGTCTTGGCTCGGTATTTAGGGAACCGCTTGAGCTATGAAGCTCTAGTTTTCACTGTCAGATAGAGCCTTAAATTGCCGACTTTCTTATACCGAACCTATGTTTCTGGTTTTCACGCAAAAAGCGAAAATTCAACATTCATGCAAGTTTTCTGAACCGCTCTTATACGTTGGCTCGTATCTAGAGAACAGGTTGAGCTACGAAGCTCTAGTTGTAATTACCAGATAGAGCATTAAATTGCGGACTTTCCTATACCGAACATCATTTTAGAAATGTTTCTAGTTTTCACGTAAAATTCGAAAATTCTACATTAATGCGAGTCTTCTGAACCGCTCTTATTCATTAGATCGTATATACAGAACCGATTGAGCTATAAAGCTCTACTTTTCATTACCAGATAGAGCGTTAAATTGCGGACTTTCCTATACCAAACATTGTTTTAGAAGTGTTTCTAGTTTTCACTCAAAATGCGAAAATTCAACATTTATGCGAGTCTTCAGAACCGCTCTTATTCGTTAGCTCGTATCTAGAGAATCGGTTAAGTTACAAAGCTCTAGTTTTCATTACCAGATAGAGCGTTTAATTGCGGAGTTTCTTATACCGAACATCATTTTAGAAATGTTTCTAGTTTTCCCGTAAAATTCGAAAATTCAACATTAATGCGAGTCTTCTGAACCGCTCTTATTTGTTGGCTCGTATCTAGAGGACCGGTTCAGCTATGAAGCTCTATATTTTATTACCAGGTAGAGTGTTAACTTGTGGACTTTCTTATACCGAACATCATTTTAGAAATGTTTCTAGTTTTCCCGTAAAATTCGAAAATTCAACATTAATGCGAGTCTTCTGAACCGCTCTTATTCATTGGATCGTATCTAGAGAACCGGTTGAGCTACGAAGCTCTAGTTTTCATCACAAGATAGAGCGTTAAATTTCGGGCTTTTTTCATACCGAACGTCATTTTGGAAGTGTTTCTGGTTTTCACGCAAAATGCGAAAATTTAACATTAATGCGAGACGTCTGAACGACTCTTAGTCTTTGGCTCGTATCTAGAGACCGGGTTGAGCTACGAAGCTCTAGTTTTCATCACAAGATAGAGCGTTAAATTTCGGGCTTTTTTCATACCGAACGTCATTTTATGAATGTCTCTAGTTTACACCCAAAATTCAACAATAATGCGAGTCTTCTGAACCGCTCTTATTCGTTGGCTTGTAGCTAGAGAACCGGTTGAGCTCCGAAGCTCTAGTTTTCATTACTAGATAGAGCATTAAATTTCGGGCTTTTTTCATACCGAACGTTATTTTGGAAGTGTTTCTGGTTTTCACGTAAAATGCGAAAATTTAACATTCATGCGAGCCTTCGGTACCGCTCTTACTTGTTGGCTCGTATCTAGATACACGGTTGAGCTACGACGCTCTAGTTTTCATCGCCAGATAGAGCGTTAAATTGTGGACTTTCACATATTAAACTTCATTTTAGAAATGTCTCTAGTTTTCACGCAAAATGTGAAAATTCAACATTCATGCGAGACTTCTGAACCGCTCTTATTCGTTGGCTCGTCTCTAGAGAAGCGGTTGAGCTACAAAGCTATACTTTTCATTACCAGATAGAGCGTTAAATTGCGGACTTTCCTATTCCGTCATTTTAGAAGTGTTTCTAGTTTTCACGCAACATGCGAAAATTTTACATTAATGCGAGACGTCTGAACGACTCTTAGTCTTTGGCTCGTATCTGGAGACCGGGTTGAGCTACGAAGCTCTAGTTTTCAGTGCCAGATAGAGCGTTAAATTCCGGACTTTCATATACTGAACGTGATTTTAGAGGTACCTCTAGTTAACACGCAAAATGCGAAAATTCAACATTAATGCGAGTCTTCTGAACCGCTCTTATTCGTTGGCTCGTCTCTAGAGAACCGGTTGAGCTACGAAGCTCTAGTTTTCATTAGCAGATAGCGCGTTAAATTGTGGACTTTTTTTATACCGAACGTCATTTTAGAAGTGTTTCTGGTTTTCACGCAAAATGCGAAAATTTAACATTAATGCGAGACGTCTGAACGACTCTTAGTCTTTGGCTCGTATCTGGAGACCGGGTTGAGCTACGAAGCTCTAGTTTTCAGTGTCAGATAGAGCGTTAAATTGCGGATTTTCATATACTGAACGTGATTTTAGAGATATCTCTAGTTCACATGCAAAATGCGAAAATTCAACATTCATGCTAGTCTTCTGAACCGCTCTTATTCATTGGCTCGTATCTAGAGACCCGATTGAACTACAAAGCTCTAGTTTTCATTACCAGATAGAGCGTTAAATTACGGGCTTTTTTATGGCAAATATCATCTTAGAAATATTTCTAGTTTTCACGCAAAATCGAAAATTCAACATTTACGAGTCTTCTGAACCGCTCTTATTCGTTGGCTAGTATCTAGAGAACCGGTTAAGCTACGAAGCTCTAGTTTTCATTGCCAGATACAGCATTAGATTGTGGCATTTCCTATACCGAACGTCATTTTAGAAATGTTTCTAGTGTTCACGCACAAATTAAGAGTTTTATCAGAGAAATAATTTGGATTTTTTGTTGGTTCGTAGTAGGTGTGGAAATTGCGGATTAAAACCGGTAGATTATATTATCAAAAATAAATCTCCTATTTAGATGCTACAGTGACTTAAATTCTTGATAAATTGTCCGATAATAAAACTGAGAAAGCTTGATTTCGTGGAAGCAATGCTTTCCATAGAAAAAGCGTTGTTTCAATCACAGAAAACGGTGCATCTTTAAAGGCTGTTTTGGAAGTTTTTCGCAGAAAAAAAAACAAGAAAAGGGCCATTTTCCAATGTTGTTCCATAAATACCGATGTACATAAATAACGGAACAGCGTTACTTTTTAATTTACGAAGTAGTTGTTGGAAGGTTTAATGGCAGCGATAAATCTACCCATGTAATTGTCGCATGTGTGCAAAAACGAATGGGACACACGCCAATACAGTCGCTTAATTTGGACGAATGCATGGAGTGCTACCAAATGAGTTGTTTTGTTGCAATTTAACTAGAAAAAAAATACTCACAGAAGCTTTTCCAGCAGTTTTAAGTGTAAATTTGAGTGTTTATTGCGTGCATTTAAACATACGAGACTTGGAAATAACCGGGTATGGAGTTGAAGCGAATTCGAGTAAGTGATGGTTTTTTTAATGTGGAAATGGAGTTTTTTGCGCACTTTTTAGAAAATTAGAGAAAGTCGGTAAGTTGCTATCAGTTGAACGTCCAGAGTGATGGAAATAACTGTGCTATAATATGAAAAAACGCAACAAGGACAAAATATTTTGCAAAAAAGTGCATAGTGTTGAAGTGAATTTGGTAGAAAATAGTAGTTTTTTGATGAGGAAATGGAGTTTTTTGCAGACAGAGATAATCAGACAAGCCAGGTTAAAATATCAAGGCTCTAATCCCCATTAATTTACTCATATTGTCGCTAATAATACTCGATAAAATCAGAAAATCCTTCAATCTACACATGGTTAAACCATAAGCAGACATTGCAAATGTGTTTTAGTCAAGGACAATGTATTTTCTTCTCCAACCTAAATGAGCTTGAAAATTTCTTGGGATAGATGATTTTCTACAATTATCCTGAACTATTAGTAAGTTAACTTTGTTGCATGGTAAACCCTTCCAATATGTGTGTGTTAACATGAAATGCCTCCGTTCGGGGAAATTAACGCCCCTGTTCGTGCCAATCGGGAAATATGCATTTTCCAGCATTGGGCAATTTCGCTGATCAAGTGTCTCTGTTGCTGTCAATTAGCCATTCATCCACTAATAGCTTTTGGAGTTTGTTTATAGAAAAATATGACCTGCTGTAAGCATCGAAATTGTCAATCTTATTTAAAAGTGTGACTAACAAACAACAGAAATAAACAGAATTTGATTTAGCAATTAGCAGTTGCTTGGGCAATTTGATGCAAAGAAGCTCGGCAATAGAGTGAAAGTTAGTTGTTCAACATTAATAGTTGTTCCAATTGAAACCAAGTACACATTTAAGCAATACCTACTCGCACCTTTCGCCTAGATAGATTTGATGCTAATGCGACCTTTGCTTGAATAAATCGGCAGAAAAAATCACTTACCAGCTTCGAAATTCTCTTTCAAGCGCCGCCACTGTCTGGCCTGGTGCAACGAGTACAGGGTGATCACAAGAAAAAACAGGATGCATGCGAATACAGCTGAAGTCAGTGCAATCGCCTGCCAATCCCAGACGAGCGTCTCGGCGCTGGAGAACGGCGCCTCGGAACTGGCGACTTCCAGTGCCGCCGGTGAGGGTGCGTCTCCACGTTCATCTTCCCCATATCTAAATTCAAAAAACGTAGAATTTCCAGTTTTATCAAAATTTTATAAATGGCTGTAGAAGATTAATGGAAATGTCAAGGATCCTAGTTGAATTGCTAGTGACATAACTGAGATGTTGATGAAGCAGTGAAGAATCCATAATTCCGCAATATTATGCAATTCGATGGAACACGTTTAAAATAAATCCTCATATGGCACTCTTGTGGATGGGTTTTGCATACCAATCACTTACATCATTTTTCCCATGCTGCACTTGAGTTTAAATGGAATTAAATCCTTAACATGCGGAACACACACTTTTAACTAAATGGTTCATGTAAATGTACTACAATACTAAATGGTTGGCCACCATAGCAAACCGTACCAACCGATGAATCGGAGCCTGACCCACTTGAATTCGATTTTCGAGACCGTTTAAACCCAGACTGGCTGGGTTGTTCGCTCACAAATCAATAAGGTACAGTATGCAATTGCAGCAATAGTTGCCTGATTGTTCATGGGAATTATCGATGGTTTCGACACCATTAACACCGCGACCTTACAAAATTCGTCGCGAAACTGAAAGTTATTCATGCAGCATCTCAATTCTTTAAGCGTCTTACCTCCAAACGATCTCCCCGTCTTTGTTTCGGTGCTTTTCGTGTCGATGTCTCTCATGATGGTGTCGATGAGGGTTTCCACTGTTTTCCACCAACAGTTCACTTAAATCACTAATCGGCCCACAATGAGTGTCTCTGTGCAGTTCACAAGGCAGTAAAACGATCGTTCCTTGCGAACACTCTGTACAATTCATGCAACGTTGCTGTTGAGCGTTCAGGTACTGGTGTTTTGGGCAAATTGAGGCAAGTACTGTGGTAGTGGTCAATAGCAGAATGAAGAGTGTGGGCGAGTTGGTTTTTACCATCACCTGGAACAAGAAAAATTCGTTTAGATTCAAAATCAATTTCAGGAAAACGCGCGCCATTTTTCCGTTTATATTTGTGCCGCTAGCGCTCGAAATGTTCCCACTCGAAACCGAAACATTCCTCAAATTACAATCTGCCTGGATACGGAAAGAGAATGACTTATGGGGTTCTTGAAGTCGGTGACAACCCATCACACCCCAATATCATATATCATTTTTCAGATATGGGTAGATGGAAGTTCTTAGATTCGCTTTGATTCGCACATTTGGAGTATAATTGGTAAAAAAACTCGCTATTTTTAGACTGAATGTAGGTTTTTCTCTAAATGATTTATCTTAACTGTTTTTAACTCCTTGGGTTTTCGAAGTTCCATCGATTTCTTTAAAGCTAGGTAGAGTCAAATCAAACTATTTAACTTATTTTCCCACTAATCTATTCGACAGTTCATTGCGAAAACCAGATAGCCGAAAATAGAAACTTGTTCTGAGAAACATCATAAATCTGCAGTTGCTACAGATTGAATGCACCCCGTAGCGCAACGACAAATTGCCTGGGAGGTCTCGCCATAGTCCAGAGTGAGAGCAACATATCGGAAATATCTGGCCTTGTCGCTCTTTGCCCAATTACGAGGGCAAATTGCTTTCAATTCAAATCAAAGTTCATTCCAATCAAGTTTTATTAAGAAAGAATGTCTGGCTCTTCTGCTATTGATTGTCTAAGTTCTTCAAAAAAAATATATTTTTTTTATATCGGGAGGATTTTAATGAAATTCGCTGTGAATTTGTTCCTATGTAAGGCTCATGTTTTTATGAAGCAACTGAGTTCATCCGCTTTGGTACAAAAACTACCAGAACTTTTTATTTGGGAGCTGAAATCAACTGATGTTTTTTGAGGTGCTGCACTAGTTATCTTTCGACATTTTCGTCCCTTTGTAAAATCTTGTGGAATTCATAATTTTTGCATTGCAAAAAAACATATTTCTGTTCTGTATATTCTGTATAGCAAAAGATTAAAGACAAAAACTCGATATCCTTTAATTATGGAACATAATTTTTCCATTTCCAGAACATATTGTGTTCCATTTCCAAACAACTGCTGTTTCAGCTCTAAGCCATTCAATGGTTGATGTTTAAGCCAAAGGATATATTTCATTTTCCGGAAATGGATCCTCCACTCTGTTTCATCCGTCTGGATAGTCGCGGTTCCGACATTCGTATCCTTTTCACCTTCATTTGCCAGAATCCAGGCATTCCGGCCCTTGTCAGTCAAGTTACCGACCACGGCTCAGTTTCGTATTGTTGTTGAGCTATTTTGGAAAATCTCCATGGCTCAACAGATTACATGCAAACCGTTTAGGGTGGATTACATGCCATGAAGATATTTAAATGTCCAGGATGAACACATGAGATTATGGTCCATTTGACAGTGGATTTAGTTTCAGGGCAGAAATGGGTCAAGTGTTAATGAGATTAACATTGTCTGGATTTCGTTCTATCCAGCAAAAGAATATTTATTTAGTGGGAAAGCTGGAAAATCCAGAATTGTGCAATGGAAATTGGAAAAATGGAGTTCATTTTCGGATGTTTACAACAGTCTACAATAATTTTTCCAGTAAAGTGCTCATGTTGATCTGATCCACATCCTTTATTGCCATCCATCGACTCTCTATGGGTTTTTAAAGTGTATATTTTTCCTAATCGTTAGATTAACTGTCTCATAAAGCAAATCAAAGCGGATCGAAATGGATTCAGACAGAGTGTCGAAAGATTATTTTCGCCATTTCACACATCCGGACGATTCGAGTGTAAATATTTTAATTTTGGCAAAAATAGAGGGACTTAAAAATCACACATTAGTAGAAAAATCTTACTGAACTGAGTTGGTTTTTTTTTCAAAAAGTTCAGTTGATGTTTTTTGGAATTAAGTTAAAATTTCCAAAACGTTGAAAAATACGCATGTGGCAGGGTCTGGTAGAGAAGAGTCGAGCTAAGATGGGATACTTTGTCCCAATGTAAAGGTTTCACTGGTGTTTTTTGCACAAGGCAAGTTGTAATTAAAGCGGTTTACGCAAATTCGATTCTTTCGCGTTTTCAATCGAATTTTTGCTCACTGTTTCATCCAGTTGCGTTTAATTTTCCGACATTTTCCCAAAAACCATTTCGACAGGAAGTGTAAAACCTACGTGATTTACGCACATTTTATGCAAGATTTACTCGACACGTTTCAAAGATTTGAAAACATAAAAACTTTACAATTTAACAGCCTCTCACTTCCTTGCCCGCATTCATCAACGAGGAAATCGCCATCGGAAATGGGAAGGTCTGAAACCGTTCGCTTTTGACGCATTTATGCAATTTTTCAGCACATTTATGGTGCAGTTCTTGTCATAATAGTCTACTTGGGTTTTGTTTACTTGGGGTTTCAATGGGAGCCAAACGTGTGCCCTAATGGGCCTTTTATTGTCGATTATTGGCTCGTTTAATATGTATTTTTGCAAGTTTTTAGCTTTTATTATCAGCTGAAGGAGGATGGCTTAATGGAAAAATGCAACAACTACAAGCGTTTAGTGGGTGTTTTTATCAAGGTTTTGTGTCAATGTGAGCAACGTTTTATGTTTATCGTCAAGTTTTCAGTCGAGGATTTTGTTTGAATTGAATATAATAAATTAACTCAAGACACTTCTTTAGCCACTAGGCATTTTTCCAGGTTTCAATCTTGGCGTTTTCGTTTAATGTGCCATTAAACTTCAGGTGCCATGAACCACAAGAGTTCAACGAAAACAATAAAAGTACAATAATCCCACAGTTTCGTATTTTAACAACCGAAAAACGTGAGATGTGGCATGGCATAAAGCAGCAATTACCCACTGTTGAGTTCTTTGCTCTTTGAATCACCACCATTTTCTCGGTACAACAGTTATAATTCGCTACTTACACAAGAATTTCGCATTACAATTTAAGGAAAAAACATATTATAACATTGTTTATTGCAATTGAAACGTGTCGTATATCCTTGATTGAGAATTTATTTGATAAGCACCATTCGATTCAAGGTTCAACATTGCAATTATTTTTTTTAAGTGTTGGCTAATTGCAATTTTTGATATTTAATGATTTATATTGCGCTCAAAAACTGTCTTTTCGGGTTTTTAGCACGTCGTTCTAAAGCTCCTTTCCTCCCCAGAAGAATAATTAGTGAAGAAAACAATTAGATTAATTTATGAGCATTTCCTTCATCATCATTCACTTCGCGTTGGATTCAAAGTTGCAAAGTTGACCAGCTGTTTGTTCATTAACTAATTAACTGCAAACAAGCAAAGTGGTTCTTCCTGCCTACACAATTGCCAACGATTATAATTCGCTCAGAAATGGAAAAAAGGCAATTTAAACTACACTTGCTCGTGGTCGAATAAACGACGATTTACTCAATCCAGGGGGAAAATGGGCTTGGAAGAAGCGAGTGGAAAGGCTTTGATAAAGTTAACGTTCGAGTTCCCTAACAAATTTATCATTGTTACGGACTGAAAGTTCCAACTCAAATGAAAAATAACTTGGGTTCTTAAATAAATTATGATTAAACTGCGTCTCACCCTTGGCACATTGCACTTAGTCGTACAAGACTAGTAACACTTGTTTTTAACGACAAAATCATTAAGCATGAACGTTTTCAAGGATGGTGCAATTACGGGCACCCAAAAAACAATGTCCGAATGAGTGATTACCACAAATCGGTGCTCTGACAGGAGAAAAAGCGACTGCTTGGTTCAGGTGAACAAACCTTATGAAATTTTCCATTTGGAACGTTTCAGTGCTCGAATTGTTTTTAGTTTCGTTTACTGAAATTAAATATCTAGATCGCAATTGGCCGAAACATGAATAAATCCTTAGGAATTGCCCGGTTCAAGCCTGATTAATTCGACACGAAATTGAAATTATACATTCAGGGATTGTGCTAGGAGAATATGCATCTTCAGCAGGAATATCTGCATAAACTGAAGAGTTACATGCTCATACTGGCCCAAAATCTGATAAATTAGTTCGCAGTGAAAAACGTGCAAGTAACTAAATTATTTATGCAACGATCTTAGGTTTTTGAACGTAGCCACTGCAGGGAATTACAGTAACATTTTCAATAGAAATGGAAGAAGAAAAAAAATCGGCAAATTCAATAGAAAAAAAAACGGAAAAAGTTAGACATATTTAGAATTTTTTGACGGTATGAAAACGACGCTTTTGCACAAGTTCTTAACATTTTTAACGCGCTAAATCCCATTATTGCTCAATTTTCCAGTTTCCATTGATTTGCCAAAGAAACTCAAAAAACTTTATGAATTTTGAAGGCTATAAAAAAGTAGATTTTCGAACACATTTAAAACACAATACAATTTTCCATAGTTGATGATAAAAACTTGGATTTTTTCTAAATGGTTATTTGTTTTTCTCAGGATTTATCTGACAAGAACAGAGAAGATCCATAAATAAGCTCTCAATATTATCAATAATCCATAAACACTGTATTTCGAACAACAACAACAAATCGGTCTAAATCAAATCAACAGCATCACTGCGACTAAAAGGATTACCAACTGGCAGGCTTTCCAGCAAATATTGGAAAGCTCCAGCAGGATACCTCAGCCCACATCAGAGGGCGACCTGGACCAGGCAGCAGAAAGACTCACCAGGGAAATCAATAACGCCCTGGCAGTCTCAACAAGTCAATCCGTCGTTCCGGTAAACCAAATGGACAAAATCAGGGAGAAAAACCGCATACGACGCAGAGCCATGCGAACGCAAGATCCATACATGAAAAGGCAAGTCAACCGCCTCCAGACTGCGATCCAGAAAGAGAGATATGAAGGAAGTTCGATCGCAGCATTGGGAAGTTCGCATGGACGCAATAGAGGATGATGAGTCAAACCAAGAGATTTGGAAACTGGCCAGGAACCTCACTGAAGGACCAAGGAAACCAATGCCACCTATTCAAGAAAACGGCATCACCACTGTGTACCCCTAGGAGAAAGCGGAGTTCTTTGCCAATCACTTGGAGCTCCAATGCAGAGAAAACCTGGTTGATCACCCAGAGCAAGAAGAGGAAGGGGAAAAGATAGTAGCCGCCCACTTTCAAAATTGGCAGACCACCAAAGCCAAGAGGGTCACCAAGGACATCATCAAGGGGGCAAGGAGAATAAAGGCCCCTGGACATGATGGCATTTCAAATGAGGGCCCCAAAAAAATACCGGAAACAACAATTGAGGACCTTACCACAGTGGCAAATGCAATTATGGATCTACAATATTTCCCAACCACCTGGAAGAAGGCAATAGTGGTATTGGTTCCGAAAAAAGGAGCAAAAAGGAAGCTGCTCACGTCCTACAGGCCCATCAGTCTATTACCAACGATGGGCAAAATCATGAAGAGGTGTATCCTGAACCACATTCAAGATACAATGGAGTACAAGAAAGTGCTGCTGGATGACCAACATGGATTCAGGCTGGGACACGGCACAGACACACTCCTGTCCTGCTAACAACAAGAATCATCAAACAACTGAACAGCCGAGGAAGTTGTCTAGAAGCCGTCTTCCTAGACATGTCCAAGGCGTTTGACAAAGTTTGACGCCAGGTCCTGATTGCCAAGATGATCAAAGCTGGCTTTCCGGGCTACCAAACCAAGCTCATCCGCAGTTACTTGTCTGGACGCAGCTTCCAAGTGATAATCAACAAGCAGCTAGCAACAAGCAGACCAATGATGTCAGGAGTCCGGCAGGGATCGGTACTGGGCGCCTCCCTATTCAACATCTATATGGCAGATATACCAACCATCAAAGAAACAGAGAGCTACATCTACGCAGACTATGTAGCTCTCGCTGCAATTGGACCGGGGTCAACAGTCATAGCCAGACTCCAAAGACGTCTAAAAAAGGTCCAGAAATGGAGCAGGGATTGGAAAATGGAGTTCAACCCGGTGAAGACACAAGCGATTGTCTTCACAACCAAAACAAGGAACCCACCAAGAAGTCTACTAGCGCTTGAAGGACAGAGGCTACCATGGAGGTCCAAGTTAAATTATCTTGGACTTATCTATGACAAGCGACTAGTATGGAACGATCAGATGGCAGCCACCATAGCCAAAGCAAGGTACCTGCTCCATGTCTACTATCCTCTGCTGAAAAGTAAGCTCTTCTGCAAGCAAAGGTTAGAGCTTACAAACAGTTAATACGTCGGGTGCTGACCTATGGAGCACCTGCATGGTCCACGGCCGGCGCTTTTAAATGCGAATAAAATATTGAGCATAGTGGCAAAGGCTCCATATTTCGTATGAAATACAACATTGAGAAGAGACCTGCAAACAGAAGACCTGCTGGACCACATCCGGGACTTAACATCAAAGTGCCTGGATAGGTGCCAGCAAAGCAAGAATCCCACAGTCTGGGTTTCTTGCAAAAAGACCTCTCCCTGCGGACACAATCTAAAAAGAAGACGTGGACCAAATGCAATGACCAGTTGCTGCACCACATCGAGGACCATGGACTAAACTTAAGGTAGTTTAGGAAGCACGAAAGGTTGTTTAGGTTAAGTTAGGTTTAAGATAGGTTAAGGTAGATTAGGTTAAGTCATGTTAAAATTTAAAAATCAAATGATGATAGCTTTAAGGACCCGTAGATTAGGTAGCAGTAAGAAGGATGCAATCCTTAGCTGAAAATAAATATGTTCAAGAGGAGAAAGTGTAGTCGATTTAAGATTTATACCTTGATGCTGATGATAATAATAATGCCTTGATAATTTTTGTTATCATTTTTTCTTGTTTTTTTTTTGGCTTCTATTTTTTGTTTTCTGCATTCAGTTTTATAATACACTGATTAACTTTTCTTCGATGATGGGCTTTTTCGGTTATTGAGATTTTTGTGTGCGGTGGTTCCATAGCTTCAATTCGTATATTTTTATTTACTGTTTTATTGCTATTTCATTGTGTTTCATTGTTTTGTTGTGTTCAAAACTATGAGTTTTACATTTTGCTGCTTGAGAAGAGCATGCTGTTTAAGAAATTTGAAACAAAAAATCAAAAAGAAAATGTATTAATTCTAGGTTTGAACATAAGTTGAAAAGACGCTAATGTAATAGAAATTCCAGTATCAAAATGTCCATCGAACTCAGTTGAAGAAACTGTACAAACAGAGCTACCTAAAAAATTAGTAAAAAACAAATATAACACAGCTTTGGAAACCACTTTAAAACTCCCTGATGATGGACGCTATTCGAAACTCTCGGGGCTTTTTAAACACGCCTTTGTCTGTGCAGATTTTTCGTTTTTTCAGTTTTGAGAAAACAGTTTTTTTAATCATTTGGGGAATTTACTGATCTTATAGTAAATAAAATGCTTATGCAAAAGCCGAATGTTGCCGATGTTAAAAAGCTTCAAACCCTTAAATATATCTTATTTGAAATTTCTGTGTTGTTTGTTTGACGTTTAGTTTTCGCGTTTATCGACTCCATTTTTCCATTTTTCACTTTATGTTGTTGAAGCAAATTTGCGCAAACAATCTGAGTATTCAGATGTGGCTTCGATATGAATTTGTCTTTAAAAATCCAATTTAAAAAATGTGCTTGCAAAAGAGGTGAAGAAGGATAAACCGAAGGAAAAACAGCACTCGATTTAGTAAAAAAATCATTAAATTGTCTGGTGTTTTCTTATTTGCCTAGGCAAAGGTCTCTCGTAAAGACCACCCAAAACCCAACAAAAACAGACAACCACAACCATTGTTCTCTTTAACACATCAATAAATTAGACGTTGAGGGCTGTAAATATTTAAAAAAGACGGAAGAAGCAGATTCCAGCGTGTGTTTAGACAATCTTTGGACAAGGCGGGCCGAAACAAAGTTACGATGATTCTTTAAGTCGAAAGAGGCACTTGACCTCAGTAGATCACGCCAGTAATCCTAATGGGGTCCATCTGTTGTCATTTCTTTTAATTTAAGAGTCTACGGAGATTTAAACGATAAATGGAAGTCATTCTTTAATTTGTCCGACTGCTCGGCGATTCTCTTGGGGCCATTCCTGTTGTTATGTCATCATTAAACAATATTAAGGCTGTTGCCATACGCCAGGAACTTTATCGAATTAATGCTTTGAAGCGTTTAGAAAAAAAATTCTCTTTGGCTCGTTTTATGGGTCAAGAGGTCTCGTATGGAAGGTTTTTCGTACAGTATCAAGAGAGCTTGGCAAAAGGCTTTTCAAAAGAAATATGTCCTAGTATCTGACGGCGCAAAGCAAAGTACATCAAGGCCAGAATACATCGTCTAAAGGCTTTGAAATTTTTTTCTATAGCAAATTGCGGGAACTTATCCAAAAAAAAAATTGCTAGAAAACCGGTTCCGGGTTGTATTATTTTATTGTCTCAATAGAGAATTCAGTAGCGGTGAGCCTCAATTTGATTTATTGCCAGAGGAACTTTTTTCGTCCCCAAAAAAATGAAATCCCCCAGAAACACGGTCTATTGATATTGTGGTGTCCAATTTCGGTTATTTTCACACGGGCTGCGTTTCGTTTTCTTTCATTATCTGTTTTTCGTAATTGAGCATAGATCACACAAGGGGATGTGTGTTTTTCCTTTGCAATCTTCAACAGTAATAGCAATTTGCCCAATATCCGAGTAAAACATCGATGTCCTGTTTAAGTTCGCTCTATTTTAATACCCATCTGGCCTCAGTTTCGTCCAGAAATGACCCAGTAAGTTATTAATAGCGTCCAGAACATTCAACTTGCTGTTTTTTTGCGTTCTAGATCAATTTCAGGAGATTTTCAAGAAAAAATCAGTTTTTCTATTTCCGCAGTAAAACTTTCTAAAAACATCGTCTATTTAGGCAACTTGAGGGCCCAATTCTCGCGAGCCTTAAACTATCGCAATGTCGAATCCTTTTTGAAAATCCTTTCGAAAAAATTACCTTTTTTTCCTAAATCTACCTGCGGTTTTTTGCATATTTTATAAAACCTTCACAGTCTGCGATGATGTTTTAATGGTGGAGAAAATTAAAGCGACAATGGAAAGCCCTCGAGAATAATCAGGTCCTTAATTCATAATGTTTCACTTAAAACGGGGTCGTTTATGACTTTAATGTTATTAAAACACGTTGGTTCTGGGAGGTTGAAGATAAGACGTTGCTGGGGTTTATTTCATTATTTTTCCGTGATTAAGAGAGTTGTTCTAAACGAAAACGTCTCTTTGATTCTGATGATAAAACCTTATTTTAGACCAGCTGACGTAAAGTTATCTCAGTTATTTACGGCTGCTAATTATAACCAGATACTGAAATTCCCGATCTCATGTGGCACTTTAGGTGTCTATTAAAAATATCCCGACAGATCGGAAGTTCCAGATACTCAACTTCCGCAGTAAATTAGGCCAGAACTTTGAAATTGAAAAGGCATGGGTTTACGGTGTGAAAAAGACGTTGGATGGATCGGATGTGCGGAAGACTCAACATTAACTGGAACTTCACGTTTATCTATCGACTGTACAATACAAAATGGTAGTGGCGTTTCCACATGGCCAGCTTCGAATAGCTCCGATTCTGTCCTCCATTATGCGCAGCTATATTTTATGGAGTGTAATCTTCAAATATAAATCCGCACTTCGAGCTCTAAAATATGTCGTTCGGCTTTTATCCAAAGCTCCCCGATTGCCCATAGTTGGATACTTTCAACGGTGTTTATTTGCCTTATATCGAACATGTGAGTTGCATAAAATATGGAATTGCTTCGGATCTTTCAAATGGAAGTTTTAAGGCACAAAACCTCGAAGTTTCAAGCACAAGCAAAGAGTTGATGATTTGCTTGATATTTTTGGGTTTTTGCTTGCCATCCGAAGGACAGTCTTCAAAAACTCACAAAAGAAGTTTCCGCAAACTATCGACGATCTAGTGAATTGCAAAATTCATGGAAAAATGCTAGAAATCTCTGGATTTTCCGATGGAACACTCTGTTCATAGAGTGTTGAAACTTGCGCCCCCACAACAGCGAGAAAATTTAGGTACGAAATGGCACCTTAGACAGATTTTCAACACAGGAAAATATTTTCCTATTGTCCCGAGCCCACATCTGGCTACCAAAGCCAGCGCTAATGGATATTTTAAGCTTTCTAATGAACCGTTCTCGGAAGGTTTCCGACTTGAAAGCCGTGAAGCTGAAAAAAGTCCCGTAACATTCAGCTTTTTCGGCTCTGACTAGGCAGAAAAGCCAAATTAACGCAATGCGAGCAGTTTCATGAACGAACATCAACCTGGAAAGCTTCAAGTTTCAACTGGAAAACCCAACTTAGAACAGATGTGCCTTTTAAATAACACAATTTCACGGTTGCAATAGCAAACAAATTAAACGCTCGTCGCTTAAATGCAAGCCATACCTCCAGCTTCTTTATGTGGAACATTCAGCCAAAACTGTTCCTACTAACTAACCGGCTAAAAGCATAATTAATCCTGGATTGAACAAGCTTTCGGAGTATTTTCGGAGCAACAGCCTTTGGATTCAACCAACTTTTAAACGCAATTATTGCCAGTTTGTTCACGAACCGCAGGTTGATTGAGGCAAAAGTCCCTTGAAAGTTTTGTGGTTTATCAGTGATTGTTTAGTATTCTCTTTTTTAGCTATCAAGTTTGTGTCATCCGCGCAGAAAACGACGTAGGGGCAAGTTTAGCGACATTATACATTTATTTTGGCAGTTTTTTTTTTCTGGAAATCGTCCTCTTGCTAAAAATAAACGTTGAGTCGGACAGCTTCCCACTGGATTTACAAAAATATATTTTTTTATGAGTTACATCAAATAAAACAGCGTATTTCTACGGAGTGTTGGGGCAGTAAGAAAATCCAGACACAGATTATGTGTCAGCAAAACAGCGCAAAAAAAAGCAATAATTCGCATGGAACTAAATCTGGCATGAAAGCGTGCTCCAAGGGCATCTCCACTGTCTGTCTCAGGTCTCGCCTGTTTGGTCTTCATTCTGGATGTATTTTTGGATGTTTTATTAGTCGTGCCATGTGTACTGTTAATGTTTGGCAGTAATGCGTTCCCCGGCAGTAAAAATGCATATTTTTCCAGTTGAAAGTGCATTTTTATCAAAAGGTTTCTATTGTGTGTTTGCTTCGCTCCGATGTCACGGGACATCCATTTGTTAATGTAAAAGCTGCGCCTTTAATGACGCTACGTAGTGGAAACCTATCATTTTTCATGGAACGACTTTTCTGCCTTTTAGCGAAAGTATTTTGTTTTTCCCTTGTTTATGTCTTTGCCAGGGCATTTCATTTTCATCACTAAAGGCAGCTTTTTCACTTTTCTATGAATGAAGGTTTTTTCATTCTTTTGGCATTCAGCGTCTATGTAAAGTGCGCTAGTCAGGGTTATTTTTCTTTAATGGATTTTTCGAAAGACATTCTCTGGATCAGTTTGATAACTAACTGATAGGAAAAAATGAGTTCCTTGCAAGTTTTTGCACGCTTTTGGGATGCTTGTCGATGAAAATGTGATGAAGCTTTGCTACTGCCAGAAGAACCCGAATCTTCCCTACTTTTATGCTTCAAAGTCGAACAAATAACAATGTGATGAATTTTCAAGAAAAAACAGACAGATAAAAGACAACAGAAAGGGTTTTCCAATGCAAACAGTCTTTATAGATTGAAATTTTCTATATTTGTAGCAGTTTTTTGATAATTATTGACCAGCATTGAAAGACGCACCTATAAACAGTGTGACTGACTAAAAAAAAAGGATTTGGCAGCAAACAGGAGAGAGCAAACCACGCCTGAAGATGCAATCCACTTGTGCTGGCGAAACATCAGCAACACATCCGAAACTCGTCAGGCAAAAACTCGAAAGGAAAAGAGTTTTGAATCTTCAGAGTTGGTTTGTTCGGCAATTTTGGACAAACTGTTGTTTTAAAATCCTTCTTGAAGCTCTCTGTTGTCGAAGTTACAGCAGACGAACATTGGAAAGAGCGCTTGATATAAAAAATGAAGAATACAAAAATAACAAATGAAACAGCCATCGAATCAAGGGAAGAAGTCCATGGCTAAAGGAGAACCAAAAGGAAACGTTTGTGAAATAAGGCAACAAGTGAAAACAACGCATTTAAATCAAACTAGTCTTCAGCTGTAAAGTTAGTTTGGGGAAACAAAAGGGGAAGGAAAACGCTGAAGAATAAGTTGGAGCTTTGGAAGGCAAAAGAAAAGACACAAAAAGGAAAAAAGGTGAAAGCGTATAATTAATGGAAAAATATGCATCGAAAACCAGGCAAAAGTTTCCCAGCAAAATAAAGAACAAAATTTATTTGAAAACTTGTCTATTTGCCCTTAAGGCGTACTCAACTGACTCGATCGATTTTTCAAAACCTTGGGGATTTAAGTAGAAATTACCTCTGACGGTGCAAGCTACTTGTGCTGGCGAAACGTCAGGAAGAAAGTACAACTCTTTTGATACTTTGACCAAAGTTTAATTTTAAAAGAACGAATCCTCAAGCAGGTTACCGTTATGTTCTGCCGATCTGTTCTGATAAAATGATTGAAAAATCTACAAACTTTGCTTCAAGCGGGCTTCTAAAGGAAGAACTTGAGGAAGAAATTGAAGACTGTGCCTGTATTAAAATAGGAAAAGACAAATAATAGGCCGATTAGTTAGACAGAAGAAGCTAAAAGTTTGATATAAATTTTCATTGCAACGAAGCGAGGAAATCCAATGATCTGAACTCTCTAAACTTTTGGGATGGGAAAAAAACGAACATTTAGACCCTCAAAAGCCCCAAAAAATCTCCAGCAGCAAGCTGGAGAGTGTTTAAAAATTCATGCAATTTTTCACAACCATAAAATAGTTTCTTCTTATCCAAAATAGTAGTTTTCTTTTTAATCAAAAAAGATAAGAACTTACCCTGAGCGCCTGAAAATCCGCCATGCGTCTCGAAATATCCGAGCGACTTTATCGCAAAAAACACCTCGAAGAGAAAAACCTGATGAACCACGACAACATAATATTTTCCGGTCGAGATTCGTAAAGAAGAAGCGCAAGTTGACGGGCTGGTAGTCACAAACCGCTAAATTCGATACGCAAAACGCGACTGAGTCCCGCCATGGGATTTATTTTCGAAACGAGGTGGATAAACGCGCGCCTGCGTTCCAATGCCAGTTTTTCAGCATTTTCCCGACCGTTTTCACTGATTAGATTTGCAATTTTCCTCGAAAAATCTACCACCGAAACCGGCCAACAAAGCACAGCACTCTGAATCTTCAAAAGGTCGAAACTGTTCAACTACTTGAAAGGCACAGAAGGGAAGAACCTGAGAACCATCACAAAGTCCACCACAAAACGAAAAGCACAGGATTTCGGAAGTTCGCCGATAATTACAAGAAGCGAATCGCAAGATCCGCTTTCGTCGATTAAAAAAACGGCTCGAAGCAAACACTTCTAGAAACTACTTTGCCGGTACGAACGGCTCAGTACTGCTACTTCCGCTTCTGACCTTAAATATTCTAATTGTATTCGATTGGAAACCGTTTTGAATACTAATTTTCAGACCGCACTTGTGTAGTTGGCAGTGTTGTGGCTCGGGTGGAAAAATACACTGAAATTTTGGGACCGAGAATAACCCTCTTCAACAGGCACGGCTTCAATCTTAATATTCACAGCTCAGTTTCTACTTACATCCCAAAGATTTTTCCAAAAAAACAGACGAGTTTTCCAGAAACTCAAGATTTTTTTCTTTACTTTACTTGAAAACCTGGTTTCTTATAAATATTTTTCCTTTAATTACATTCTGCCATCTTTTTTTGTGTCTTTTCTTGTGTCTTCCGAAGATCCAGCTTTTTGAGCAAAAATGTCTTCACTATTTGTCTTCCCCAACCTTGAAATCCGACTAGATTTAATTGCGTCCTTTCTACTTGTTGCCTTATTCCACAAACTTCTAGCTTTTCTTTCTTCATTAATCATCGGCTTTTCCCTTTGGTAATCAAGGGAAGAAGCCGATTTACGCATATTTTTTCATTAATTATCTTCTTTCGGGTCTTTTCCTTTGTCTTCCAAAGCTCCGACTTGTTCTTCAGACATTTGCTCCCCATTTTGCTTCCCCAAAACTGCAGTTGAAGACTAGTTTGATCAGAGATTAGTAGACTCAACTAATCTCTGGTTTGATTTCATTGTGTCATCTTCACTTGTTCCCTTCTTCCACAAACTTTTCCTTTCAGTTCTTGATTTTGATTTGCTGCCTCTTCTTGTTCGATCTCAAGCTCAATCAAATGTTGGTTTGCTCTAAATGCGACAAAAGAGAGACTGAAGAAGAATCTTGAAACAAGCAAATTTTTGGAATTTTAATATATATGAGTACGCTCCTGGCTACTCTAGTACCACATTTACCTATTATCTGTTTGTGTTCCACCCTTAAAACGCGTCCAAAGGAAATTGAGGGTGAATTGTAAAAACAACCGATTGGGGTGTCCCATTTTAGACGTTAATATTCATCCCTTATTCCCATTATTTTGGAAGGTTTGCAACTAAATTTGTGTTTGAAACTGGAATAGTTTGATCTGATAAGCCGAAACAGCAACTGTTTTGTCTTTGGATTCATTTGAAGATGGGCAGGTGTTTCCTATTTGCGATTTGGCTGCTGTTTGACACTGAATTCGAATTTATTCTTGGATTAGATGCCAGAAGCACTAGTCGGAATCATTCATGAGCCGCAGACTGTTTGGCTTTCAGTCGGGCTGTAATTTCTAATTAACAGACGACTTGCATGTGCAAAGTGGATTGGAAATAGACTGGAGAAACTGGACTGGTTTGGCCACGAAAATAACCGCGCTGGAAGTTCAGTATAATGAAAATGCTTAAGCCAGAAAAACTGCTTTTTTTACGGGAGAAAGTGATAATTGCAATTTTAATATAGCAAAGAGTGTTTTTATCGCAAAGCGTTGATTACTCTATAAAATATAGATACTTCCTGTATCAAAAACTTCCTATCAAAACTTTTTTCAAAACTTTTTTCCAGTTTTCTTAAGTTGGGACGGTCAGTGGTGTATCCATTTCTTCCACTAGTGTATATTTTTGGGGCCAAATAATCGCATTTCGCCCTAAAACTACGCCACTCTTACGAAAAAAAAGTGTCTAAATGCTGGTAAAGTAGATGGCAATGTTGGCAAATAGCGTACAAACGCCCAGTTGTTTATCTCAAATAGATAGATCCGGAAATACTGGGTGTCCGAAAATTGTGCATTAGTTTATAAAAACTCATTTTTATGAAAAGCGGTCCATCCTAACGAGATCAAGTAAAAGGGCTTTTTTACTCCAAACTAGTTACGATTCAGTAGTTTGCTTGCAAAAACTACAAAATATCGCTAACAAAAAAGTTAGAGCTTTATTTAAGTGGAATTATTATTTGCACAGAAAAAAACGTAATATTTCACTCCTGCAAGAATGCAGAATTTTGGAGCTTCAGCGCTGCTCGTTTTGAAAATATTGCCAAAAATAAATCAAATAAATGTTGTTAATTACAGATAAAATTAAAAAGAAGAGAACGAATTTAATGCAAAAAACTGCTATCCAAATGGTTTTCTGTCTTTAAATGCACGAATTTTAATATAAAAGTGGCGACCTTTTTCATGTAAATTTGGGGCCCTGGTGTTTTACTCTGAAAGTCTTAAAAGAGATTTATTTTCTTTTAGAGAGGCAAAAACCAGTCACAAAATGAGTTTTTTGCATCTAATAAATTTCAAATGCGAACCTGTGAACTCGTGTTTGTTTTGCTCAGAAACGATTTCAAAGCAAATTTTCGTAAACGTTTTCAATTTCATCCCGAGTTTGGAGATAAATTTGTTTCTTAAAATGCGTGAATTTTATTATCAAAATGACGCATGATAGTGACGAATTTTCCTTTGAAAAATTGGAGCCTTGGAGTTTTACTCAGAATTCGGGTTAAAAGAGATTTTTGAGCAGTAAAATCACACTTGTTTTGCTCATAAATGGTTTTTAAAACTGATTTTTGCAAAATTTCCTTGTTTTAGCTCTTGATGCAAAAACCCGTTTTCTGCCTCACAATGCCTGAATTTTACGTCGGAAACTGCAAAATCACACTTGTTTTGCTCATAATTTAAAATTTATTTTTGCAAAATTTCCTTGTTTTGGCTCTTGATGCAAAAACCCGTTTTCTGCCTCACAATGCCTGAATTTGACCTCGGAAACTACAAAAACACACTTGTTTGTTCATAATTTAAAATTTATTTTTGCAAAGTTTCCTTGTTTTGGCTCTTGATGCAAAAAAAAAACGTTTTCTCCCTCACAATACCTGAATTTAACCTGAAAAACTGCAAAATCACACTTGTTTTGCTCAAAATTTAAAATTTATTTTGCGTAGTTTCCTTGTTTTGGCTCTTGATGCAAAAAAAACTGTTTTATGCCTCACAATGCCTGAATTTAACCTGAAAAACTGCAAAATCACACTTGTTTTGCTCATAATTTAAAATGTATTTTGCAAAATTTCCTTGTTTTGGCTCTTGATGCAAAAAAACCGTTTTCTGCTTCACAATCCCTGAATTTAACCTGAAAAACTGCAAAATCACACTTGTTTTGCTCATAATTTAAATTTTATTTTTGCAAAGTTTCCTTGTTTGGCTCTTGATGCAAAAAAAAACGTTTTTGCCTCACAATGCCTGAATTTAACCTGAAAAAACTGCAAAATCACACTTGTTTTGCTCATAATTTAAAATTTATTTTTGCAAATTTTCTTGTTTTGGCTCTTGATGCAAAAAAACCGTTTTCTGCCTAACAATGCCTGAATTTTACCTCGGAAACTACAAAATCACACTTGTTTTGCTCATAATTTCAAATTTATTTTTGCAAAGTTTCCTTGTTTTGGCTCTTGATGCAAAAAAAAAACGTTTTCTCCCTCACAATACCTGAATTTAACCTGAAAAACTGCAAAATCACACTTGTTTTGCTCATAATTTAAAATTTATTTTTGCAAAATTTCCTTGTTTTGGCTCTTGATGCAAAAACCCGGTTTCTGCCTCACAATGCCTGAATTTTAGTTCGGAAACTGCAAAATCACACTTGCTTTGCTCATAATTTAAAATGTATTTTTGCAAATTTCATTGTTTTGGCTCTTGATGCAAGAAAACCGTTTTCTGCCTCACAATGCCTGAATTTAACCTGAAAAATGCAAATCACACTTGTTTTGCTCATAATTTAAAATTTATTTTTGCAAATTTCGTTGTTTCGGCTCTTGATGCAAAAAAACCGTTTCTGCCTCACAATCCCTGAATTTAACGTACAAAACTGCAAAATCACACTTGTTTTGCTCATAATTTAAAATGTATTTTTCCAAAATTTCCATTGTTTTGGCTGTTGATGCAAAAAACCGTTTTTCCTCACAATGCCTGAATTTAACGTAAAAAACTGCAAAATCACACTTGCTTTGCTCATAATTTAAAATTTATTTTTGCAAAGTTTCCTTGTTTTGGCTCTTGATGCAAAAAAACCATTTTCTGCCTCAGAATGCCAGAATTTTACCTGGGAAACTGCAAAATCACACTTGTTTTGCTCATAATTTAAAATGTATTTTTGCAAAATTTCCTTATTTTGGATCTTGATGCAAAAAAAAATGTTTTCTGCCTCACAATGCCTGAATTTAACTTGAAAAACTGCAAAATTACACTTGTTTTGCTCATAATTTAAAATTTATTTTTGCAAAATTTCCTTGTTTTGGCTCTTGATGCAAAAACCCGGTTTCTGCCTCACAATGCCTGAATTTTAGTTCGGAAACTGCAAAATCACACTTGCTTTGCTCATAATTTAAAATGTATTTTTGCAAAATTTCATTGTTTTGGCTCTTGATGCAAGAAAACCGTTTTATGCCTCACAATGCCTGAATTTAACCTGAAAAACTGCAAAATCACACTTGTTTTGCTCATAATTTAAAATTTATGTTTGCAAAATTTCCTTGTTTCGGCTCTTGATGCAAAAAAACCGTTTTCTGCCTCACAATGCCTGAATTTAACGTAAAAAACTGCAAAATCACACTTGTTTTCCTCATAATTTAAACTGTATTTTTGCCAAAATTTCCATGTTTTGGCTCTTGATGCAAAAAACCCGCTTTTCTGCCTCACAATGCCTGAATTTAACGTGAAAAACTGCAAAATCACACTTGTTTTGCTCATAATTTAAAATTTATTTTTGCAAAGTTTCCTTGTTTTGGCTCTTGATGCAAAAAAACCGTTTTCTGCCTCACAATGCCTGAATTTTAACCTGGAAAACTGCAAAATCACACTTGTTTTCCTCATAATTTAAAATGTATTTTTGCAAAATTTCCTTGTTTTGGCTCTTGATGCAAAAAAACGTTTTCTGCCTCACAATGCCTGAATTTAACCTGAAAAACTGCAAAATCACACTTGTTTTGCTCATAATTTAAAATTTATGTTTGCAAAATTTCCTTGTTTCGGCTCTTGATGCAAAAAACCGTTTTCTGCCTCACAATGCCTGAATTTAACGTAAAAAACTGCAAAATCACACTTGTTTTGCTCATAATTTAAAATGTATTTTTGCAAAATTTCCTTGTTTTGGCTCTTGATGCAAAAAAACGTTTTCTGCCTCACAATGCCTGAATTTAACGTGAAAACTGCAAAATCACACTTGTTTTGCTCATATTTAAAATTTATTTTTTGCAAAGTTTCCTTGTTTTGGCTCTTGATGCAAAAAACCATTTTCTGCCTCAGAATGCCAGAATTTTACCTGAGAAACTGCAAAATCACACTTGTTTTGCTCATAATTTAAAATTATTTTTGCAAAGTTTCCTGTTTTGGCTCTTGATGCAAAAAAAAAACCGTTTTTTGCCTAACAATGCCTGAATTTTACTTCGGAAACTACAAAATCACACTTGTTTTGCTCATAATTTAAAATTTATTTTTGCAAAATTTCCTTGTTTTGGCTCTTGATGCAAAAACCCGTTTTTCTGCCTCACAATGCCTGAATTTGACCTCGGAAACTACAAAACACACTGTTTTGTTCATAATTTAAAATGTATTTTTGCAAAATTTCCTTGTTTTGGCTCTTGATGCAAAAAAAAAACGTTTTTCTGCCTCACAATGCCTGAATTTAACCTGAAAAACTGCAAAATCACACTTGTTTTGCTCAAAATTTAAAATTAATTTTTGCAAAGTTCCTTGTTTTGGCTCTTGATCAAAAAAACCGTTTTCTACCTCAGAATACCAGAATTTTACATGGGAAACTGCAAAATCGCACTTGTTTTGCTCATAATTTAAAATTATTTTTGCAAAGTTTCCTTATTTTTGCTCTTGATGCAAAAAAAAAAAAAACCGTTTTCTGCCTCACAATGCCTGTATTTAACGTGAAAAACTGCAAAATCACACTTGTTTTGCTCATAATTTAAAATTTATTTTTGAAAAGTTTCCTTGTTTTTGTTCTTGATGCAAAAAACCGTTTTCTGCCTCAGAATGCCATAATTTTACCTGGGAAACTGAAAAATCACACTAGTTTTGCTCAGAAATGGCTTTTAAGTTAGCTTTTTGCACAATTTCTCAATTAATTTACAAATTAAAATTCCTTATAAAACCAATTCTAAATGCTGGAATTTCAGGCGGGAAAACTGAAAAAACTGTGTTTGTTTTGCTCAGAACCGGCTTAGCAGCAAATTTAAGTAAATCCTTTCGATTTCATCCCGAAACACGAGATGAATTAAGAATTTTTTTGCAAAAAAAACATCCACAGAATGCGAAATCTGCATCTAAACGCTCGAATTTCCAGAGGCTGAAGCTGCTTTTGGGGTTTGTTTATTGGAACTTTTTTTTATTATTTCAGCCCTTAAATCGCCTACCAAAATATGCCGACGGCTGAAGGGGTTTCATTGGAGTTTTTACCAAAAAAGTTTTTGGCAATGCGCTGCGTTCCAAATTTTCACCATTTTCATCTGCGCTTGTTTAAGCAAATAAAAAAATAGAAACTAGGTGTATAGAAACGTTCTACGGACCCAAATTCAAGGACTGTGCGTTCCGAAACTGGCATTTAACCTGCTAAGATACTTGATTTTTGTTAAAGAACGGGAAATTTCGAACGCAGTTGCATAAACTCTTCTTCGATTCAAAGAAGAAACTCTACTACCTGCTAGTGTATTTTTTTGGGAACTTGCACGTGCCTTCGACTACTTAGTTTTAGCGGCATATTGATTGATTTTTTGAAAAGATTACACAGAAAACATTGAGTTCTGGAGCAGTGCAATACTGCCAGAACCATCTAGCAGCCAAGGATGGAAGTGAAGCTCCAGAATGCTGCCCTCAGAAAAACTAAAATCAGTCTGGAAAGTCCAATTACTAGGACTCGAATCCAAGGACTAGACCTCTGGGTTTTGGAAAATTGGGTGATAGGCCTCTGATTATCCAGCCACCAACTGGGATTCGTGTACGTTGGGTTGCCTGGACGTAGGGGCCAACCATCGAATTACTACCACAGCGTGCTTCATCCGTCTCTTTCGAGCGCCGCGAGTTAAACACAGATAAAACATATATATCGCTACCCGCTGTGTTAATGTGCGGTTCAAATGATTTATTATCCTTCCCTTCAACAATAATAATAGTTCGGAAGTGGCAAAAGATATCAAAAATGTTAAAAGAAATCGGTGAATTAGAGGGAGGTTTTATGGTTTTTCGGTCGAAACTGAGGGATTGGTGAGTGAAAAGGATGATGGTCCAGTTTTTGTTCGCAATTAACTGTTGCTGAGTGATAAATCGCCGGTTCTTGATGCCGCTACAACGCCAGAATCCACAACACATAATGGAAGTAGACGAGGCAAATGAGGAAAATCCAAAAGCTGCAAAAGAGCCTGCGACTGGCCCCTTAACTGAGGAGGTTCTTTTGGGTTCCATCACCACAAACACAGTGGTCAAGGAGGAGAAAGGAGTCCAAATCCGATCAAGTGCCAGAGTTTTCAAGAAGATGAAGCTGGAACAGGAGCATGATAAAAAGGTTGGGCGAAAGACTTTCCTCCACTGCTCCCAATTGGGGTTTTTTAGGGCGTTTCGCCTAGTTTTCACTACGCCTAAGCTGCCCTCAGTTAACACCGACAGCTACACACAATAAGTTAATCTTTCGACGAATTAGCAAAGCAGAGCAGCCATCATGAATGTATTAGCAATTAAAAAAATCAACTTAATTGGTTTTAGAATGAAGATTCCATTAGTGTTGATGCTGTCCTAACATCTCCCAATGCAGATCAGCAGCAGATCGGGCTCTTTCCCGTGGAAAATGAAGGAAAAGGCCAACCTATCAGGTGCAGCACAAGAGTGGTGAAGAAGGTGGTGAAACAAGAACCTGCCACTATTGCAGTAAGTTGGTTTCGACGAGTTTGTTCCTTAGAGAAGTGAATAACTCGTTCTCTTCTAAAGAATTGTTCTTTAAATGTTTATCTAGAAAATTTTCTAGTTTCGATACACAATTTTTCCCGACTGGTTCCTGGTTTTTGGCTCGTATTTTCAGAACCATGTGAGCTGCGAACTTTACTTTTCCATTACTGGATAGATCATTGAATTGCGCGATTTCTTCTATATAAAATGTTATGTTAATTTCTGGATTTTTTACAGAATGTCGAAGTTTGGGATTAGTAAATTTTTCCCGATTGATTCCTGGTTTTTTCCTTGTATATTTAAAACCGCTTGAGCTTCCAAGTTGACTTTGCCATTACTGGATAGAGCATAACATTACACGTTTTCTTCTGGATAAACTGTTAATTCAGAAAAGTTTCTTGATTTTATACAGATCGTCGAAATTTGAGATTAGTCAATTTTTCCCAACTGGTTCCTGGTTTGTGGCTCGGATTTTGAGAACCGTCTGACCTGCACCCTTCACTTTGCCATTTCTGTATAAAGCACTGATTTACGCGTTTTTGTCTATATAAAAAGGTAATTTGGGAAATTTTCTTGCTTTTATACAGAACGTCAGAACATGAGATTAGTGATTTCGTCCCGATTGATTCCTGGTTTTTTTGCTCGTATTTTAAAAACCTTTTGAGCTTCCAAGTTGACTTTGCCATTACTGGATAGTGCATAAAATTACACGTTTTTTTCTGGATTTCCACTCGATCATAGTTTGAGCTGCAAAGCTCACTTTGCCACCACCGAATACCGCATTACTCAGATTTCCAGTCGACCGCAGTTTTCCTTAAAACTCCACATGGGTAGTTGTAAATTAGCTAAATTCCCTCCGATTTTTAAAGGAGTCGAAGCCTAAGAAAGAAGAACCGAAACCCGACATGAAAAAAGAGCTGCGAAAATGGAATTATCGAGACCGGGTAATGTTCTTTGAGGCTGTGAACGAATTCGGCAAAGACTTTGAAAGCATCCAGCAGTACATCAACGCGAAATTGAAAAAAAAGGGCGCCTCTGAAGATCAGCTGAAAACCAAGGATCATGGTAATCACTCAATCCACCACTTCAATCCTCTAATGTAATAATAAAACGCCCAATTTTAGTGCGGACGTGCTTTATGCGAACGTTCCACGACGTCTCCAAGCACGTAAAATTTTCCGAGAACATCAAAAAACTTGTTCAAGAACTATATGGAGTGATCAACTATGGAGAACTGTACAAGAAGCTTGGAGTAATAACTGATAAAACCTTCATGAAACTGAGTCAGCTAATTTACACTGGAGAGACCATTATTAGAGTGAAGGGTATGTAATTTTCAAATTTGCGCTAAGTACTTTTCAGTATTACGCCCCGCCGCTAATTGCAGGCAAAAACAACAAAATCAAAACCCCGATGTGTCGGGCTTTGGTGAAGCTCAATCAGCTTGACCAGAAATACGAGGAAGTAAAATTGCCGAACCGAGTAACCATTGAGCTGAGACCGAAAGACATTGCTTCCTACATGAAAGTGCAGTGTTTAGCTCAGAATCCCCGATTAAAGACGACGTTGCCCATTCAGAAACGTTTGGGATCGCTTCTCCAATGTCTCAGCAAAAGGTGGAAGTCTGTCGATGCTCAGAACTACGAACAAGCAGTGATTTCCACCAATCCGATTACAAACGACTGTGTACCTTCAAAGCAAGAAGTCGATGAAAAAATGATGCTGGTCAAGCCTCCATTAAGGCTGAGCCCTCCTTCTGATGCGAAAATCGAACTGCCCACGATCAATATCAGTGAATATCTCACTAGGTAAGGAGTGAATGAGGCAATTCATTTAAACTGAGAGTATTGGTTTGGGCATTGGTTTTCACAGGCAAACGATTTGCTTAACTGCATATGAAAGCCGATTGGGAATCGACACGTTCAGTGAGCTTAAAACGCAAATTCCCAAAAAGAAAAAGTCCAAGTTAGATATGGAGCTGAAGGTTGAGGCGGGTGTTGATTGCAAAGTTCCCGAAACTAGTGGAACCGTGGTTAAATGTGAACAAGAGAAAATTGAAGAAAGCGAGGTGAGAGCACGGGAAAACTAGATAAAATCTCTATACAAATGCTTTTTTGCAGGTAAACAGCTACGATGATAACGAACCCGATGCTTTATTGGCTGAAGCCATTCATGACGCTGTAAATACCATTCTGGCTTTGCAAACAGTCGATCGTCCTTCATCTGAGGCAAGTGAGAACGAGGACTTGCCATCCAAAGCTGAGATTGCCAAGCGGGATTTTCCACCGAAGGTTTTATCAGTCGCTTTAATGCGTGAATTTTCTTAAGTGGTTTTTGTAGAGCGAGCCGAAAGAAGTGAGCGAAGAAGACCTGGAACACATAGAAAATATTCGAAAGGGATGGACGGAGGCCACTAGTGAGAGCTTGATGATCGGGGAAATTTATCTCATGTATGGATCTGATGGGAAACTGATTATTGAATATAGTTGGGATGGTGATAGCAAAGAGAATGCGGGCAGGCAAGAGAAGAAGGTTGCAGGTGAGGTGTTATGTTTATGTTTAGTCAGGTTACACATTTGTGGGAAATGCAGCCAATTTTCTGGAAATGTGGAATGACTCCTACGAAGAGTCCTGGGAAATGAAGCAGCGGAACTTGACGTCGTCCCTTTCAAAGCTCCTTTCTTTAGCTAAACTGCATTACAGACCCAACAGTGCCAAGGTGAACTTTCGTGGAAAATTCGTCACAGTTTTTCTGGAAAATTGGTGTTTCAGTGCGCTTGTGGACATGTTTGCAACGATAAATCCATGAAAACATCCACTAACGGAGGCCCGCGGCCAAACAAACGAAACAGTTCGGCGCTGGATAACAATTTGAGGTCCAGTTCAATACAAGTGGATAACGCGGCTGCGGCATCCTCTAGTAATGTGCCAAATGGAAACGCCCTCGTTTCCAGCAATGTGTTTCGACCCCCGACCAATATACTTGCCAATAGTACGTTTTGTCAATTCGCTTTTTTCCAGCAAATTCAAATTAATCGCCCGAATGAATTGCCTCCAGATGTTCCTGCGCCCACCATGCAACAACAGTTGAACTCCATTCAAAAACTGAAGCCGAAGTTTTGCAACCGGAAAGGCCGCAGGCCGAGGCAAAAGCAGCTGGTGGTCGAGCGAAAAGTAGGTCTCAAACCCCAGCTAGTCCACGAAAAAAAATTATGTGTGTAACTTGCAGCTTCCATTGATGCCGAATAACCTGAGCGGGCATCAAATTGTTAGAATGAGCATAATCTCGCAAGAAGCGGCTGCTGTTAAAGCTGAAACTTTAGTGAACTCAGCAGAAATTGGAGGGCAAGAAGGAATCACTGATCCCGACGAGGAAAACAGCGTAATTTCAACAGTAAGTCATCACAAATGACCTGGCCTAAAATATTATGGGGTTGTTTCCTCTTAAGGTGCCTCCGAGTCCGTCGCGCATTCTTAAGGAGGGCGAGAGTGAGTGGATCAATGCCGATGTAGCGGATTACTCCCTCAGCAGCTTATTGGGCCACTTGGAAAGCCCAGTTAAGGGCACTTGTGCTCTTGGGGCTTTAAATACGAACTTGGCAAGCGATTTGTCCAATGAAATGGATGCACAGCTCCAGTCACTTATGACTGAGAATAGTATGGATTTTGCAGCTAGTTTTGCTGATTTGGCCGCTAGTGTGGCTAACGACCGGAAATTTTAGAAAAAAGGCAAGTATTGGCTTTTTATTTATTGCGACAAGACTGTCCGTTTTTTTACTTCTTTAACTACGGCTAGTAGTTTAAACGATTCCATTTTACTTAACGTTTCTGTATATACATGGCAGTGGAAATCAGTGAAACTGCAGGGAAGATGTTTACGTGCTAGTTGGTGTAGATGTTAAGATCAATTAGAATTTACTTCAGTTTAGAAAAGCTTTAATATATCTCATCCTTTGCTACTACTGCTACTAGTTTTAGGTAATGAAAAGAATCTGCATACACATTTTAATTGTATCTGTGATTTTCGTAGTTGTAACTCGTATTTTGACTTATTGATAAACGTTTACTGGTACTCTTTAGCTGTTTCCTAATAATTTTTTTAAACCTTTCCCAGAATTTACCGTGAAATTACCGTTTTGATCGATTCAATTTTATCCACTAACAAAAAAAAAACGAAGTTTTTTTGTATTTACCTCGATTAGGATAAGAAATGTTCAATGCAATAATAGAAATAAATATCAATTAGTAAATTTGGTATATTTCAGTTTATTACAACACTAAAGTAAAACATTGAAAGTTCCCTATATACAGAAATATACATAATTATAAACAAAGAGGTATGATTGATCTACACATTCAAGGGCTTGGAGAGTAAATTGTACCAAAGGAATGAAGCTTTTAATCGCTTGAATGAACATTGAGGGCAAGTGAGCAGTTAAACCCCCAAAGCCTTTCAATCCCACCACGCAACAATAAAATCACTTATTCCCTCTGAACGGTAATAAATTCAATTTCACTTAAGCACACAATTAGTCTTACAATATATATTTAATATTACGTTATGTTTAAATCCATTACAAAAAGTCGGATCGCTTTTCGTCAATTCGCACTTGATTTTTCTCTAATTGGTTATAATGGATACAATAAGGGCGTGATCAGGCCTCATCGGCATGAGGAAACCAAAAATAAACTAGGAATTTCTGCCTCACAATATAAACATTTGAATTGTACAAAGGAAACAACAAGCAAAAAAATTTCAGCAACTGAAATCCATTCAGTTGCTGAAATTTTTTTGCTTTTCAGCAACTTCCCCATTAAGTGGGAGAAACTGGACTTTCATCAATAAAAAAAATGACTTTTATCACACCTAAGACAAACCATCTAGTGATTGATTAAGGGGGACTTTTTCTTAAAAGGATGAAGATTTGCATGAAACTTTTCCGATTTCTCTTGGTGAAGACAAAAACATTTGCGCTGATATGTTAACTCTGAAAAGTGTTCACACCAACAAGCAACTGTTTGGATAATGATGATGGAAAGGTTTTACAAAAACAGGTCGACTATTCGCCAAGAATGAAATTAAACAGCAAGTAGCGGTAACAGTTTTTCAGTGAAAATATCAGCAAACAAAAAAGAAAAAATCCCCACCAAAACAACCAGTCTGTGCTACTACTGGTTGCGAGTGAATAGAAAGGGTGTTTTTTTGACACGTACCCCTATCTTAGCCATAGTTTTAATCGTAACGCATCCACGCCATTCAAGTAGTAGCGGAACAATCTCTTGTCCCTAACAAATCCTAATTTTTCATACAGTTTTAATGCCGGCTTATTTGTGACTTCAGTTTCGAGAACGACCTGAAAAAAAATCTATTTTGAAGTTATTTCTACTTGATTGCTGGAGTTTCTTAACGCCTTGTTATCAAATCTTTTAAGCAACGAGAGTCAGTCAACTATTCCATACTAGATAACATACTTTCGTGTCTATTTCAAACGTTATCGGCTGCAAATTTCTGTTAGAATGCTATCTGTATCAGAAAGTCAAGGAATTTGCCTTTGTACGGCTTATCGCACATGTTTGTACTTTGTAATGTTAAACGCAACTCCCCCTTTGAAAATTAATCAATATTTATGAGTTTACTAGACTATAAATGTAAAGAAAAGCTGTGTCGTAAAAAACGCTTAGATGTTTGTGAGTGAGAGCACTCATCTGACGATGCCAGCAATAGGTGCTAGCGAAACGTCTTGACTTAAATAAAATAATGTCATTAATACCTCATCAGCATCACCATTAGTCATCTCGTGAATGGCCATTTGAACAAGTGTGGAACCAATTCTCAATTTCCTATACTTTTGATCTACTGCTAGCATGGCAATGTAGCCTCTTCTGACGACTTTTCTATGCAAATCTAGCTTGCACACGATTGCACCTACACATTGGCCCTCGCACATGGCCTATAAAAATGATTAAATGTTAGAAATCATGACGACAAAAAAGAGTGGATGTTTCTTACCAGGAAACACAGTTTGGGCCAATTATGAATAAAATACCTATAAGTATATATAGAGTATGGTTCTGATAAGTCTTTCTGGATGATCTTCATAATCATGGGCATCTGCAGTTCCGAATCGTATGGGACAAAGTCGATTTTTTCGTGGTTTTCTTCGGCTTGTTCAGTCGCAGGGTTTTCATCTTGAATCACTAGAGTTTCGATACCAGTCGAAAGCGAATCGCAGATGGTGTCGCTGCTTCGATTAGACGCTGTGCTACATGATGGTAAAGTTTCAATGCAGTTTTCCACTGGATTTGAATCACTACTAAGCTGATCTGAAAATGCACCAGAATCACTGTTCTGTTGGTGATTGATTTCCTCCAGTTTAGTGCCGTTTAAATTTGTATTCGCATTTATCGATTGCTTGTGTTTTCTGTTGCGTTTTTTGGATTTTCTCTTTGATTTATCTACATTAATTACAACCACGTCCTGCGAGGGTTTGGGGTGAAGTTGCAAAATCGAGCTGCTCTCTTTCAGATCTATAATGTCTCCGTGGAGTTCAACAACTTCGCCGCCGCGATTTAGGCTCATTTTGCCCTTAGTTTTGAATACCAATCCATTCACTAGACCATTTTTTACAGATTCTTTATGATCGCTCTGGTTCTCCAGTTTGGATGCACACTTTTCCACCGAGTTTGTCTCAGAAATTACTGTTCTCATCTTGGGGCTGTTTACACGGTTCAACTATACTCAGCTAGCAGTATAGCTACGCTCATAATTTAGATTACGGGGCCCAAGGAGCTCCAGGGAAACATCTTTGACAGGTAATGGGGAATCTGGAAAGTTTGGTTAGGACGATGAACGTCAATTGAGATGACATTGTCCAAGGGTTTGCCAGATTTCGGCTAAAGTTTGCAAAAACTATCAAAAAAAGTGATTCGGTCTAAATAATGAATGTGCTTGAATAAAACAGCCGTAATTGTGAAAATGTGGGACTTTTGCCGGTTGGTAATAACTAATAACACCTGCTCTTACTACGCAACGGGCAGTGTTGCCAAGCCTGCACCAACATCACAACTTCAATGACGTTTGTTTTGTGCATTTCCTTTGCTTACCCAAGCATATTTTCCCAAGCAAAACATACTATTTCTGGCCGAAAACGGCATTTTTTCATTTTGCCGTATCTGATTTTTCCTTAGGCACAGTTTTGTGGGCTATTTGGATTAGTTACCCATAATTTCTTTGCTTTCTGTTAGTTTTGGTTAGTGTTAATTCGATGCCATGCCCCAAAACTGGAAAATTTAGTGATAAAGCTTCACTTTTTTGATGGACGTTCGGCAACATGCCATAAAGTATTGATATTTCCACGTATAGCATGAGTGCGAGCTATGCTAGCAGGGACAAGAGAGAGTGAGACGAGAGGTTCTCATGTTAACATTGACTTTGGAAACACGCCCTCACTGGGGGCTGGCAGAACTAACGGAGCTAGGATGTCGCACGCGCTTATCAAATGCAGGGATATTTTAATTTTTTGTATCAAAATAAAAGCTAATTTATTAAATATGAAATAAACAAACTCACATGAAAGGAGTTTTATAAAACTCACAGGCTCTCTCCCTTGTCTCTGATGATAGCGTCCTTTCCATCTTATGGAAAAGAAATTCATTTCAATGAGTGGAAAGGGGTCGAAAACCGCATTTTCGTAAAAAAAAACACTAAAAAAATGTGAAATTAAATGCAGCTTTCCCATATTGGCTGAGAGTGAATTGTTTCTGGCAATTAAAATTTCAAACTTCTTAAGTGTTCCTTAGACTCAGTGTTAACCTCAATGTGTGTTGCGCGTTAAATTTCGTGATTTTGTGCTTAAAATGGGGCTCTATTGAAAAAAGCAGCCTGCATGAAAGTTGATTTGTATCCTTTAAACCCCATCTCACACTGGGCGCCTTAGTTATATAATTTTATTTTCCCCGTCTAAAGGGGGCAAAGTTTAAAGTTCGAGCGAGTCGCTGATACCAAACAGCCTTCTAGTGAATGCATCTGCTGCAATTTCCCAAAAACTCTCGAAATTTCACTCCTTCCAGAGTTCCTCCAGTTTCTTTTGAAGAAATCATGTCTTCAGCGCAGCGAAGTCGCGTGATCAACTTATACAAAACAGTAAGAACTAGTCAACATCTTCGCCCCCATATGCACCCCAAGTGAGTCTTTGTGCAAATTTCTAGCTGTTGCATCTGGGTAAAGATTGGCCAGCCGGCCATCAGTTGTTCAGGACACGGTTGCATGGGGCCTTTTTGAAAAACCGCGCCGAAACCGATGGGGAAAAGGTGGAAAAGATGATCAAGCACGGGGAGTTTGTGGCCAAAGAGGTGGAGGCACTGTACATGCTGAAAAAATACCGCACCATGAAGCGCCGCTATTACGACAGTTCCTAGCGTGGTTTGGGAAAAAATACAGCCATCGTCAACAGGAAAGGTGATATGGTTTATTACGCCTAATAGCTTAACAAGAGCGACAGATTGCCACAGTTTATTTTAAATTTTACAATTATATATTATCTTTTTATTGTTCATTTTAAAACAACTCAGATAGATAACTGAATAAACACTATACAACATTTTAGTACTTTTACAACATGCTTTTAACTCTAGCCAGGAAAGTAACACTCGAATCTCCCCTCCGGTAGGACTAACATTGGCAAAAGAGCCTCCACTAGTAGATATTCTAGAGCTAAAACTAAGATAACATGCTACTTAAGTCTGGAAGCATAAATGAAAACTAACACTCTCTTTGCAGGCTTTTTTAAAATAAACTCCTGTCCCCTTAAAACCTACTGGTCTATTATAGAGATATTAAACAAGTATTGCCATCTCTGCTATAGAGCCTTTAGTGCACTTTCTACTCAGTTCAACTCTATACTTATGTTTATAAACGCGAATCAACAACGTGCATTTTTCTGCTGCTTAAAGCTCCCAATCGCCAGCTTGTTTGCTGTCTATAGAGGCTCAATTCTTTCAACTAATGAAAATATAGCCGTTGAAGTGAATAACCAACGAAACACACACATTTTACATCTATAAGTAGGTATACGTTTTAAGTATAATACAATACATGAAATGTTAATGTAAGTACATCTAGTAACTGGTTTTTAGCTGTGGTTAGGGGCTCTATTTACAGAAAAAGAGTATCCGTTACATAACAAAAGCAAAATCAACTATCTAAGTATTTACATTGAAAGTGTCCTTCAGCATCAACTTAGACTTTTTCCTTTATTTGTGTATGTTTAAGCTGGTTGAGTTGAAAAAAAACCGCCTGTTCGGGGAAACTAAATATATACATTCTATGGAGGAATTGCTATCTTACAATAATGGCAAACCTAAACAAAATATCATAAGCAAGCATTTGCCTGCATCCGACGAACGGAGCGAATGCAAATGAACATTTGCCTGATTTGCTTTGTCTTACCAAATAAGGTAAGTATTCATTTTCATTCGTTCCGTTCGTTCGTTGCAAGCAAACGCACGCTTACCAATAGAATGATATGATGGGGGCGTCGAAACTCATGGTATTGAATGAAATGAGGTTTGCTCGTCTAAACTTCAACAGTCCCTCTAGGTTTAATACAGTGTAAAATACTACTTAACGGCATTACAAATGGTTGCGCCTCTTTACACATTATTTACTTAGAAACAACTATAATCTAGTTGTTAATTTTAAGTTTCTATTGTCTTGTCAAACTCTCTAGACCTACGGGAATTCCCTAAAGTAACTGTGTCCCATCGGGTTAGCGAAACTCTTTTTCCATTCGTTAAAGTTAAGGCATTAAAGTGGATGATGAAATCAGCGTTTGCACAAATATCCGAAGCCGAAGAATTTTGGGAGTGGACAAGTCCTAATAGCTCTAGCTCTAAGTTTATAAACATAGTTACAGGTATATGCAGCAACAAATTTGGGATAGGGCTAGTCTCGCCTTGGAGTTGGGGGCTTCCATTAATACTCTGAAAGTCCGAAAGCAATGAAAAAGCCTTCGACCAGTTATGGGGTGCTTCTTACCATATGCAAGGTATATATTAAATAGGCGTCGTTTCGAATTTTTAGTCCTTCTTTTCGTCTTCCGGGTCCTTCAGCGTGTGCCACTGGGCGATGGGTCTGCGAGGCGAAGCCAACATGTCGGACCAGTGGCGCAACTCGGTACCACTCGCATTGTAGCCCAGAACCACTTTCCCAATTGGCTCAGAAGTGCCGATTCTATCGTAATCCACCACCGTTATGACTAGGTTGACTTTCTAACAGAAACCAAAGGCAAATATTCGATAACTTTTGTCCAAGTTTTGGCTGGTTTGGTTTGGTACCTGTATCTGCTCGAATGGTACCTCGAAAGTGAACGATTCATTGTAGTAGGGGTTCAGGGTGCACTTCTTGATGCTGGTCTTCTTTTTCTTCAACCGTTTGCCGTTTTGCATTAGGGCGATTTTCACATAAGGATCTAGCAAAAGGTTTTTGATAGCGAAAGTTTTTCAATTTGAAAGCTGGCGCTTACCAGACAAACCGCCCACGTCCATTTTCTTCAGATTCTTCGCCTCCAGAATGACGACGGTCAGTTTTCCTGCGGTCGGCACGTATCTCAAAGAAAAGCAAATGTCTCCCAACTTATTGTCCTGCAATAGGTTACGGTAGAGTAAGCTGAATTAGCGCACGGTCCTTTCAAGCTCAATTACAGCTAAATCTTGGTTGCGATCCTTTCGAAACGCCAATGGCTGGAACCTGGGCCTCACTTGGCTCGCTTCCAGCCATTCGGCATTTTCCAGCCCCAATGGACGTTGATTAGGGTGGTAAGACAAAGAGACCGGAGCTTGATGGGCTTTTGGCAACTCGCATTATATAGAATACATGGAGATTTCAAAAAAAGGAAACAAACAGACAATGAAAAATAGAAACAAAATCACACCGTTGGAGTTTTGCATGCGCAATCAAGACTTAGGTGTTATCAAGCTGGGATGTGGTTACGATACAGGGGTGATATACTGGGTGATCGAAATTTTGGGCGCAATTCTTTAGCTGCATGTTTTCACACTAATTTTTGGTTTTTGCAACTTGGTCTTGATGTGATGGTCTTGGTAAGATGAGAACATTGAATCGTTTCAAATGCTTTACGTACCAGCAATTCAGTTTAAGTGAGAGCATTAGGTTTGCAAGAAGAAAACCAATACCAAGACCGTCTGCCCTTCTTTTAAAAGTGGCTTACAATTTGGCACACAGAAGTCGAAAAAGTTGAATATTTTCTGTTTTTGCCATTGCTAGCAAGAGCTGCAACGTTTTGCCACCATGTATAGCCAGTTTTTGGCTGTCTTCTTTTATTTTCTTCTTCGGCGCGTGTTCTTCTACATACGCCTCACGTCTCAGTTGAAGAGGACTTCCAGCTTTCATTCCACCTCTTCAGCGGCCTGCCCGTCGGTCTCTTGGCTGCTGCTCTTCCATCCCGGGCTATTTTAACTAGTCCTTCCACTTTGGCTCTGTCCACACGTTCGTTCCAGTGCCGATAGAGACCTTTTATCCATTTGACGATATCTTGGATCTCACACTCCTCTCTGATGTCTTTGCTCCTTATTTTATCCCATAGAGTTTAGACCTCAGCGTCCTCATTTCCGTTGACCTTAATACCTGCTCTGTTTTTGATGTGTCGGCTCGGGTCTCAGCAGCGTAAGTGATGATAGGTTTTACAGCTGCTTTGTAGATCTTTACCTTGGCTTCCGTGCTCGTATACTTGTGCCTCCAGACAATGTCTTTAAGGCATCCTGATATCCTGGCACCTCTGAGATGCCATCACCTGTTCCAACCACCAAGATATTTGAACTCAAGTTTGCAGCGAGTTGCTTCTTTTGAAATGACAAGCGATTTCGACTTCTCAACAGAAACCTCCATGTAGAATTGGTGGAGTAGTTCCTGGAGATCGGCTTCAGATGCAGCGATAAGGACTGTGTCATCAGCGCAACAAACAATATTAATATCTATTTGTCCCAGGTTGTAGCATCTCATTCCTTTAATGTGTGATATTAATTCATCCATAATCGGATTAAAGAGAGCAGGACTTAGAGAAGAACTCCAGAAGATGTTCTTGTAGGTTCGCTGGAACCGTTTTCCGTCCTAATTTTAGCTTCGATGTTAAAATCATTGTTTCCTGTTTGACGATGCACATAAAAGAGGGTTTAGAATTTTCGACGGAATTTTGTTGATCCGCTTCTTCTTCCGATCAATGTGGAACAAGACAAGAATTTTGATGAAAACCTCTCAGAACAACCGTTTTTTTAGACATCGGCGTTTAAACAGTGAAAATGTATACCAATTTTTAGTTACCAGTAATTAACTGTTAGCTCAGTAGAGGAACAGAAAAATGCCTGTGTCACCCATCTCTACATATACAGAGAGTTTAAAGAATTAGGTGCCAACTTCCTATTGAACAGTGCGATCTTGAGTGGCATAAAACGCAGCCAAAGTACTGCTGCCCAATAATTTCCAGCCACCCTGTATATACATATAAATACAGTCCTGGGGGGTTGGGAGCGCACTGGTAACAAATTTCAGTAGCGGAACCATGTGCGGTTCCAAGTGCACAACGAAAAGGAAAGTCGTGTTCTTGTAGGTGGAACCCTAAATAGCTCGGTTACCTTCCGGGTGTTTTGGCATATAGTAAATATCAAGTAAATCGTATCTAAAACTTGTCTGCATTGTTAGATTAGGAATGTGGTTGTGTCGCCTAAATAGCGCGGAAACACCCAGCTCAAACCCTATTTACGCATTTCGGACGGATTCTGGCCTGGATTCAGATCGCGCTTAACGTAACACAGTACACTAAAGTCTATTGGAAACAGCATGGAATTCGTTGATGTATGTGAAAGGGCTGGTTGAAACATGTATTGCGTACTAAGGGCTAAGAGAAACTTGTGTGTGAAAGAGTACCTTTTTATAGAGACATCGGGAAATTCCAGAAAGTCTGGATATTTTTTTTTACCAATAACTAGCAAGAAATTGGGTTCCCTGGAACAATGTGAAACCAAGTTTTACCTCTTAACTCGACTGCGAGTAAATGTATCTGGTTTTGTAGTCATAAAACCGTGATTATCATCCTCTTGATGACTTCGCGTTTTATTGGTTTCACATTGGGTGCCTTGAGAAAAATTATGTACTGTGCTGTTTCATCTAACTAATTGGTGCTGGCATGCTGGAAGGAAAAAATTGGAAAACCATCAACTCGTATGTTTTTCGAAGACCAAGAGTAGAATGTTTTGCAGATGAGTTTCCATGTTCGATAAAACTCGCTAAAAGCGCGGCCGGGTTAAGTGTGGATGCGCCGTTTGATCGAACATTCGAATGAAACGGCTCAAAACTCACCTTGGTTGTGAACAATTAAACTGTCGATTAACAAATAACCAGCCAGAGATGCAAAATGCCAACAAAAAGAGGGTCATGCAGATAAAAATATTGAATAGTAAGTAAAACAGGTTGGTGAGAGCAAGTCATGTTTACTCGCGTTTTGTATCCAAAATATTTGACTTTCATCTTGTTTGGATTGGCGAACGTGGAAACTCCATTTGGGAGTTACTGTCTTTACAGGGTGAAGCTTTTTCTTGCTTAGTGAAACGACTGTGCTAAACTAGAACATGTAGCGGGTCGATTTTGCGGGTTTTGAACAGCATTTGGAATTTCGAAAAAAATCTCGGTATACAGATATTTACGACAGACTAAATTGCGTGCACTTAACGAAAAAGGTTTCTTCTACAAACAGGTAAAATTGTGCCCTTTGATCTGCTCAAGATTGCGAATTGGGAATTTTTATACCCTGATCCTTTGAGACTTGCCTGAATTACAATCGCACTTTGAAAATAGCTAGAGAGTGAATGCGCACACTTACTCGACTGAAATTTTCTCCACTTAACAACTAAGGCTTTCTCTATAAATTTTCAAAATTAGTGGCCTTAGGACTGCTGAGGTTTGCGAGTTGCAAAATTTTAAACACAGGCGCGCATCTTTGGGGCTATTGCCTAAATTACATCTGATTTTGAAACTTCCTATAAAGTGAGTGCGAGTTGTTAATCTACAAAAATTATGTTCGTTTCATAACTAAGGCTTCCTCTACAAAACTCCTAAAGGGTAGCCTTAGATCTGGCGACCTTTGCAAGTTGCGAATTTTTAAACACTCCCGTGCACATTTCAGGTTATTGCCTGAATTATATCACATATAAAAAATTCTAGAAAGTTAATTCAAGGGCCTAAAGGACTGAAATTTTTGTCCCCTTAATAACTATGGCTTTCTCGAAAAACGTGTAAAATCTTAGCCTTAGATATGCCGAAAGTTCCGAGTTGTAAATTTTTAAACACTGGCGTGCATTTTTGAAGCTATGGCCTAAATTACATCGGATTTAAAATATTTCCAGAAAGTTAATGCGAGCGTCTCTTCGACTGAAATTTTGTCCACTTAATAACTGAACTTCTGTCCATTTGATAACTAAGGTTTCGTCTACAAATATCTGAAATTGTAGCCTTAGATCTCCTAAAGTTTGCGAGTTGTGCATTTTTTAACACAAAAAAATTGAAAAATTTTTCAAAACTGGCCAGTCGCTGATTATCTACAGTTTTAATTAGCGCATTTGTGATATTTCAGAGTCCACAGTCGTTTGTGATAAGTTTCCAGTAAACTCCCTCCACGAGACTCATTTAACCGACTCTGCACCTTTTTAGTTTAGAAGATCTTTTCCCAATGCATTAAAAAGCTTCACCCTGTATATGAATTGAACAGTTCGGATGTGGGATTTTACAGCAGCAAATCGCTTGTTGCCATAAAAACCTGATTCCTATTCCTAACTAGTTTTCGGGCTGAACTGTTAAAAATGCAGACAACGAATATTTTAGATACAATTTGTTCAAAGGATGGAAATGCACAAGAGTGACTGACTCTTGAAGAAATCCACATAATGAGAGCAGATATCGATAGAGTGGTAGTAAATATGCAAAGAACTTAAACAACCCGAGCAACGTGCCTGCAGAAGGAGCCTGCATTTGAGGGGCGTTGCTTTGGTGGCTTAAACATCAGGACTACAATGTAAATTAAGTAGAATTGAAGGAAGCAGCGGCTGATTCTTCGGGCATGACAAACACGATCAGCTACTGCCTACCTCTTTAAACATTTATGAGAATGCAAAATCCTCTATCACATGGGACCGCTGACGGCGGGAGAAAGGATTTTGCATGTGGAAAACCAATATACGATGAAATATACTTACGTGAACAGTAAAGTGATCGTATTGGAAGCAGATCATGCACAAATGCGCCGGGCACAACCAGAAACACAGCCAATCAAAGCAGAACGAGATAATTTTAGGAAAAAGAGAAAATAGTTTACGTCAATATATAATGTCCACTGCTTTGAGTTTGGAGTGTGGTGGTATGGACCAAGTTAAAACAACACGAAACGCGCAACGTTTTAAATTGGTCCATCAAGTGTTGGATTAGTAAGTAAATGTTGATCACTGCATTGGGGCCTCAACTGAAAAGTGTGTCCTCGAAACCTGTAAATGTCCTTAAGAAACAAATGATAAAAGCTCCCCCCTCAGTACACTGGATCAAACAAAGCTTCATATGTATAGATAAGAACGCAATTTTTGTGTGCAGATAATGTTAAAGATTGAATTTTGATACACTCGTTAAGCAGTTCTTTCGTCGGTTGAAGAATTTCCACTGTTGAGTGTCTTTTGTGAGAACTGGTGCAACCAAGTCAGCTAGTTTCGGTCCGAACTGGGTGTATGGTTCATTTAAATAACAGCGATTTACACCCCAAAACAAACAACTGTTTCTTTTCGTTGATTCGAAGGAGTTTCAGATTTTGCTTCAATACCATACATTTGAATTTGGCACCAAAAAATTGCTTAATGTTGAGCCGCTACAAGAATGGATAGGCTAAAATTTAGCCGAAAGTTGGCTCAAGATTAGTGTTTTTTTTCCACTAATACCACTGAATCATCATTAACAATCTCGAGGAAAAAATGGCTTTTTCAGCTGCTGCTCTTAGTAGAATCGGACCACGGAATTTTTATGAACTTTAGGTCTTGTACATGATTTCTTTACTCACCACAAAAGTGGTGTTTCTTCAAATACCTCCAAAATGTGCCCAAGAACAAATCAAGTACAACCAGGAACAAAGTAGTGAATTTCAATGAGTGAAAAGTGGTCGAAAACCGCATTTTCGCAAAAAACTCCACTAAGAAAAGTTGTTGGTACGAGGATTTTTCACCTTATGGGGTAACCATAGTCTTAAATGTGCACGCGTGCACCTGATGTTGTTGAAAATGACCCTGAACTCCTTCATTCTCCAGCTATGAGACTATCAGAGACTTACCCCATAAAACTTCTATATCGCGTCCCCAACTTCAAAAGCCATATTTGTGCAGAATCTGAACAGCATTTACGAGAGAATGGGGTGCATTTTATCAACTGGAACGTTGGAATTGAGAAATATCGCTCTAAAGAACTGGAGGCCCCAAGATATGTACCCATAAATGCCCGTTTAATGACAGACACTTTGACACAGTTGATAGTAGTGGTTGTCACGACAACTATTTGTATAGAGGATTTTGATTGGTTCTTCGGACGAGATCCTGTCCAAGACACATTGCCATATCTTAACATGGTGGGGCGCCAAATTCAAATTTGATCAGCTCGATTGGAAATTTTCAACGAAAAGAAACCGGTTGATCAGCCCCTGAGCGCAAAGAAAAACAAAATATTTCACCTGGCCACCTTCGCCTTCCACACTCTGGAGTTCTCTCCATTCCTCGATGGTTTGAGCCAGATCGATCTGGCACAAAGGCACCTTCACTTCGCCGATTTGGTCGTGCTTGGAGAAGCGATCGAAGTCGAAGATCGCGAATACCAGCGTCTTGTTCATGGCTTCAGCGTAGGGCATTCCCTGGAAGAAGACTAAAGTGTTGAAAAACGACTCAACAACAAACACCATGATGTTTGGTACCTTGAAGACGAATGTTTCATTGAAGACAGGATTCAGGGTTTTCCGGTGCACTTTGGTTTCGAATTTTTTCTTCTTGTCTGGGAGCAGGTAGACCTTGACGTAGGGATCCGAAGTGCCTCCCATGTCCAGAGCGGGCAAGTCTTCAGCCTGGATGACCGTCACGGACAAGCTGTTTTGGTTAAAGTCGTATTCCAGCTGCAATTCCAAGAGTCACTTTGAGAGTGGAAGTTACGTAAAAGTGTCCACATAGATTGACCGTGAATCTCGGTTGATTTCTCAACATTTTCAAATGAAGAGTCCGGGAAAGAACCGTGCAAAGTCAGCAGATATTGAAATGACTTTCAATTCAATTTTTTTTCAGTACTCATACGAGCTTCCACCTTCGTGGCCATTGCTGGTACTTGGTGCCTTTCTGGGGCTTTTAGGTCGTTTAGACGTTTCGCGCGCACGGGTGGCTTGCATCTTCAGAACCATTTCTGAAGATGGACCACGTCAGGAAATTTTATTTCGCTACAGCCGAAAAGCTCTCAAAACACATATATTTTGTTCGCACTAAAACAATCCCAATGAGCAATATCTAAACTAAATCGAAAGCTTTCAAAGGAAAAGGGAGGACATAGAAATGACTGAAATGAAAAACCATAACCAAGCAGTGAAGACGAGAAGAAAGAAGAAGGAAAATTCTACCTTAAATTGCAGTTTTCCCAGTTTCTGCACCTCCGGCTTGTCGCCCTCGTCCGGTTCTTCAGCATTAGCGGTCAGCTCATCCATATCGGGCTGCACCTGAAGGCCCTCAATTTTTTAGAACCCCAACCGCGAAATCTTCCTCCCATCCTCACCTGTTCTTTGTAAGAAGACCCCAGCAGGTTGATGGACTTGAGGTCGGCCCCCTTCATGCCCTTTTTGTCCTTTGAGCGGCGTTTCCGGAAGCATCGCCTTATGCAGCAGAAGCAGATGCCCAGAATCACTGCAGAAACGGCTGAGCCAGAACAAACCTCAATTCTTCTGCTGCTTTAGAGGGAACATTGACTTACCAATCAGGATGGTGACCAGCACCCATTGGTCCATATTGGTTTCCTTCTGTAGCTTGTCCATGGCATCCTGCAGGATGTTTTCCTTGACGATGGTGCCATTGGTGGGCTTTGCTTCTGTAACAAACGACATTAGGTGGGTGAGATCCATGCAGGCGAACAGCGCCCCTAGAACCCAGTACTGAGACAGTGGGTACCATTTCAGGAGGTTCGGGTTTTGGGGCTCAACTGGTTCCATAGTTGTGTGCCGATAATGTGGCCATGTTAGTAATGTCGGTTTTACCAGGGAGCGCTCAGTTCAGCGCTTCTTTATTAGGCAAAATATGCAGGTTTAATGCAATTTTCATGTACATACATACCGCTAATAGCGCTAATTGTTGATGGCAAATTGACCAATTTGGGTCAGGGATTTACTATGCATTCTAATGCTAGTCCAAAGAGCATTGAGATGCTTCAGCAGGAGAAGGACCCGAAAGGTCTATGCTCCGACTAGAATTATAAAGGAAAAATCGATTTTCCCAATGGCTTTCGTGACCCCGGCAGGAATCTGGGTCAATAGACTTTATAGGGGTAGGACATTTCGAATTCTGCAGAATTTCACTCACACGCGCGGGCTCGAACAGTGTTGTGCAATAGTGTGTGATTGAGTGTGAGTGCACATCTTACTTAAGTCATTATTAAGCTCTACCTGGTACTACCACAAAAGGGGTGGTGCGACCATGAGATGGATGATATGATCTATTATTAAAGATATGGGGACCTTCAGCTGGCGCGTCTGAGGGCGACAATGAGCTCGAAATGTCGATGATCTTCTCCTCCACACTGGAAGTTTCTTCGGTGCTCGTTTTATTCAGGTGTGGTGGTACGGTTACCGCTCGCTTGAACAGCGAACTAATGCGAGGTGCCATTTTGTGGCCTGAAAAAAAAACGATAATTAAATTTTTTGAAAAATCATCCTCTGTAAATCAAGTGTCGGGAAAAAACCCTGAAGATGGTCTATTTTGGAAATTTGTTATCCAGTTTTGCGTGGATATGCTGGCTGGGGCTTTCTGATGAAAAAAGTGAGGTGTGGGAGAAAAGGCCCCAACTTCATAGAAGCTCGTATAGGAGCTGGAACTTTAAAGTTCAAGAAAATCGGCACGCCACTGGTAGTAACGAACAACACACTGTTGCCATCTTGGTTTTCAGTTAGTTGTTCCATACCAGTGGTGTGCCCCAGGGGCTCGCCACAACTTCGGCATTAAACAGTGCATAAGCACAGAAAAGTGTGGGTTATTCGGATCTGATGATGGTCTCATTTCGAAACTTTAAAACGTTACCACTGTATCTTTACCTTTACCACTGTATCTCTTTCGAACTGTCGGTTATTTAAAAAGAAAAGCGTGTTTGGGCAAAGAAAAAGAAAAGTGCTTTATAGGCAAAAAAGCGACAACTACGTAGAGACGCGTCTGGGCACTGGAGCTTTAAAAATCAAAGAAACAGGCCCGCCACTGGAAGGAACAAACAATTCACTGTCCCCAGCTAGGTTTACAGTTTGCTGTTCTATACCAGTGGCGTGCCTGAAGGGCTCGGCACAACTTCAGCATTAAACAGTGCCTACGCACAGAAATGTGTGGGTTAGTGGGACTTGAGGATGGTCTAATTTCGAAACTTTTAATACCATGTTTAGGGAAAATGTTACTTTCAGACTTCCACTTTACTATAGAAGGTTTTCCTCAACTGCAATTGTCCAAAATGTGTGAAATTTCCGCAAAATTCCTCAAAATTTTGATCCAAATAAAAGAATCGCTGGTAGCTAGCTTAGTATGCACTTAAGAGAAATAATGAATACCAGCTTTTTCATACACATTGACCTCCTCTATCGACTGACGTGTTCAGAATTCGCTGATTTTTTTTGGTTTCGACGTTATTTGCATGTTTTGGAAGCAACGTTTCGAAAACCATTCAAAGCAGAAGATTTTCTTGGACTTCTTCACTGTATATCTTTGGAGAAGGCGGAAATTTTACGAAGAGCAACATTATTTGCTGGAAAGCTTCGTTTTGGGTCCAAATTAGTGGACTTTGAACGTCATCAACAGCAAATCTTGGCTATTTTATAGGAACAAATGAGCAAAAAACAATGTTTCTGGCCTTTAATAGAGCCAAATCTACTTCTAGTTACGGAGGCTCCAAATCCCAACTGACTACCAAAATCCTTAAATCCTTTGCCTCATTTTATAAACAATGCCCCTGTTCGGCTGCCAGAAATCGATCGCTTCCTGCTCTAAAATCCTTCCAGGATTGTTGTCAATGAGAGCGTTTTTTTGCAGAAATCAATACCCCTAGTGGGCCGTAGTCCACGCCGAAGCCTACCAGTTCTCAGCACTGGAAAAAACCCCAGGGCTCTTTCAAGGGTGGTTTGGGGGACTTAAGGCCAACCCCAAAGTGAATTGCAAAACGATCAGACCGTCGAGGGCAAAACCAGAGCAAATATCTACCTGAGACTTCTGGAAGTCGATGTGGCTGTTCCTCAACAGTGCCGCTCCATTTTGCGGCCGTTTTTCACAAGTTTCGCGTTTTTATTCGGGATTTTCCACCGTGGGAATTATGGGCCACAGGGCCAACGATCAGCACTAAGCAATATGGCGACCGACAGCACCCTGCCAGATTCTGGATAATCGATAGTTTCCAGCGAGGTGAAGCGCGCAGGCCACAATGTAGGCAGCGTTTCCATTTTTCTGGATCAGAAATTTCCTGTATGTCTGTGGGCACTGGACGACGATTAAGAGGCCCAAGGCCAAGAAAATCCTGAAGTGAATGAACCAATCTGCCAAATTGACTGGCTAATGGATTGGAAAAACTGGAAAAAGGATGACTGGACGGACTTAGAAGGACCTGGTGTGTGAAAGGCAAATACTTTCACTCTTTGGGCGCAAATAACTTACAAAAATCCAATTAAAACTCACTTAGAACAATGACAAACTTTCAACACACTTTACTCGCATGGAATGTGCCGGGAATTAATTAATTTTATCATTAGGAAGTTAAATGCAGATAACAATAATAAAACAGACTGCGCGCTTATAAATGGCGATAACAACTATACTCCAATGAAGATTAATATGCCAAATTTTGCCTAGTTCTTCATGAAACAAGCGACTTCTTTGCCATTGCACTTTTTAGCAAAAATCAATGGTTTTTGCTCCTCGACTTCCAGCTTTCTATTGATTTGTGGAAGGCTGGTTTCCTCTCTGGAAAATAGCTGGATTTACTCGCCCTTTGATAGAGGGCGGGAGGCTTTTGATCCAACAAACTTTACAAAATCATCAAACAATTAAAGAAACAGGCATTTTCAACTAGTGTACGCTGACAATGGAGCCGCAGCAGCTTCTCTCCATTAAATCCTAGAAAAACAACTGCTGCAGATTTCGAATGGGTGAACCGGACGTTACAAAAACTGCCACTTGCCACAGTTGCAAACTGGATTGTTTTTGAACATTCATGCAAAAGACTGCTTAAATGATACAGGGTGAGCCCAAATAAATGGCACGTTTACTCATTTAATTCCGTCAAAGGTCTTGGGGATGAATTCTAATCCAGTGATATCGATAGGCATCTTTTTGTTTTCCCTGGATGTGAATTTGCCAGGAAATGGCAACTGGGATAATATTTGCCAGCAAGAAATGGCACGTCGAGATAACGTTCGCACTCATGGAAGATTTTGCGGCTTTTCGCCTCCTCCCGAATATCCATTTGCAGTTTAATTAAAACGGGCGGATTATCAAACGGGAGCATTCCGACATGTTGTGCCAGTTCACTTGTTTAATGGCTTTATTATAATTATGTTCCCTTAAGACTAATTGCCACATGGACGAATAGACGAGTGCATATTTTTCCAATGAATTCATTATGGTCAATCTCATCTGACTGTGGAAAAAACCATTTGGCAAAGTGCTAGGTTGATAACTGAAGCTTTATGTATAACTATGCCAAAGGACCTTTTAAAAAAATTCTCTAAACTCGATGGCTCAATGGAATTTATTGAAATTCACTGAACTTAAATACTAGAGTTTAATTAAAATATGAGCCAAACCCCAGCCCCATATCGACTGTGGTTTAGTAGTTCTGTTGCTTCAAACACAAAAGCGCTCTTTTGGTAGTTAATTTGATTATCGATGGACGTTTAAAAACATTCTGTAAATTGGATGCGTGAATGGAATTCATTGAAACTCGCCACACCTAAATACTGGAGTTTCATTGATAAATGCGCCAAATCGCAACTCCATGTCGATAGTGGTTGGGTAGTTTAATTTTTTACAAATAGAGACGCGCCCTTTTGGGAGTTAGTTGGTGTACCGATAGATACTAAAAAAATTGTCTAAACTCGATGGGTAAATGGAATTTATTGAAACTCACCACACTTAAATAATGGAGTTTGGTTAATAAATGAGCCAAACCATGGCCCCGAGTCGATTGCGGTTTAATAGTTCTGTTTTTTCAAACACAAGCGCGCACTTTTGGCAGGTAATTCGCTTATCGATAGACACTTAAGAAACTCTCCTAACTCGATGCCTAAGCTGAATTTACTAAAAATCCTTACACTTAAACACTAAAGTTTTGGTAATAGACGAGCCAAATTGCACCCTCATGCCGCCACTGGTTTAGTAGTTCTGATTTTTTAAATACAAACGCGCACTTTTGGCACTTAATTCGCTTATTGATGAACATTAAAAAAAATTCTCAAAAATCGACCAGTTAGTGGACTTTATTGAAACTCACTGCATGCAAATACTAGGGCTTTCCTAAATATATGAGCGAAATTCCACTCTCATGCCGCCCGCTGGTTTAGTAGTTATGATTTTTTTAAATACAAACCGGGCACTTTTGGCACTTAATTCGCTTATTGATGAACATTTAAAAAAATTCTCAAAAATCGTAAAGTGAGTGGACTTTATTGAAACTCACTGCATGCAAATACTAGGGCTTTCCAAATATATTAGCCAAATTCCACCCTCATGCCGCCGCTGGTTTAGTAGTTATGATTTTTTTAAATACAAACGGGCACTTTTGGCACTTAATTCGCTTATTGATGAACATTAAAAAAAATTCTCAAAAATCGATAAATAAGTGGACTTTATTGAAACTCACTGCATGCAAATACTAGGGCTTTCCTAAATATATGAGCCAAATTCCACTCTCATGCCGCCGCTGGTTTAGTAGTTATGATTTTTTTAAATACAAACCGGCACTTTTGGCACTTAATTCGCTTATTGATGAACATTAAAAAAAATTCTCAAAATCGATAAATAAGTGGACTTTATTGAAACTCACTGCATGCAAATACTAGGGCTTTCCTAATATAATGAGCCAAATTCCACTCTCATGCCGCCGCTGGTTTAGTAGTTATGATTTTTTTAAATACAAACGGGCACTTTTGGCACTTAATTCGCTTATTGATGAACATTAAAAAAAATTCTCAAAAATCGACCAGTAAGTGGACTTTATTGAAACTCACTGCATGCAAATACTAGGGCTCTCCTAAATATATGAGCCAAATTCCACTCTCATGCCGCCGCTGGTTTAGTAGTTATGATTTTTTTAAATACAAACGGGCACTTTTGGCACTTAATTCGCTTATTCATGAACATTTAAAAAAAATTCTCAAAAAATCGACCAGTAAGTGGACTTTATTGAAACTCACTGCATGCAAATACTAGGGCTTTCCTAAATATAATGAGCCAAATTCCACTCTCATGCCGCCGCTGGTTTAGTAGTTACGATTTTTTTAAATACAAAACGGGCACTTTTGGCACTTAATTCGCTTATTGATGAACATTTAAAAAAATTCTCAAAAATCGACCAGTAAGTGGACTTTATTGAAACTCACTGCATGCAAATACTAGGGCTTTCCTAAATAAATGAGCCAAATTCCACTCTCATGCCGCCGCTGGTTTAGTAGTTCTGATTTTTTAAATACAAACGGGCACTTTTGGCACTTAATTCGCTTATTGATGAACATTAAAAAAAAATTCTCAAAAATCGACCAGTAAGTGGACTTTATTGAAACTCACTGCATGCAAATACTAGGGCTTTCCTAAATATATGAGCCAAATTCCACTCTCATGCCGCCGCTGGTTTAGTAGTTATGATTTTTTTATATACAAACGGGCACTTTTGGCACTTAATTCGCTTATTGATGAACATTAAAGAAAATTCTCAAAATCGACCAGTAAGTGGACTTTATTGAAACTCACTACATGCAAATACTAGGGCTTTCCTAAATAAATGAGCCAAATTCCACTCTCATGCCGCCGCTGGTTTAGTAGTTATGATTTTTTTAAATACAAACGGGCACTTTTGGCACTTAATTCGCTTATTGATGAACATTTAAAAAAATTCTCAAAAAATCGACCAGTAAGTGGACTCTATTGAAACTCACTGCATGCAATTACTAGGGCTTTCCTAAATATAGAAGCCAAATTGCAACCGCATGCCGCCTATGGTTTAACAGTTCTGATTTTTGTAAATTCAAACGCGCTTTTTGGCCAGTTAATTGGCTTCTGGATGGAGATTTAAAAAAGTTTAAATCTCAACACTTTCACCAAACTCGTTGAAACTCTCCACATTTATAGGGCAGGGTTTTGTTGCTACGTGTGCCAAAACTCAGCCTGCTAACTAGTCTGGTTTCGGATTTATGAGTTTTTAAATACAAGTGTGCACTCTGGAAACTTAATGACATAAAAACCAAAAATTTCAAAAAATTCTCAACTCTCAATGTGCTAATTAAAGTAATTGAGACTGACTGCTCTCATATATCGGGGTTTCCAGAACAAACTTCCAAAATCTCAACCGCCTATATACTGAGGATTGAAAGTTATGATTTTTTAAGTCCAATCGAGCACTTTTGTTACTAAAAATGTGCAAAAAACATGTCGTAAATCGTGCCGCTTGAAACTCATCAGCAGAGTTTCCTCGACAAGCCCACAAAATATGAACTCTCTATCTGGTTTCCAAGTTCTTAAATTTAGCCTTTTGTCACTTTTGCCCGAATCAATATTTAACATAGTAAAAGCGAGGTGAAAACAAACTGAAACACTCTGTTCATTAAAAAAAAAGTGTAGCAGCTCAAATGCCGCTCCCGATAATTCCAGAGTAATAATGCCAGGAATTTCCAGGCCCATAATACGGTTAGAACGTTTGCACAATAATTGGCAACCTTTGAGTCTATGCCATATTCTGTCGAGTTGAAATTATTTCCACACCGTTAAATTTTTCTATCGCGTCCAGTGGCGGGTGCGATGGATATTTTGCCACATCTTTCTACAGTTGCCCTAATTAGCGCAACGTTAGCCAAGTGTTAGATTGTGGAAAATCAGCATTATTTTAACATTCTCTTTCTCTTTGCCACTTTCTAGTTCAGGAGCAGGTTTTCAGTCAATATCCTTGACAGTAAAAGCGCATATATATATAAACCGAAGAACCCACACTCGGTAGTAAAAACAGTTCGACATGAAGCAGCTGGTGAGTACATCGGGAACGTTTCTCTATTCCCGCAGGAATTGTAAAGGTTGTTTTCTAGATTCTCTTTGCTGGCCTGATCAGTGCCGTCCTGGGCAACTTGCTATCAGTGACTCCCCAGCCTTGGCAAGGTCCTCTAGCCGACCATATTCTTGGTATCCCTCCAAAGGAGACCCCTGAAGTGGTTGCAGCTAAGGCCGCCCTCCGCAATGCGTACACTGAAGTAATACCTAACTCCTGACAAGCGCATTGGATTTAAACAAGTCTTGCAGGTATTGGCAGTCGTTCCAGAGTTGTCCCCGGAAGAGCGCTACATTCCAGGCCCAATCTACCACGAGCACAGTTTACCCCCCCAAGGCCATCCCTTTGTCCAACCGGTTTATTTGTCCCAATGGCACCCCACTGAAGCGCCCACCCTAAGGAACCTGATCATTCCTGCTGAGCAAGTGCCCCGAGGTCCTCTTGGGGAGGTCCCGGAAGTTCAGGCTGCCAGGGAGGCTCATTTCCGGGCCTACCATGAAATAGCTGCCACGCTTCCGAAGCTGGTTGAGACCACCACAGGACACTACCATGTTGCTGCTCCCATTCCAGGGTTGGTTCATGTCATCCAGGATACTCCAGAAGTGGCCAGGGCTAAGGCTGAGCATGCCGCTGCTGTTGCCGCCGCCTTAGGTTAAAAAGATGTGTTAAGAGCAATTTCAGTCAATAAACGCTTCCGGAAATTGAGTAGTTTGTTTATAGTGTTTTACATAGTAAGAGTGGTAAAGAGCACCTTAATTGCGTTACAACTCAAATTGTGTATCATACTTTATCCACGACCGCATTAAATCACTGAAACTAAAGGACAAAATTGTATTTTTTTAAATATTACCGAATATACAGAATAACCTTCATAAACAAATATTCACTATCTGATGCATTTTCCAGAAAAGTTCTAATGTTGTTTGCAGACAAAATCTTGGACTTCTTGCTTTTAAAACCATCATCTTTACAGAAGGGTTAGTAACGAAAAATTGTTGTTCGGAACATAGAATAGAAGGACCAAAGCGAAGAAGGTCTTCTTACATGCTAATTCTGGGCAGTGAGCTGACAATACAATCGTGTATGTTTCAATCTCCAAGCCATAAAACTCTTATAAGCAACCATACCTTTGACGATATTTTGTCGGTAGCAAGTCGTTTGTAGTGGCTTCTGTTATTTGTATAGAATTTGGGGATCTTAAAGTTTCAATTTCATTGTTGCTTAACATTTTCTAAAGGGGCATTTGGTAACGGCTGAGGTTCAACTGGTCGTAGGTAATTTAATTTCTACTGCTAACATACAAGAGCTTTCAATGCGTCAAAGTCCTTGGAGAGAACCGGAGTTTTTCCTTTTTTCTATAGATACACTCGATGTTTTTCCGTTATCCTGGATATGGATCAGGTTTGAAGCATCCAGGGCGAGTTCGCCCCATAAATCCGCCAGCTGCAATCTATTAAAATACGAGCTGAGCCATTTTTCATTTTTCGCATATTGTTTTGTCGTTGTGACGACAAATAAATAATCTGCACGGGAAATCTTGAGCGAGCCAGGGTTTCTTCGCAGTTTTCCTGGAAACATCTCGGGGTTCCTCAGGCTTGAGTTATGGGCTCGACGTGCACTGTTTGGCCGCACATTGTCGCCCCCACGTATAATATATTTTGTATTTATCCCGGTCTCGGCACTTGTCACCGCCAGCCATCATTCATCTCATCCAGGAAAGGATTTTTCTTCGTTTGGCCCCGGTATATTTGCACTCATTGTTCCGTTATTTTCCGCCGGGCTGAGGCGGAGGAAAGCGACCCGGGAAATTTATATGGTTTAAGGAAAATGCCCTGTTTTCTATAAGAAACTGCACTATCCAGGTTTGGTTAAATACAGATACCACACCGTTCCAGATGGATTCTGAAGTTCTTTCGGCTTCCTCTGGAACTAGGTTAAAATTATAACTGGACTTTAAGAAAAATTCTGAAACCGCATTGTCTGTAGGGAATGGTTTTTAATTGACCATTAGGCAACAGCCTAGTATCTGCTTTGGCTTGAGAACTCGGAATTTTTAGTCACAAAGAAGCACAATTGGGACTGTTGTAAGTTGGGGAAACTAAAAAAATTCTGGATAGTCAACATGTCAGCTGAATTAATTTTTTTTGGTGCTTACATACTACGTCTCGGTTAGTCCAAGTGCAAAATTTCAGCGTTCTGCCTGCTCTGGGTTCAGAGTTCTGATTTTTTATATCCGAGCGCGCACTATTGGGGCCTGGTAAAGAAAATATACCAAATTTTCAAAAAATGTAGAAACTGAAGACGAACACCAAATTGCTTCTAATTTTGTACCGTTATGTAGTAAAGCTTCAGCTACTGATGTGCAAAATATCAGACATTCATCGGCTTGATTTTGGGAGTTTATAATTTTTAAACCCGACAGAGCACAATTAGAACCGAACTCTGTTCGGCAGGAAAATCAAAAAAAAAAATAGAATGTCAATACGTTTGTTGATTAAATTAATTTTTCCACCCGTTTATAATAGTATGTCCTTAATAAACGCAAAAAAATTCAGCTGTTGATCTGTTCGAGTTTCGGAGTTATGAATTTTTATTCCGAGCGCACACTATTGGGGCTGGATAAAGGTCACAAACCACATTTTCAAATTTTCTGAAAACTGAACCGAATTTCTAACAATTTGCAACCATTATATAATAAGGTCTTTGCTACAAGGGTGCCAAAGATCAGGCCTTTAGCTATTACAGTTTAGGAGTTGTAAATTTTTAAATATTATGGAGCACAACTTGGACCGAATTCTGTAGGGCTGGAAAACTTGAAAAAAATATTAATGCGGGCGGTGATTTAATCAATTTTCTCTACACATTAATCCTGGTGTGTCCTTAAGCTACGTGCGAAATCTGAACAGTCTACCTACTGCAGTTTCGGAGCTATGATTTTTTATATCCGAGTGCGCACTATTGGGGCTTGATTAGGTAAATTTTAAAAAAATCTGCAAACTGAACTTTTTGAACGAATTGCTTCCCAATTAACTACCATTATATACGAAGGCCTTTTCTGCAAATGCGTCAAAAATCAGGCTTCTGTTTGCCTCCGTTTAAGAGTTTTGAATTTTTCAACTCGATGGAGCACAATTAGGACCGAATTCAGTCCGGGAGAAAAACTAAAAAAAATCTGCAATGGCAATACGGCAGGTGATTTAATTGATTTTTTCCAAAAATTTATATTAGTGTGCCCTAAAGATAAGGACAAAATCTGAATCGTCCTATCGACTCTAGTTTGGGAATTCAGATTTTTTATATTGGAGCGCGCACTATTGGACCTTAATCATGAAACCCCACAACATTTTCAAAAATTTTTCAAAAATTAACTCATAGACTAAGTTTCTCCAAATTCCCCACGATTATATTTTGAAACGTTCACTTAATTTATGACTAAATTAAGTATATGAACAAACTTTATACTCAAGGTTTATACCCATTCCTCACACTGGGACGTGATTGAAAGCTCCATTCAAACACTCACAACAAAAATAACCGTTTCTCTTCAGCCAAGGGACACAGTGCAGCAGTTCCGAAAAAAACACATATATCTGGATATGTAACGTCTCCCTAAGGCCGCTTTTTCATATCTCCATCCCGCATAGGGAGGCTCTCGTAATACGAAATCCAAACAATCAGGCCGACGTTTTTCGAGTTCTTAAACTTGAAGGATATACATAATTCGCCCGTACGGAAAGTATCCGCTTTGCGGGCACGTTTGAGGCGCAGAAAGTTTTTGCAAGAGGAATCAGCGAAAGTATTTGAGGGTCGGTCGTTTAATGAAGGATTTCTCATGATAACTTTGAAAGGTTTGTTTGTTTAATCAAAAAGCTATAACAAATAACTGCGTTCTTTATGAAAGACGCTGGTAACGGGCGGCAGCCTCAAAAGCCTCCTGAAGAGCTTTCATGTGCGCCAATCGGGCAGCATGCACCTCCGGAACCTCACCAATTTCACTTCTGGGTATTTCCTCAGCCAAACCTAAAGGAACCCCTTGGATGAACGTTAGTAGACGTGATTCGGGCTCTTCATGCTCTCTAATTGGTAGCTTTTTGAATCTGCAAACACATTCAAACCAATTCGCAACTCCATTAACCATTCCCTTGGAAAAATTTACCTCGTTTTCCTCTGGTTGATCTAGAAAAACATCACCGTCATGTTCACCAGAATCATCCTGTAGGGGGCAATTCAGGAAGCTCAGCTAGCAACTGTTCATAGGCCCTCAAGTGTTGAGTTTTAGCCACCGAGACTTCCGGAGTGTCGGACGGGTGGACGCCCAGCTGATGGTCAGCGATTGGTCCGGTCCAGGGCTCCCATGGTTCTTCAGTGACCAACGGAAGAGCTATAGCGCATGCAAGCAGGAAAGAAAGCTGAGGAAAAGCACAGTTTGCACATTCCACTGGTAAAAACTACTCACTGCAATTAAATAAGGCTTCATGGTGACCGATGATGGACTGCGCTTTTGTGGGTGAAAGTTGTAAGCTTTTATTTCGACTGTCTGAATGTGAAATATGTTAATGATATGATTAGGGCTTAATTGGCAGACGTTAGTTTGCAAGAATCAAGGCCGTTTTGTGACGCTTTCTTCGTTAATGGCGCATTTCAAGCATTTATGTTGTGGGAATTCGAGAACAGAAAACAGGCAAACTTTTCAAAATTGTTGCTATTAAATGGAAAGAAACTGAAAATTGGGATTTCAGCAGCTGAAAGGCGATTCTGAAGAGCCGAATTTTAAAAATATTTGGAAAAACTCACAAACACCATCGCATTAAAAAAGTCGCTTCCTCTAAACCTGCCCAAGCTTGAAACTTTGAAGATTTGAAGAAAATCGTCGAGTGCACAATTCTTCAAAATTTAACTCAAATCCAAGCTGAAGTTGGATTTGGGAGTTTTTTCAATCGTAACTTTTAGCTGCGCAACCGCTCACAAACACAGTTGCGTAAAAAAATCGCAGAATCTAAACCTGCCGAACTACAGCATCGAAATTTTGAGCCTTTGAAAGAAGACACTTGAGTGTAGAACTGCTCAAAATTTCACTCAAATATATGCTGAGGGTTGATTTCTGAGAATTTTTCAAAACGTGGCATTCAGCTGTGCAATCTGTTCATAAACACAGTCACTCAAAAAAATTCGCGAAATCTAAACCTGTCAAACTAGAGCTTTAACATTTTCAGACTTTAAATAATACACTCCAGTGTACAACTGCTTAAAATGTAACTTAAAGTCAGGCTGAAGGAAGGAAGGAACGCTTCTGAGAGTTCACTCAGCTGCGTAATCTCCTCACAAACATCGCTGCATAACAAAAAAATTGCCAAATCTAAATTAACGGAAATAGAACTTTGCAATTTTGACCAATAGCAGAAGATACTGTAATCTGCAACTTCTGAAATATTCACTTGAATTCAAGTGCTGGCTGATTTCTGAGAAAATTTCAAAATTAAGTCTGAATGACACCATTGCAATAAAAAAAATGTTACTTATAATCCGGAACAAGCACAGGCTTGAAATTTCCAGACCTAAAAGGAAACTCCCGGGCGGACAGTGTCGGTAAAACTCACTCAAAACTTCAAGACGGCTGATTTTTGAGGAAGTTTCAATCGTAGCCCCGAGCCACCGAAAGTGCTCATAAACACCGTCGCATTAGGATAATCACCTACCCTAAACCTAAAGAGGCAGGCCTTTGAAATTCTGGCATCTCAAAAAAGATACTTCACCGCATAATACCTCAAAAGCTCACCTAAAACAATGCTGAGGCAAATGTTTTAGCCATTTTCAAACTTGGGTCTGCGCGAGGCAGACTGATCACAAACAGCATTGGATTTAAAAAATTGCCACACTTAAACCTATCCAAAAAACGCTTTGAAATTTTGACAGCTTCAAAAAGATATCTCAGTGCGCAATCCGTAAGAAAAATTACTAAAAACCACGAAGAGCTTGATTTTTGAGGAATTTTTGAACGCAGCTCTGGTATACGAAAACTACTCACAAACACAGACGCCTAAAAATCGTCTCGAATTATCCACGATGGAAATGCTCCCATTGGAAATTCCACTAAATTTCACAGTGAAAGTATGTAGACAATCCCAAACTTTAAATGCGCCAAACGCCTTAAAATCCATTACTTTCGCATAAGCCGGGAAAAGTTGTTTGAATTAGAAAGGTATAAAACCTAGCAAATCTTTTTGAAGAATTTCAGTTAAACACTAACCAGCAACATGTATTCTGTTTTGGTAAGTCCTCCTTCCTCCCCGCTTAGTACCACCTAACATTTTCTTCGTAGATTTTTGCCTCAATCTTCGCCGCAGCTCTGGCTCGTCCAGGCTCCCTGCCAGAGGGCGTTGATGGCCATGTAGCGGTGACCCAAAGCTCTGTAGGCACCTACAAATACTCTGTCATCCTTCGCGATTCATCCAGAAAACGAAGAACGTTTAGCTGATGGCACCATCTTTGGGCCAATACACCATTCCAAGCCATGAAGGCCCGCAGACCTTCAAATATATCGCCGACCGGAATGGGTTCAGGATCCTGGAAGGACCATTGCCAGTAGCTCCAGTGGCTCCTCTACAGCTCCAAGCCGTCCTTCCAGAGGTTCCCGAACATTTACACTTGGTGGTTCCGGGCTGCAAAGCCCCGGATCTTTTGTGGCCATTCCCAGCCTGCAAGCTACTTGACTCAGCCTTTGGTGTCCATTCAGGACACTCCAGAAGTGACAGCAGCCAGGGAAGCTCATCTGGCTTTCCACAGGGCAGCAGCTGCACGCGTGTAAAATGTCTGTTCGATTCTTGAGGATGTGAACTTGAGTTCAATAAACAAATTACAAGATGTTTGTGGGTTTTGTGTTTGCAAAAGGGTTTTTAAATGGTAAACGCTTACCCTACCAGTGTAGAAAAACCGGTTGCTTTTGGGGCAGTCTGAAGGTGCTCGCCAGATGAGTGCCAGCCACACGCTAGTCCCAAATTCCTAGTGTATTTAAGTAGAGAGTGGTTTGAAAAAGTGCGAAAGGAAGTTCCCTAGGGAGGGTTTTAGGGATTCACTTCTGGTTTTTGTGTCAGGGGGCCCCGGTGGAAACGGACTGCTCAAGCAAAATTTACGTGCATTTTTTGATAGAAAAGCGCCGATAAAAGAGGGTTCATCTTCTGTTTAGATTTGGAGGTGTTGGAGGCAAAGGAGGTGATATGATGGTGGAAGCGAAAGAAGGCATATCACTAGAGGCGAAAGGTAAAAATGCTTTGCACAACTTTATTCTTGGGTCGCCTGGAGAAGATATGGTTTTTAGCATGCCTGTAGGCGTGATATTGGTGACCGTTTGGGGACAAGAAACGTTTAAGTTATAAAAAGCTCGAGTTTGAGTCAAATTAATGCATCCAGTGAATCTTTACTGGCATTGAAACTTGACTCTGGAATATAATAATTATCTCAAGTGTAGTTTTAGGCAAATAAAATCCCTCCTCCGAGAAGAAACCCAAAGAGGAAGGTTCACAAATTTTTCAATTTATTCGATAACCTTCAGTATAAAATTACCAAATTTCACTCACATCCAAACACGCACTGATTTTTCCCTGGTATTAGAAGTTGAAGGCAAAAAATTAAACTTTTTTAAAATTTCCTTCTTCAAAACCCAAAAACGGAGGTTTTTTACAAATGGTTCATGCTATAAACCGTACTGAGTTTCATTCAAGTTGAAGGCAAAAATATTAATCTCTCAAAAGTGTTGGAAACAAAAATTGCTCCTTCGAAACCCAAAGATGGAGGTTTCCACAAATTTGTCAATTCCCTCGGAAACATTCAAGCTACCAAAGCCCCAAATGCAGCTCAAATCATAAACGCACCGATTTTTCAGAGGCATTGAAAGTTCAGAGTCAGAAATAAATATTTGTCAAAAGTGCAGTTTTTGAGAAAAAAATTCCTTCTTCGAAACCCAAGGAGGAAAGTTTCCACAAATTTATCAATTCCCTCGGAAACCTTCAGGCTGCTAAAGCCCCAAATGTGGTGCAAATCAATAAATGCACTGATTTTTTCAGAGGCATTGAAAGTTGAATGTCAGAAATAAAAATTTGTCAAAAGTGCAGTTTTGGAAAGTAAAAATTTGTCGGGTCGAAACCCCAAAGATGGAGGTTTTCATAAATTAGCCAGATCCCTTGGAACCTCCAATCTATTAAATCACCAAGTTTTTGCTCAAATCAGTGGATGCACTAATATTTCAGAGGGCATTGGAATTTGAAGGAAAAAATTAAAACTTCTGAAAGGTGCAGTTTTGGCACACAAAAATTCTTCCTTGGAAACCCAAAGGAGCAAGTTTCCATAATTTTGTGAATTCCTTTGGAAACCTTCAGGTTGTTAAATCACCCAATTTCGTTCAATTCAATAAAAGTCCTGATTTTTGAAAGGCACTGGACGTTAAATGTTAGAAATAGAAATTTGTCAAAAGTACAGTTTTAGAAAACAAAAATTCCTGCTTCGAAACCCAAGGAGGGAAGTTTCTACAAATTTGTCCATTCCCTCGGGAACCTTCAAGCTACTTAAGCCCGAAATGTTGCTCAAATCAAAAAAACGCACTGATTTTTCAGAGGCATTGGACATTGAAGATAAAACCATTAAAACTTCTCAAAGGTGCAGTTTTGGCACCACAAAAATTATTGATTGGAAACTAAAAGAACGGAAGCTTTCACAAACTTACCAGTTCCTTCAGAAGCCTTCAGTCTATTAAATAGCCAAATTTGTTCAAATCCATATACGCACTTATGTTTCAGGCCCATTCGAAGTTGAATGTCAGAAATAGTAATTTGTCAAAAGTGCAGTTCTGAAAAACAAAAATTATTCCGTAGAAACCCAAAGACGGAAGTTTTCATAAATTATTCAGATCCCTTGAAAACCTTCAGTCTATTAAATCACCAAGTTTCGCTCAAATCAATGGACGCACTCATATTTCAAAGGCATTGCAACTTGACGAAAAAAAAAACTTCTGAAAGGTGCAGTTTTGGCGCACAAAAATTCTTCCTTGGAAACCCAAAGAAGGAGGTTTCCACAAATTTGTCAATTCCTTTGGAAAGCTTCAGGCTATTAAATCACCCAATTGCGTTCAATTCAATAAAAGTCCTGATTTTTCAGGGGCATTAGAACTAGAATGAAAGAAATAGAATAGAATGAAAGAAATAGAAATTCGTCAGAAGTGCAGCTTTGGAAAACAAAATCCCTCCTTCGAAACCCAGAGACGGAGGTTTCCCTAAATTGCTCAGCTCCCTCGGAAACTCACTTCAGGCTATTAAATCGCCACAGTTTCAGCCCAAATCAATAGACGCACTGATGTTTAAGAGGCATTGAGTTGAAGAAAAAAAAATAATTTCTCAAAAGTGCAGTTTTGGCACACAAGAAATTCGTCCTTGGAAACCCAAAGAAGAAGATTTCCACAAATTTGTCATTCCTTTGAACACCTTCAGGCTATTAAATCACGCAATTTCGGTCAATTCAATAACGTTTTGATTTTTCAGAGGCATTGGAAATTGAATGTCAGAAATAGAAATTTGTCAAAAGTGCAGCTTTTGGAACACCAAAAATTCCTCCTTCAAAACCCAAAGACAGAGGTTTTCATAAATTTGCTCAGATCCTTGGGAAACCTTAGCCTATAAGATCACCAAGTTTCGCTCAAATCAATAGACGCACTTGATTTTTTAGAGCTATTTGAAGTTGACGAAAAAAATTAAAACTTCTCAAAAGTGCAGTTTTGGAATGAAGATTTCTTCGCTGGAAACCCAAAGAAGGAGGTTTCCACAAATTTCTCAATTCCTTTGGAAGCTTCAAGCTATTAAACCGCCCAATTTCGTCCAATTCAGTAAACGTACTGATTTTTCAGAGGCATTGGAAGTTGAATGTCATAAATAGAAATTTGCTAAAGAGCATTTTGGAAAACAAAAATTACTTCTTCGAACCCCAAAAGGGAAATTTTCATAAATAGCTCTGTTCCGCAAACCTTCAGTCTATTAAATCACCAAATGCGTTCAAATCAATAAATGCACTGATTTTTTAGAGCATTGGAAATTGAATGTCAGAAATAGAAATTTGTCAAAAATACAGTTTTGGAAAACAAAATCCTGCTTCGAAACCCAAAGAAGGAAGTTTCCGCCAATTGTTAATTCTCTCAGAACCTTCACGCAATCAATTTCTAAGTTTCACTCGAGCCAAAAAAGGAACTATTTTCACTGACATTGGAAGTGGATGGCAAATACACTAATAATCAAAAAAAGAGTTTTACTTTTTTAAAAGGAATAGAGTGTTGATGAAAGAAACTCTCAAACACATTTGCTAACAAATTTATTAAAACTAAGAAACCAAGCTAACAATCGGTCTGGAAGACCGCTGGTCTACATCAATATCACAAAATGACCTCCAAGAAATAGGAAAAAAAGGAAACCTTTGGAATTACTTATCGATTGGTGACAATTATTTACAACCCAACTAGTCGACTATATTGCAATTAAATCACCTTAGAAAGATTATTGTAGTGTGTTAATATAACTAGGGCGTGGCCCGGGCTCGGGTATCCAGAAGCTGGCTTTCTCTCAGCTGATTAACCTCTGATGGAGCGACCAAAGCGAGTATTTTTCCAGATAATTGTGTCATTCACATGCGGTGGCCAAACTAATTCCAGTCCGGGCCGATTATTAATTTATTCTGTTTTTTATAATTTAAATGTTACCGAGGCCGGCGGGGGAGACTTCACTACATTGATTCGCACCAAATTTAATTAATACGTCGCTTCCATAATGCGTAATGACCAAACGGGCCGAAATCCTATGATGTACATGCGTTTTCAACCCGGCGAATGTTACTTTTTTATTAGCATTTCATAAATCCCTTCATTCGAATTGTTTTGTCGGTGATTTGTCGGTTCGGAATTTTTATATTAATTCGATGTCGACGAAGTTTAAAACGAATTGATGCAAATGGAAAACGGGAGAATTTCGTATTTATGCCTGGGAAATTCATTACGGTTATTCGGTTCGATAAATCGGCAACAACAAAGTCTTGGCCACCAGCAAAAAACCCTGTTTTCCCATGGGAGATCCATTAAAACAAACCGCGGGACTGGAAGTATTTCCGATTGAAAATCCCGGGAAAACGGCCATTTCATAATGCAACTGAAACGACTTTCCTATGCTGGCTATGCAATTATCATGCGGTGCATGCAGCGCGATTTCTCGTTACTTCGTGGATTCAATTTCCTTTAATGGGCAAATATTTTCCCGATGTTTGATTCCAAATATTTCATGGCTCCACTCAACCAGACAACAAAATTCAATTATCATCGGCTTTAATCCTTTCTTCTAGGCCGTGTAAACACACGGAAACCCTACTTCGTTATGAGGTCAGATGGTGCCGATTACAGTTGGATTGCTCACTTTTTACGCAGCTTAAAGATCCTGAATGCTTCTTGGGAACAAAACCGAATTTAGAAGATAAAAGTCATCTCTTTTTTGAAAAATTTGAATCGTAGACAAACTTAGCAGTTTGTTTTTGGGTTTAAAATAGACCTAATAAATTGACCGGTAACTACCCAATTTTCTGCGGCTTAAAACTGAGTTTTAAGATGAAAAGCTGCGATTGATTTCAGTTTCTGAAAAATTTAAAACGGTGATAAACTGAGAACCTTTTGAGCCAAAGAACCGATTTCTGAGTTAATGGAGCAGCACCTTCCATACATGTTACGGGAATAGTGTAATTTGGCCCCGATAGAAATTGCAACCTAATTTTC